>CAHIKZ030003443.1:2570000-2642500 GCA_903632075.3 Acanthosepion pharaonis
CGTCAGCTGAAGTAAGGCTGGTTAAAAGAGTGATGTGCTTTATAATAAAATTTCAGTAAATGATAAATGATTTGCCATAGAAGACTTATGCATTATATAACTCAGGGTTTTTCAAACTGTGGGCCCCGACTCTTCAGTGGGTCGCGAGATGAAATAAAATGGGTCTCCGGCAAAAAAGAAAGTAAGAGAAAAGTGCAGAATATAAACATCTCTGAATACTGAACAGCACTCATAAATCATCGCTCGTTTTTGACTCGTATTATATTTAATTTTAAAAAATATAATTACATATATATATATATATATATATATAGGTAAAAATTCGTGGGTAAGTGAATCCTAATAATATAAAATATTAAACCTGATCCACAAAGAGAGCTCAATGTATTTATTACAGAGCATATAGAGATAAATTACATATAGATAAAATTCAATACTCCATTTGTATGGCCATTTCACCCCGTAATAGATTAATCCCCGTAAAAGATTAATCTTCCGAGGTTTGTCAACACCAAAGGCTTTGAAGATAAAATGAAAAAAAAAGCTTTCTTTTCATTTTATCTTCAAAACCCTTTGGTGTTGACAAACCTCGGAAGATTAATCTCTTACGGGGATTAATCTATTACGTGAAGAAATAGCTATACAAATGGAGTATTGTATATGGAT
Source organism: Acanthosepion pharaonis (assembly GCA_903632075.3). Taxonomy (NCBI): domain Eukaryota; kingdom Metazoa; phylum Mollusca; class Cephalopoda; order Sepiida; family Sepiidae; genus Acanthosepion; species Acanthosepion pharaonis. The sequence goes on from CAHIKZ030003443.1 coordinate 2,570,667, forward strand.
AGTCTGTTCTGATTGAGTTTATGTATCTTGTTCGTCAAACCCGTTACGGCCTGAGTGACAGGATTTCTTTTAAATATGTTATTCTAAAAGTAATAATTTTATATTCATACAAATAGATAATAAAAATAGATACATACATTTCAAATATGTGTGGATCATAAGAACTATGCATATAAATTGTCGATGCTAAATAAATAAACCTAGCGAACAGAGTTTGTCTTTGTATTCTTACACGTAGGTATAACTGGTCACAACACAAAATGTGAATAAAAAAAAAAAAAAAAAAAAATAAAATAAAAAAAAAATAAAAATAGAAAAAATAAAAATAAAATATAATAAAAAAAATAAAATTAAAAATAAAATAAAAATAAAAATAAAATAAAATATAATAATAAAATTTTATAAAAATAAAATAAAAATAGAAATAAAAAAATAAAATTAAAAATAAAAATATAAAATAAAAAAAAAAAAAAAATAAAAAAAATAAAATAAAATAAAAAAATAAAATAAAAATAAAAATAAAATAAAATAAAAATAATAAAAATAAAAAAGAAAAAATAAAAATAAAGATAAAATAAAATAAAATAAAAATAGAAATAAAATTAAAATAAAAATAAAAAAAAATAAAATAAAAATAAAAATAAAAATAAAATAAAATAAACATAAAAATAAAATAAAAAAAAAATAAAATAAAGTAAAAAAATAGAAATAAAAATAAAATAAAATAAAAATACAATAAAAAAAAAAAAAATAAAATACAATAAAAAATAAAGCAATAAAATAAAATAAAAATAAATGAAAAAAGGTGATTCTTGCTGTGGATTGCAGTAAAAAAAACATCTGAAAAACGCTGAAACTCACCTTATCCGTATAAAAACCACAGTGGATCGAACCCACTCTACTGTAGTAATCAATGAATCAGAATAGTGACGATATCCATTACCGCATGCCGATTATATTTTGGTTGATTTTACAAAGTGCTTGCTGGGTTATTTAATGTCGAATTTTATATGAAGAACCAAGTGAGGATCGATCTCACTACCTCGTAGCTGGTTGATATTGTGACAAGAGAACAATGAAGAATGATTTTTTTTTCAATTGGGTGATTTTTAATAAAAGTCTTGTGTCAAATTCTTATAAAAGAAAGAGTGAGATTAATGATGCATACGATAAGATGTAAATCTTGTTTGTGAAAATTTTGACTTATCACAAAAGAAAGAATAGATGAACAGAAATGCAAAATGCAAAAAAAGAAAGAAAGAAAGTAAGAAAGAAAAGTAGAACGACCATAAAAGGAAAAAAAACACGAAAGAAAGAGAAAAAGAAAGAATTTGATGAAAGGAAATACATAATGCAAGAAAGAAAGAAAGAAAGAAAGAAAAAAGAAAGAAAGAAAGAAAGCATAATATATAAGAAAGTATTAGAAGAAAAAACGAAATAGAACAAATATAAAATAAAGAAAGAAAAAGATCAATGAGATAAAAAGAAAAGAAAGAAAGAAAGAAAGAAAGAAAGAAAGAATATGAGAAGAAGAAAGGGGAAAAGATGAAAGAAAGAAAGAAAGAAAGAAGATATCCAAAGTAAGAAAGAAACATATCAGAAAAAAGCACAAAATATTGATAAGGAGAAGACGAGAAAGAAATACAAGGATTCAATGCTAAAATAATCTGAGCGTATCTTTTCATCAAAATATTTTTTTAAAAAACCGTGTCTGGAAAACTGGTGACAGCGAAACAGGACCTGCAACGCTGCCATTGATGTCGATTCTTTGGAGATACGGATTATTATTTGCGGTTCATTTTGGTAGCAATTTAATCTACAAACAAGCGTCAGATGATACGTGAAATGCTAGCAGCAAATAACATGATAATCCAATATTATTTGTAGTACTGCTCTATATGGAATGATTTTAATATTAAACACCATTTCGTTTCGTTCTTTAAATTCTCAGTTTTCAAATGACTTTCTTGTACTTCAGCGACACTTTCAATTTTAAAATACTTCTGACTTTTTGGATCATCTCTTTGATGTAAAGCGGTTGTAACATTTGCATCTGGAACGAAAAATGTTTGCTTGATGCTCTTTATTCCTTCTTTTGTAATCATTTCACCCCAAGCAAGACAATAATGCCACTAGGATACAAGAAAGTACTGAGTGTTAGAGAATATGAGAAAAAAACTTTTGTGAAGTCTCCTTCCCGACTAAATCAGAATACACATATATGTATATGTATATACAGATACATATATACATACATACCCAAATCGCTCATGAACACATCTATCATCACCACCTCTCTAAACAAACCTAATGTTTTTTATTAACACTTAAGTAGAATTTCACTTTTGCCAATAGTCCAGAAAGGAGTTCAAGGCTCACTAACAATTACAAAAAACGAACAACGAAACATTAAAAGAACATAAGGAAAATTTATTCTTTTTAACAATTTATTCCTTTTATTTGACTGTATTTATATATATATATATATATATATATATATATATATATATATATATATATATATATATTATACGTACATATATATATAGCACAACTCGGAGTTTCATGCACAACGCAATCTTCAGGAGCTACCTAGTACTTATTAAAGATTGCTTTGGCCATGACACTGGAGTGGTGCTACCTGTAATGGATAATATATATATATATATATATATATATATATATATATATATATATATATAATTCTGTTATATTGCATCGAGCACTTTTTTATTAAAACCAGCAGTCAATGTGCGTTATCGTACATTCACAGACAACACACACACACACACACACACACACACACATATATATATATATATATATATATATATATATATATATATATATATATATTTAGTGTATTCGGCCAGCAAATCATTATTTAAACATGTTTTTTTTATTATCATTTTTTCAAAATAACAAAATATCATCTTTGATGGTGCATATGTTTGTTTCATGTCTGTATAACCACTTTGAGGATTATTCATGAGCTGAAAGCTTAGGACCAAATTAATTAATTCAAGTAAATATTTAAACATTAGAACGGCTCATGATCAAACATAATAGACATTCATTGTTTGTTATATTTAATAATATATGTTGATATATATATATATATATATATATATATATATATATATATATATATATATATAATTATTTTTATAAAAAATTATAACATAAGTATGTTATAAAATCACTACAAAATAGCCATTTTGTTTCAACACACTCTGTGTCTTATCAAGTGATGATGTTGAAAAAGAAAATAAAAAGAATATATATATATATATATATATATATATATATATATATATATATATATATATAAAGAACAGTAAGATATATAATCCGGTGTTCTTATTGATATTTTTTTTACAAAATAGTGCTCGATGTAAATTTACAGAGCATTAATATTATAAATTAACTAGTTTTAAATATGTTTTAAAAACATTAGTTCGTTTCATCCTCAAGCCAATTTATTCGCTTGAGGATGAAACTGAACCAATGTTTTTAAAACATATTTTAAATTAGTTAATCTATAATGGAAATAATGTTTTAATTTAATTACAAAATTAAATTTGAAGCTTTTAGCTTCCATTTTTGAAACATGGTTATTACTGTGTAGCGAAAAACATATTTGAAACTATTTAATTTATTTATATATATATATATATATATATATATATATATATATATATATATATGAGAGAAAATAAAAAAATAATGGTAACTGTTAGTAATAGCAATTAATGTACGTAAAATTATATAATATAACGTATATCAAATTTAGAATTTCTGCAAATGACGTACTCATTATGAGGAGTGAAAATTTTTATTAAATTCAATATTATAACAATATTAAAACAGTAAATATTGAACATTATATCTAATTTAATAATACAATATACACTCATATGCAAACTTTTGTGTCACCATGGTTAATTAATTATTTTTAATTTTAAGTGATTAGCAGTATGCTTTTCTCGGTACATTACATTATCTTTGAGGGCCAGAAAACAGGTTACTGTATTTTCCTTTATGCTGCATGGTGGAGGAAAGACAATCTTAGAGTAATGCCGAAAAAAGACCATTGAAAAATATTGGGTCACTAGGGAAAATTTCATCTTTCAACCCTTTTCTTAAGTTAAAAATGATTTATTTTATTTTATTTTATTTATTTATTTTACTTTATTTTATTTTATTTTATTTTTTTATTTTATTTTATTTTATTTATTTTTTATTTTATTTTATTTTATTTTATTTATTTATTTTACTTTATTTTATTTTATTTTATTTTTTATTTTATTTTATTTTTATTTTATTTTATTTTATTTTTTATTTATTTTTTATTTTATTTTATTTTATTTTTATTTATTTTATTTATTTTTTATTTTATTTTATTTATTTATTTTACTTTATTTTATTTTTTTTTTTTTATTTTATTTATTTTTTATTTATTTATTTTATTTATTTATTTTATTTATTTTTTTATTCATTTTTTTATTTTGCAAGCAGTTATCTTTATTATTACAGTTAGTGCAAAACATCAAAATATGAAGTTATCAATTAGTGTTGTTGCCTTTGGCTCGAATAATTGGCTCATTTCAATATGACATTGATGGGAACATGATTCGGATTTTCTCATTGGGAATTTTCCCCCATTTTTTTCTTGGCAGCAATCCCAAACTCTTGGAAATTACGTTGTTTGTGTTGGAGCACTTGTTTATTCATTTCCTACCAAAATGGTTTAATTATATTGAGATCAAGATTTGTGTTGGCCAGTATTCCAAAGGTTGAACATTTTCACCCACAAGAAACCATTTTGTTACACGTGATGTGTGGTAAGGAGCATAGTCTTTCCGAAAAACAATTTCCCCTCTGTTATGGGACCTTACCCATAATAACATAATGGACTATTCCATACGTAATAAATACTGCGCCTCAAGAGGAAGGAGGGAGTTCTGTCTGAAGTCGGGCGACCGGCTGATCGGTTGAACTCTCTGCCTTCGGGCGGGGAGGAACCCGAACGAGGCTACACCGAAGGGCAGAGTCTCTTTCGGTGAGGTAAACCGACCCTGAACCCGTTGATACATATTTTTGGCTCGGAGATCCCACGTTAAACCGGCCTTGTGCCACATGATGCCTTCGTGGTGACTAAATACTGTTCAGTCTGAAGTCTGGAGTGAAGTCCGTCAGTAGTCTGTCAGTCAGTCAGTCAGTCAGTCAGTCAGAGCGAGCGAGTCAGTCAGTCGAGTCAGGGGCAGACCGAAACAGAGTCACGTTCAGACAATTACTACTAAACCTGATTGTTCGTACTAACACTTTCTACTTCTCTGTATATATTCCTGTTTGTAATATATCTGTGTTATTCCATGTGTGTTCGAGTTCTTCTTTATTGGTTCTACCTTGGACTATCACCGTGGTACAAGGAACCGGACCATAACACTCTCTTAGTAGATTAGACAGTAGTAAACTAATATAGTCTTCGCTGTTTAGGCTTCCAATAACTTTTACCAATTTTTTTCTACCATCGATTTTGATGCAGCCTCACTCTATTACGTGCCCGTCACCAAATTTTACTGTCGAGATGTATGTCTTGCATTTGTGTCTTGCATTTGTGTCTTGCATTGCACCTGTCTTTCACTGGTAGTCTTACATATCCTTTTGCGTTCGAATGTAAATCTATTTTGCATTCATTATTAAAAATTACTTTTTGCAACTTTCCTGCATCCTATGTTACTTGTTCTTTAACCAATTCCATCTTCTATTCTTCTATTCTTCTATTCCGATGTTGTTGGCTTTTTTTGCTAATTATGTTTTTGTCTATTTTTTATTTATCTTTTTTTTTTCTTTCTTTCTTTTTTGCCGCTATACAGCAATTCATTTTCTTTTTTTCGTAATACGCTGCGTGCTGTATCAACTGAAATATCATCGTTTAAGCTGCATTCACTCCTAACTTGTCTGACCTCTTAACCTTGGCTTGCCTACAGAGACTTTCTCAGTGTATCTTGTCGAACATTTTTTTTTAAATGATCTTCCAGTTTTCTTTACGCGTAAAATAATTTTAGTAATAGCAAACATACTCTGGATGGTATGAAGACTGTTTCTGGAGTTTGCAAGTCGCCTTATTATCTTTGGTTGAGTCATCTTCTTCTCTGAAGCCACAACTTCCATCTTTGTTTCAGCAGGCCAGGTCGATTTTGAAAGCGTGGTATTGCACTCAATTTTAAAGTTGGGCTTTGATAATGATACAAAATATATATTTTTTTTTACAAATCGTTACCATTTTTTGAGAAAACGAGTTTAAAGATTAGGTTGAAAATCGTAGATTGGAATTTCATTTCGGTGATCAGCGAAAGCCTTAGAGCACAGCCTTATAAAATTTATAATTTACTTAATTTATAAATTATATATAGACAAGATACATGGCACAAGCACATTATTACTAAATAATTATGCCATCAAACAAGACCTTCATTTGCTTGAAAGGGAAATTATCCTGAACAACTTAGCTATATTATATAATGTTATAAAGCGCAGTAGTTTTAGCATGCTTTTCAATAAACAATAAAAATTTAAAACGTTTTGTCTTATAATTTGTGCACAGCAGTATTAAGGTGTTTTATACTCTTTTATGGATAAAAGGAAGACATTTTGGAAAATATATTTCTTAGTCATTGCCGATGCATTTCGTCAATCCGACTTTATGAAGGCAATTTTAAAAGCGAAATGTTTTTTTTTAGTTACATTAAATACAAATATAAAAGGAACGCTCCTGTGTAAGCCTCCTTCTGGATATTGGTAACTTTTTTTTTTTAATATTTCAATTTAATTCTCTTATCATCAGAATTATTCTGATAAATTTAACATACACTTTTATCTATTTTTGTTTTTATGATCTAACAAATCTTATTCATTGAGTAGCCTTTTCTGTAATCCTTTATAATTTTTTTTTATACAGTTTTTACCTATCGAATACAGTAAAAAAAATGCATATTTTGATATTGATGATTCATAATTAAAATTCTGATTTGAATATATTTTCCATTCAATGCATCTAGTACAAAAGATATCAACCTTATTTGGATTTATTCTTGAAATAGCAAAATTTTGAAGTTTGTAAGTAAAAACTTATGCAACTTATATATTTCTAAACAATTTTCTGACATTTTAAGACAAAATGCTCAAAAATTGGCAAAAGCTATAAATCTAATTTTTGATGTCAGTACTTATTGCATCAAACTCCAGCTTTCACACTGAGTGCAATATTGGTTTTCTAAAGGTCTCAAAAGTCAACCAGCCCTAATACTTCAACAGCAATTTCATATAAAAAAAAAGAAGCTAATGTTGAACTACAATTATTTGCCTTGGCGCCTTACATTAATATTGATAAGATGGAACAATTTCTACTTATAAATGTACATATTATCATGACTTTATCATCTCAGATCTTTCGTTGTCCCAATAGTTTTGCATGGCTTTTATTCAGCATTAAGCCGTTTAATGCGTTGTATCATCTGTGACACGGCAATATGAAAACGCCTTATTTGCCAATCATGATCTACAAACACGTCTGATAAAAGCATACTGCTAAACAATCTGAACTTCTTAAGAAAATAAAGGTGTATAACGCTTTTATGTAGATTCAATATATATATATATGATATATATATATATATATATATATATATATATATATATATATATATATATATATCACAAAATAATGAATAAGCATATATACAAAGAAACTATTCTCCAGCGCTCACACTGTCACAATGAACCAGGAAATAAAAAACATGATTGGGATGAAACCTTGACTGACATTGAGAAAGCTATTGAAAAGGTTCTCGGTTTTATGGAAAGAAAGCCAGCATTCAGCTACGACGATTGCAATAACGCACGCAAAGTTAAAAAGTGTCTTTCATTTAAAAAATTTAAACAACAAAAGCAGAACGAATTACGGAAAAAGTTGAGAATGACATTAGAAGAGAAAGAATCATCAATTCAACAGCGATTAAAAAATCCTCGTTACATTATTTGTTGTGCATACGTGGCATACTTAATTTAATGAACTTTCATTAACATTACATAATTTATTTCTTTTTCCTTAAAATCAATTCCGTTACATTTCACTCACCATTTCTTATTTTGTTTACTATAAAACATTGGAAATAAATATTAAACCTGATCTCAGTCCTTATATATATATATATATATATATATATATATATATATATATATATATATATATATTTACATTACAGTTCAAAAGTGTGAAGCAACCTCCAGAATTAGCATGGGATTATTTTGAAATGTTGAAAAAAATGAAAAAAGCTGTTAGTCATTGAAGAAAGAATGGAATCAATTATTAAACTTATACTCTGAGAAACTTTTGCAACAAATGCCAAATATTTGTGCTGCAATAACCAAGGCTAAAGGAGGATATTTTAATCATAAAATGCTGTTTTTCTTTTTGTCATAAAATTTCTAATAAATAATCATGTCTCACTTTCTGTTTTTTAACCGTGTATTATAATTTTCTCTTATTTAAAGTACAAAACAACTACATTTAGGAGTAATTTTAAAAATTACCAAGGATCCTCTGAAGCTTTTTGAATATATATATATATATATATATATATATATATATATATATATATATATATATATATATATATATATATATATAAAGGCTTAAAAAACACTTAAATTATGACCATGGAGTACTAGTGTTTAAGCCATTTTATTATATCCTTACTCTGTCCTGGACATTGAGTTTTACCTGGATTCTACCATCTTGGAATTTTTTTACATATATATATATATATATATATATATATATATATATATATGTGTGTGTGTGTGTGTGTGTGTGTGTGTGTGTATGTATGTATGTATGTGTATGTATGTATGTATATATATCTGTGTGTTTTAGATATATGTACATCTATGTATGTGTATATTAACCACTAATATTATCTATATATATGTATACATACACACACACACACACACACACACACACACACATATATATATATATATATATATATATATATATATATATATATTTGTGTGTGTCTGTGTAATCTTGGATTCATAAAAACATTGATTTAAAATTGACATCAACTCAACATTATATCAAACGTTCAATATGCTATTTTTTTTTCTTTTATTATTAATGACATCAAAAAGCGCCTACGATCAGACAAAGAAAAGATATTTGAAGTGTGAAGAGGTTGCAAAATATTGAATGGGATATGTCCAACCTAGTAGTATTTATGGCGACCAGGGAAACGTCATTGGGCTCTTTGAAATAAGGTGATGGTTCGTAGCTTGGATTGTCGCTAGCAAATTCGAGCCGCGCTGATTGCTCAGTTATTTTTATCGAGTGGCAGACGAAGTTCACGTTAGTAAGTGGTTTGAACTTATGATGATATATGTACACCTATAATTTGACAACAGATACAGCAACAGGAACAAAAGGGGAATTAAAACCAATTTTGTATCTTCTAGTGCAAAAATAAAATAAAATAAAAAATAAAATAAAATAAAAGGAAACTATTGTACGATATCTCTGCATTAAAAATGAAAGAAAAAATACATCGAAAGAAGTAGAAGAAGAAGAAATATATATATATATGTGAAATATATATATATATATATATATATATCCGATGCGATGAGAACGAAAGTAATATATAAATTCCAGCATTCACAGCATTAATCCAAAAGAAGGCTCGATACCGATAATAGAGCGATAATTATTTATTTATTATAATTTTATCATATAGGTAAACCATTTCACATTCTCACCCATCGAAGTGCAGTTGAAATGCACTGAAACGAAGTTGCATCTTTGTAGTGAGTAAAATGGTTTTGTCTATATGATAAAAATTATAATATATATATATATATATATATATATATATATATATATATATATATATATATGTAAGTATTCCTTTTATGTCGTATTTAAAATTAGTTTAAAATTTGCTATATATATTTAACTCTTTTACCATAAGCACTGTCTGTATTTTTATTGTATTTTCATTATTAATATGGAAGTGAGGCAAAATTCGCGCACCATAAGGATAATTTATTAAAAGTATAATTACACATAATAATTTTAATTATTAGTTATTTAATTGTTATATGTACCGTTCAAAATGACCGCTATATATATATATATATATATATATATATATATATATATATATATGTGTGTGTGTGTGTGTGTGTGTGTGTGCAGGTATGTAGAAAATAAATGATTATAATATATATATATATATATATATTATTATTATTATTATTATTATTATTATTATTAATAGAAATCTTTAAGTATAAGAAATTCTACTCGCTCGGAAAACCATCGGTGTATTGATTTGCAAATAATCAGATCAATACCAAAGGGAAAAAAAGGTATAAAAAAAGAAAGAACCCGGAACATGTACGTTAGCCGAAAATAATCGTCCAATTTTCAAGTCCAAAGCCCAAAGAAAAAAAACCCGATGTGAGAAACCAACATAACTAAATAAAGTGCTCAATACAATGAGTAGAGCAGACCTAGTTACACCTAGAGAGACAGACAAACCTACTAAGGTTTCACCTAAGAGGATCGTTAGGGAAGCCTTCCCTGACGATCCGTTTAGGTGAAACGTTGGTAGGTTTGTCTGGCTCTTCATGAAAAAAAAAAAACAAAATACTAAGGAACTCCGGATTATGCACCCTACGTGTTCTTTTCTATTTTCTGCATACATGCACTTTATATATATATATATATATATATATATATATATATATATATATATATATATATATATATAGGAACAGATCTTTTATCTATTAATCTGACATATTTAATTTTATTGCTTAAACATTATTTTTAATGGATACCCATATTTGCGTAGATGCTCTGTTTATTTATTTATTTATTAAACATCATATTTATCTATTTTCATCTCGAATATTCAGGCCGATGAATGGAATTAAACACGGATTTGGATTTACTCAGAGAATACAGTTTAACAGTGCTATTTTAAAAAATATATAATCATCGAAATACCGAAATTCCCTATTTTTCAAAACTGAAACCTCAATTTAAATTCAATCACATAAACTAAATTTAAAATACCAAGTTCCGTTCCATTTTCAATCGATGCTAAAAAAAAAAAATAACAAAACAATTATCATATTATTTTCTACTGTTGTATCCAGCACTTTTTTTAAAAAAATAATTGCTAAGTACTCTGAATTATAAATCTCATTGTCCATCATTATATATATATATATATATATATATATATATATATATATATATATATGAATGACGTCAATTTCTTAATATATATATATATATATATATATATATATATTATTCTCTTAATACTATTTTTCTGAAGACGGGTTTCGCAAGTCCAGTAGCTGTTATCGCTCTTTCCAGTATTGATGGGAGTTTCCTTACTAACCTTTTATTTAAAGTAGTGTGTAAAGTCGACATCTTCACTGTCATTATTTTCCCTTCCAGTTACATGTGCTATCCATTTTAGCTGTTGCTGCTGTTGAAAGTCCTCAAGTGTTGTGGTTTCTGTTATCGGGTTCTTCCTGGCACAAGCCATTCTCAACCCAAGAAGAACTTTAGAAGGGTCTATACAAATGTGAACAAGGATACAATTTATCGAAATCAACTTGGAACAGCGTTCTTTATTATTATTATTATTATTCATATTATTATTATTATTATTATAATTCACCTAATACAATGCTCGAGATTCTCTCAGCATAGAGGCTTTGGTAAAAGTGGAAAGTGGGGATTGTGCAGCGCCAGCTCAGAGATGACAGCAATATACCATTTTTGGTCTATCTGATGCTTGTAAAGATAGAGCAGGACATAACGACCCAAGTACTTTTAAAAGTGATACAAACTGGAAAGTGAAGATTGGGCAGCTCCAGGCCAGATATATAAATGGCGTATTATATATATATATATATATATATATAGTAATGCTCGTTTGGAAAACCTCAGATAGCTCAATTTGCAGATATGTCAGAACAAATCGGTACCTGAGGAAAAAATTGAAAGTAAAAAAAAAAAAAGAAAGAACCAAGATATATTTATATATATATATATATATATATATATATATATATATATATATATATATATATATATATATAAATGGTAAAGCTGGTTTGGAAAACCTCAGATAGCTGAACTTGCAGATATGTCAGAACAAATCGGTACCCGAGGAAAAAATTGAAATTAAAAAAAAAGAAAGAACCAAGAACTTAAGAACAAGACGAACACAATCGTCAAGTTCTTAAGTTCCAAATCCAAAGAAAAAAAATCAAACGAGTAGAAAGACTAAACGTAGAGTGCTCAATACGCTAAATAGAGCGTAGAGCAATAAACTAGAATACCTATATATATATATATATATATATATATCGAGAGAGAGAGATTCAGAGAGACTTTGTCAGTATGGCTCTTTTCTTCAAGTTATGTTTAAAAATTGCACACAAATATAAAATATATGAAAAAAAAAACAATTCATTATACAAACGTCACTTGTCTTGGAAAAAACGGTAGAACTGGTAATCAACAGCATGAATGGAATGCAAGTGAAACGTTAGTAACATGATGGGGTAATACGCATCTTGAAATTTTCTATCACTTGATTAGTTTAGTATAAATTATATGTAACTCTCTTGTTATTTTGTTCATTCCCCGAGGTGGGGGCGTTAGTAAATTGAATATGTAATTTATCGACTCCGCTATCCATTACTCCACTGTGCCTTCATTACTATTTTTACTATAAATTTATTTATACTTTCATAGTGTTTTGATCACAGTTTGGGGTGGGGGGGGTTAAGTATTTACCCAGTACTGGGACCCTAACAGAGGTTACCACCCCGGGTCAGGGTGGATCTGTGAACAACAGTAATTAAGAGATGGTTCCACGTTCCTCGAAACCTCTCGATCAGAGGCCTTGCTACCGGATGTAGTTTATCGTCATACCCAGGACTGTCTTTTTTTATTATCTGTCTTAACCGCCGTTCTGTCAACTGCTTACAGAAACTTATCAGGTTGCTACTTTCCTCTGTCCCTGCTGCCTTCAGTCTGACCTGTGAGTGTCAAATTTTTCAAGGAATATTAGATAGCGTTATTTATCACGAAACGCTGGGGGAAGAACATGTTCCTATTAGTGAAATTTCTTATACTAGCGAGAAATTGGATTTTCAGTTAGATAACAATTCCAATCACCAAATAGTGACAAAAAAAAGGTGTGGTTCAAAGCGATGAAAGTAAGGGTTTTACAACAATCCAGTCAATCGTTTTATTTAAATCCTATAAAATATCTGTAAAATAAGCCTAAGCCTCGGCTTCATCAGCAGAATTCCAAAAAGATTCAGTGATCTTAAGGCGATTTCTTAGCAGGTGCGGGATATAATTTGTGTTAATCTCTGAAATAAACCCACCACGACTTATTCCAAACATATGACAGAAAGCCTATCAAATGATAGAAGAAGAAGAAGAAGAAGAAGTTGTTGTTGTTGTTGTTGTTGTTGTTCTTCTTCTTCTTCTTCTTCTTCTTCTTCTTCTTCTTCTTCTTCTTCCTCCTCCTCCTTCTTCTTCTTCTTCTTCTTCTTCTTCTTCTTCTTCTTCTCCTTCTTCTTCTTCTTCTTCTTTGTGCCGTCTCCCTTCAGGCCGCGGGGGTGAACATGGCTTTCCACAACTTCCTATCACTTCCAGCTCAATAATATTTGTAGTTCTATCCTCCCCCATCCCCGCTGCCTCTCCCTGTCCCTTTTGCTGTCGATATGACCTGTGCGTGTCAAATTTTCCAAGCCCTCTTCCCTCAATATGTGCTGAGAAATTTTCAACTGTCTTCTCATTTTATTTCTACGCCACTGCGTTTTGCGAAATATCGCGAAAAACGAAAAAATCGATTTCATCACAAATCGATTTCAATACAAATCGATTTCAACACAAATTTTAAACTAAAAACTTCCTCAATTTTCAAGCAAGCTAATGCAAACTTAATTCAATTGTAGCCAACAATAAGTTGATTGTTTAACAATCATTTAACTTGGTAAGTGAGTCCACACATATAGTGAAAACCCGCGTAAATAGCGAAAAATGGTGATTTTTAATAGTTTCTTTCTTATTTTTTTTTCGTTGATCTTTCAACCAATTTTCATCAAACCTAACAATTGATTTATAAATGTATCCTCTTTTACATCCCTGGTAGCACACTGACAAATTAAATTTCAAAAACTCCAATGTGGTCTGAAGTGGGTCTTCATGTTTGTTTTACTCGTTCATGTCCTTGGCTAACTTCGATTGAATAAATACAGACAACTTTTATTATATCAGCAACTGCATTAAGTCAAAAAGTTTTTTAATAAAAGTACTTTAAAGTAATTGAAAAAAAAATCTGTTACATCTAAACATGATGCTGTTTTTGCTCCATTGTAATTGAACGCTTTTTCTGATCTACCAGCTCTCTGTAGAGAACTAAGTAGAGTTCCGCCACGGAATATTTGAGCGAGCGGCGCTAAGTTGAGTCTGATTTGGAATCTCTTCGTCACCGAGGCCCATTTGGAACAGTTGGTATGATGTTCGCTTGACAACCTAACTGTCAGGGTTTCAATTCTCGGTAGAGGATGCGCACTGCTGATGAGTCCCAAATATAGGACGAAACGGCCGTCCAGTGCTTCCTGCATTCTCTGGAGGTTTCTATCAGACTTGAATAATAATTAAATATAATTATCAAATCTTCCCAATAATTACTATATATATATATATATATATATATATATATATATATATATATGGCCTGACAACTGCGTTTAGCATGAAACACCATGTAGCTTCTAAGTGTTAACTTCAATGTTCACTTTTATATTTACACACGCTCTATCTCTGATATTGAACACTTTATCCCATAAATATAGCACACATTAAGACTATATTTCTTATATATATATATATATATATATATATATATATACACACACACACACATATATATATATATATATATGACTTTGGGTAGATGAAGATCGTCATCCCAGGAAGTGTTTGTTCGTGTGAGGCTGACTGAGAGAGAAGAGATAAGGGATATAATGAACAAATAGCCGCATATATGAATAGACTGAGAGATAAACGGAGGAAGAGAGAGATGTAGAGACTGAGACAGACAGATAGATAGATATGAATGTGACTGAGATAGATAGATAGATATCGGTTACATGGATTTCATTCAGATCAAAAAAAATCCTTTATCATTCTATATCCCAGTGTCAAAGATATATATATATATATATATATGTGTGTGTTTGTGCGTGTGTGTAAAAATTTCAGAATATATTTGTAAAAGGACAATATGGATAAAGACGATAGGAAAACTTATCTCAACCGAAGCGTTTGACAAAATCCCTCACAGGACGAAATGCGTCGACTAAGATAAGCTTTCCTTTAGCTTTACACACACGCACACACACGTACACAAATATATATATATATATATATATATATGAAAACTCTTATGTAGCGAAGGAGTCATATTTCTTTTTAAAAATAATTATATATATATATATATATATATATATCCCTCATGGGATGAAACGCGTCGACTAAGATAAGCTTTTCTTTAGTCTTTATTCATACATATACACACACACAGAGAAATATATATATATATATATATATATATATATATATATATATATATATATATAATCAAATTGCTTTAGCAGAAACTTGCCGGACAGGTGGTTAATTCTTTTTCAATTATGAAGAGAAGAAAAGCTTATTCAGAATTTGAATAATCATGTGTGATTTACAGCCTAACTCGAACAAGACAATCAAAAGCGGTTATATTTAGTAAAGTTCAAAGTGTAAAACAGGCGCTGTGTTTGATTCTAAACATTTCCAGATTTGACACAACGAAGATATGTCATCTCGCAGGTCAAAACTATTGGATTCATTAATACATCTGTATCTATGTATTGTGCATGCGTACATAGGGAGAGAAAGAATTAAAAAGCGAGAGAGAGGAGGAGAGATGGGGGAGAGAGATAAGAGAGAGACTTAGCCAGTGAAATAATTCAGTAACATCCACAGTAATGGACACATTAATAAGAATAATCACTATTCATGTTACTAACTTAAAACTTAACCTGAATGTTGTAAATACGACGTACATTTAAGAAGTTTTCGAACATTTTTTGTAGAGTCAATTATAACTTGCCTCAATTATTGTAGTTTTAGTATATAGCGTAGAGTTCCGCCGCGGAATATGTGAGCGAGCGGCGCTAAGTTGAGTCTGATTTGGAATCTCTTCAATGTACTCTGTTATATTTTCATATGCTCTATCCCTGACATTGAGCATTTTAACCCATAAACATAGAATACTATAAAACTGTATTTTATCACACACACACACACACACACACACACACACACACACACACACACACACACACATATATATACATATATAGAGAGAGAGAGAGAGAGAGAGAGAGAGAGAGAGAGAGAGGCGTTGAAAGCACAACGACTCATCATGACAGGAGAATAGTGTCTGTTCGTTGATGAAACATCATGGTTTGGAGTAGTGGCTTTATAAGTAGGGTTGTGGTGAGTTCGGATATAGATTGATTTTTGAAGGCACACGTGTAGCCACGGTCGAAGAAGAATCCCAATACTTTTATGCCCGATAAAAGAAAATAATCTCATCAGTTTAAGCTGAAAGATAAAAAAAGATGTAAAATCTCAAGA
This sequence comes from Acanthosepion pharaonis, assembly GCA_903632075.3. NCBI lineage: Eukaryota > Metazoa > Mollusca > Cephalopoda > Sepiida > Sepiidae > Acanthosepion > Acanthosepion pharaonis. The sequence goes on from CAHIKZ030003443.1 coordinate 2,587,465, forward strand.
ATTAGTGGCACCTTTATAGGAAGATGCAGCACAACACACACGTAAATTACCTGAAAATTCCGGGACAAATCAATCAATTTGCTTGAATAACACATTGGAAGATAACAGCTATTTTTTTAACTTTAAGGCCCACGCAGTAAAAAAAACATGCAGATGGAAGGGGAAGATGTTTTACTTTGAAGAATTCTCCAGACCTGTGACATTCAGATTTTAACGTGTATCCCTCCTTGCAACAATATATTTAACAGGAATTTAAGAAAGGCTGCTGATAATTTTATATTTTATATGCTTGACCCACTTCCACAAATCTAGATACATTTATTCATTTTTAAGGGTAAAAAAAATTGAAAAATAATGTACCAAATGAGTTGAATCGCAAAAGAAATAGCTTGTACGTTTCAAATGTCATTCTTTTTGGTCGGAGCAAGAACATTACACTGCCCCCCCCCTCGTGATATCCCTAGTCTGTCATTAATTGCAGAAATAGATATATGAGGGTAATGACCATGTCTTAGGTGAGTTTCCTCAAGTAAGTGTTTTAATAGAGGACGGAAAATGTGAGCACGGAAAATGTGACACCGAAATCCGAAGATGATTTTGATTAAAAAAACAAATGCTTTTCAAGAGTTAAGTATTAAAAAAAACGGCAAATTTAATTTGAAACAAAGAACTGCTATGCAATATCAGCGCGTCATATAGTGAACAATTCCGCCCTGGTGAAGAGAAGACTTGGGGCAAGAGAAATTTAGTTCGACAGAAGATTAGTTCGGCAGAAGGATGCTGAAGATACTATGCAAGACGCATGTGGTTAACGAGGAAAGTTTAAGGAAAACAGAAACTAAAAGAACACTTATACTTACATTATATTTACATTACTTATATTACTTACTTAGATACTTATATATTATATGCTTGTTATATATAATATATTATATATATATAATATTATATGTTATATACTTATATACTTTATATATATATATATATATATATATATATATATGTATATGCATAAAGTAATATATATATATGTGTGTGTGTGTGTGTGAGAGAGAGAGAGAGAGAGAGAGAGAGAGCTGCGGTGTGATTTTCGTTTCCAGTGTCTCATATGCACGAGTTTTTCGTTGCTTGGAAATCTTCCATGTAAACAAAAACAGACTATCATTATTGTTTTGTCTGTGTATTGGTTAATATATTGTAATGTAATTGTCATCTTTGATAATGACTTATGTAAACCGAAGGCTTAGATAGGATTAAAAAATATGGATCAATATTGTGATTTTCTTTTTCTTCTTTTAATGATAATGCTATTAAGCTTGTCAGACGATATATATATATATATATATATATATATATATATATATATGTGTGTGTGTGTGTGTGTGTGTGTGTGTGTGTATATATATATATATATATATATGTGTGTGTGTGTGTGTGTGTGTGTATATATATATATATATATATATATATATATATATATATATATAGGTGGGTAATGAAAAGGTTGATAATCCGTATGGGTAATCCCAAGGAGGATGTAATCCAGAGAGCTCAATGTCGAAACAGAGCAAATATAAATTTAATTAAAAAAATTAAAAAAACAGACAACCTTAGGGTCCATTGATTATATTTTTTTTCCAGGAATGTGTTTTTTCCTGGTACCTTTCCTAGGATCACATTTTCAAGCATAAAAAATAGTTTTAGATTTACATATTATTTTTATACGCTTTTGAGGGTAAATAAAATAAATGATATATATATATATATATATTATACTTAATATAATATCAGATTCATTTTGAATATTTGTATAAGTATTAATATATAGAAAGATTTCGTTGAAATTTACTTTGTTTAGCTTTTGGAAGGCATCTTTGCTATTCCAATGTGCCTGTTGATTTACGCGTGACAATTTTTGTTTCAGTTACGGATTCGGCTTATAAAACAATAAAATGATTTATTTAGGTATATGGGTTATTGTGCTAATTGAAGCTATGGCCGATATTCTTGGAATTTATTTATAAATATTTTTCTTGCTCTTTGCTTTCATAAGAAAACTTGACACCCACACAAATAATTGATTTTCAATATTTTTAACACAAATAGATATAATCATAAACGGACATATATATATATATATATATATATATATATATATATATATATATATATATATATATATATATATATATATATATATGTATCCCCAGCTAACTGCGGATTTTAATTCTAGACGTCAACATCTGTTATGACTGTATAGAAAAGACTTCTTTCTGCTGGGCTTAAAGGATGTGTTTAAGTTAAGAAAGCTCTGTTTGAAAAGGAATATAAATAGAAAAGCTAAAATGGACACAACACAAGGCCATAAAGATTGTGTTTAAGCATGAAACAGGCTGTTACCACTGCGGTTTAACTTCAATGTGGACTTTTCTATCTTCTATCTCTGATATTGAGTATTGACTGATAAATATAGCATACATGAAAAACTATTTTTAAAACTATTTTTATATATATATATATATATATATATATATATATATATATATATATATATATATATATACACACATATATATATATATATATATATATATATATATATATATAGTTAGATTAATGTTAGCTCTATCACTGATATTGAGCGCTTTCCAATAAGTACCGCGCATGTATAATATGTAAATAATATATATATAAATTACATATATGTGTGCGTGTGTGTGTTGATATAATAGGAAAAACTGCTAGATTGATAATCCGAAGTTCTTTAGTATTTAGGTTTTTATTTTAAAAAAATAAAAACAGTGCTCGATACAGAAATAGAGTCTAGATTATAATTATTTTTTTAAAATATGATTCCATCGCGAGACTGAAATTACTATGTTTCGTCTTTTCAATGCTTAGTTATTTCAAACATTACTTGAGTATGAAACTGTCATCCAACAGTTAAGGTTTAACATTGAAATTAAAGTTGAATATGGATGACCATTTTGGAAACATAGTAATTTCTGTCTCATGATGGAACCATATTTTAAAAAAAATATATATATATATATATATATATATATATATATATATATATATATATATATATATCAAGTATATAATTGGTATATACGGAATGAATTCAATAACCAACAATTACTATTCTTAAAGAGTGCTCAATACAAAAGTAGAGCAGATATAATTTTTTTATATATAAAAAAAATTATAACATAAGTATGTTATAAAATCACTACAAAAATAGCCATTTTGTTTTCAACATCATCACTTGATAAGACACAGAGTGTGTTGAAACAAAATAGCTATTTTTGTAGTGATTTTATAACATACTTATGTTATAATTTTTTTTTAAAAAAAATAATATATATATATATATATATATATATATATATATATAAAGACAAACTTTTACCACTTCTTTTGCTTGTCGTTGTATTTTTTAATCATTTCACCCAAGCAAGGAAATAAAGCTACTAAGACGCAAGGGTGTTACTAAATGTTAAAGAATATAAGAAAAAAAAACACTATTAAGGAAAGAGAACAATAAAAGAACAGGAATTAAGAAGACAGAAAGTAATGATTGGCATTGAATTTAAGTTTTTGAAGATCAAAATTGACTGGGAAGCAAGAAGCCGGAACAGAGTTCCACAAGCGAGAAGTGTTATAGAAGAAACTCTTAGCATAGAACTTACGGTTACATCTATGACTATAACAGACTTATAATCTATATAATAAATGCGAATACCAGTGTGTCACTTTTTCAACTTTACTCCTAGAGGACGTAGCCCAACATATCATATTTTGGAATCGGGCCGACTTTGTGAGCAAATTAAACCCCTTCCGGCCAGATCTGGGGGCGCGATCCTGAAATTTTGGATTCCTAAGTTTTCATTACTGCGATTGTTTTCGGCGATTTTTTACGTGATTTTTTTTTTTTTTTTTTTTTGCGACGAATTATTTTGTACGATAACAATTTGTATAACTTCGAAATAAATTTGGAAATAAACTAAATTAACTGCAAAATCTAGCGAAAGTCACCGATGAAATAAAATAATTGTTTATACGAAAAGTAAAGGCCTACGTTTATCAAACTGTCTTTAAATTTAATGAGCGGTAGAAGAATTATCTTTGAACTTTTAAAATTAATGCAATACTTAAATATTAATGCAATACTTAAATGCAGCGATCAATTTTGAGTTCTTCTGTAGTTTATTGTTGCCTATCACATCTACACCTCCCTCCCTATTGTGATGAAGGCCTAATCAAGAGCCCTTTGCAGGAGCTAGCTTAAATGGCGCCCGATAGGCTTTTAAGATAGCTTTATGCATGTGGACTTAGCTAGTTAAAATATAATTTTCGGTATGCCTTTCAAGAAACCATCTTCTAGTCTCCAAAGATGTTTTTTTAACGCACAACAGCATCAAGCCAGCACTGAAAATACAAATTCGTCTCTAAAAATATAAGCGTTCACATTCTGATACGCTAATTGCTGTGTGTCCTGCCAAAGAAATCATACCAAAATAAACGTGAAGGCTACTTTGTATTCTATATTTAGGCTAATTAATTAATGCCTAACCATGCGTTGGATCAGGCTTTACTACGTTGCCCCAATATCTGTAGTTAAAAGTTTTGCTTTGTTTAATCCCTTGAAATAGATGTAAGATTTTTTTCTCTCTCTCAGTTGAACGGCATCTGAATCATTATCTCTTTGGAGTAATTTCATCCAGATGTCGACGAAGCGTTGCATTATTTGCAACAAGACTACAAAAATAAAGAACGAACTAAAAATGACTTGCCACAGGCGTCTCGGTTTTGTGTAAATTGTTAACGAGGTTGTTTAGGTGCTGACCAATAATACTGAGTTCGATCCTAATTGTGTGCACTATATATGTGCACTTCTGCCAAACTCTTCAAAGGGACGCTTCAACGTGAATAATGGTCAATCTGTAAGTCTGGTTGGTGATTATTATGCGAGTCTTACCCTGTACCTCATACTTGCGGCCTTGTGTTAGACTGTGGTAATAAGCGCTTCGGTATGGAGTAATCGCTAGGATAACTACTCAGTATTAGTAAGTTCGATCCCCAGAGGATCTCAATCGGCGGAGAGCAATGTTTTAGTCAACTAGACTCGTCTGTTTAACCATTATTACTGTGAAGAGAATTCGACGCTGACTGGATGCCCCATAGTCGGGGCCTTGTACCAAACTGAGGTAAGGAGCTTTCAAACCTTTACTGCTAAGTAGTGAGTTCGATCCTAACTGGATCCTTCCTGTCCCTTATTTGAATACTCTGCCAGATTTAATCCATATTTTGAAACACACATACAGACACACACACACACACACACACACACACACACATATATATATATATATATATATGATATATATATATATATATATATATATATATATATATATATATATATATATATATATATATATATATATATATATATATATATATATATATATATATATATATATATATATATATATATATATATGAATGATATAATTGTCCAAATTGTTCAATTGTTTAGATTAAGCTTTGAATCATTGTGTCTCGGAAATGATTAAAAGATATCATATTGGAATTCTCCGAGGTTTTAGATTCATTCATATCTGCTCATGGAGTATCCAAATGCAAACAAATGACGTCATACATTAGGAAATGGAGAAAGTCCGACAATTATTATTATTATGAATGAATGAGAGAAAATCATGGAGAATTCTGTTTAAAAACATTAAAATCGACCTTGCTAACCGAACGTTACTCTGTGGCCGAATCGGTTAAGACACGTCAGGCTATATGACGGATCCGTATAGGTCATAGGTTCGATTCCTGTCGGAGGACGCATATTTTCTATGAAGATTTCTCGTAGACACATATGCACACACACACACACACACACATATATATATATATATATGGTGTCTCTGGGCAGATTTTTTAACTGTTCCAGTCTTTCTTAACAAATCGTGATAATGAACGTTATCCTGAACGGCCACTCCCCTAGGGCTTTATCCTTGGTCCTTAACGACCTTCCCGATGGTATGAGCTCTCAACTTGGGATCTATGTACGCTCCGGCCTTCTTCAGGTGGTTGGAATGTCGAACTGAACTCTTTATTTAAATCTCCTGAGCCGACCAAGCATAGAAATGAATACATTATGGGAACCAGTGATAAGGAATGCCAGAGAAAAGCGATAATAACAACAAAAATTGCAATATGAGTTCTAGTAAAAAAAAATTCAATGATAACAGCAAAAATCGCAATATGAGCACTGGTAAAAAATTGTTGCTGAAGACATTAGGTTTATAATACTCAGAAATTCATATTTAAGGACACATGGTACAGTGGGTAAAGACGTTAGTTAGATCCAGTGACAGGACCCAAAGAGTGTGAGTTCAATACCTGGTTAAGGCAGTGGAGAACTTGGAGAGAGGAATTAACAGGAGATAACTGACATCCATTAGACATGACACGTGGAACTAGAACAGTCTATCCCCGTGAGCGAAATAAAGGTTTCAGTTCGACATTCCAACCACCTGAAGAAGGCCGGAGCGTACAACGGCCGAAACGTTGTAATAAATATGGTGACAAATATGAAGACAATAGTCCGAATAATGTAAATAGTGTACATAATACCTCATCTCAGAAATATAGACAGATACAAAATTGTGTTTCTGTGAATATATTGCGTTTTCATCCCTTTATAGATTTCAAGTGTCGCCTTTTCAGATTGAAGGGTGGAATAATTCTAGTCGAATTCATTACATTCCCTTATGGAAAGGGTATGAATCCTCTTCTTCTCCCCCCCCCCCACCAGCTATGGGGTAAATTGCAGGACAGACCGGGCTTTATAGCGTTGGATGGCAACTGGTCTACCGCAAAAAGAAATGGCGACTTTATACGGGAAAAAAATCTGCCTCGTCAATCATGTATCAAAAGATACATGATCGCCTAAGCGTGTATCAATCATGGCACATAACTGACTGGGCGGAATATGTTTTTTTTTTTGTTTTATTATTTTTTTAATGTACCATGTCTTCACGTGTCAGTTTGTGATGCTATCATTTATCATATATATACTTGATAAAATCCGAAGAAGTATCAGCAATATTATTGGTCCTGACCTGGGATCTCCGTTTATTCCAACCTCTCCATTTATTCTACACTTCTCTTAATCCTATTTTTTTTCTTTTTGTTCTGCCTAAAATTAATTTTCCCAACTATCCCCCTTTTACAACCTACCTTTCTATTCTGGACTTAACAGTCATATCTGTCTGCTGCTTCTTATGTTTAGTGCTATGTATTTAGAGGTTCTTGGTAAAATACAAAGAAGAATCTGCAATGTTATTTGTCCTGTTCTGGCATCTCGGCTTCAGTTCCTTTTCCAGCGCCGTAAAGTAGATTCTCTCTGTCTTTTCTCTAAATAGTTTCATGGTAATTGTACAGATGAACTTTCCTCTTTGATACGTATGAATTTAAACGCAGTACTCGATTGGCGGCGAGGTCTCATTATTTTACTAGCTGTAAACCGTAAGTTCTAGGCTAACAGTTTTTTTTCAATCCCACTTCTTGCTTGTAGAACTCTCTTCCGACTCATTGCTTTCCACTTAACTTTAATCTTCAAAAATTTAAACACAATGCCAATCGCCATCTTCTGTCTTCTTAATTCCTGTTTCTTTTTTTTTTTTTTTTATTGTTCTCACTTCTTAATAAATTTTTTTCATTTTTCTCTCATTCCGTAACCACTTGCGTCTTAATGACGATTATTTACATGGGTAACCCACTGGCTCTGGTTAACTTACCCGTCTATGCAACGCCAAAATAAAAGGCGGCTGCATCTCTAGATGGAGTCTTTTATTATCTAGAAATACATGCGTATGTATGCGTGCATGTGGCCTTTTGGACACTCGAGTTGTGGCCCGGGATTTATTTGCTGCGACATCAGGTCAACACCGAGTCCCATGTGCGTATTACATGATTCCAAGGGCCCAGCTGTTACTTATAGCGCATCGGCCTAAGCGCTGCGTAAGTAAGTACACGCATACCTTGACGTCACCCCACCAAACCTCCCAAACAACCTACAATGTACCCAAAATAGACAAACCTACTCCAGTAAGTCAACGAAAAGACCAACTGACGAGGCAGCAATTTCTACAGTGAAACCCAATTGGCAGCTAAACCGCTGCTGTTATATATATTCGGTCTATTTGAGGAGCAGGTTTTATCAGTCCGTAAATAGACCATCCGCATATAGTATGGGGCGTAAAATTCTGTCTGATAGCCCGAAAATGAGAACTTGATTTGATCTTCCGACGTTAAATAAATGAAATACTTCATCGGATGAATAATTTTCCGAGCAAGCTAACCTTGGACATGGAGAGCAAGTCGAGTGGAATTTGAGACAAGATCATTAATTTAGAGTAACCAGGAAGGACGGAGTAGTTTGTTAATCATTACCCCAGAAGGAGATAGATAGATAGATAGATAGATAGATAGATAGATAGATAGATAGATAGATAGATAGATAGATATGAATAAGGACTGGGAATAGATAGATAGATAGATAGATAGATAGATAGATAGATAGATAGATAGATAGATAGATACCGGGAATGTAATGATAATATTACCTGTTACTTGATAGATAGATAGATAGATAGATAGATAGATAGATAGATAGATAGATAGATAGATAGATACCAGAAATGTAATAATAATATTACCCGTTTCTTGATAGATAGATAGATAGATAGATAGATAGATAGATAGATAGATAGATAGATGAGGGAGAGAGGAAGCAGAGAGAGAGAGAGAGAGAGAGAGCAAGAGGGGATGAACTGAAAAGTATAGACGGATATAAATATATATGATCAATCTGAATATATATATATATATATATATATATATATAAGAGGACAAAAGACATAATATATATCAGTGTCTTTTGCTCTAGATAGTTTGGGCGTGAGGCACTATATTTTACTTAGTAGGTAGTTGTTTGCATTTGTTTTTTTGGGTTTTTTTTCTTTCCTTGTTCGGGATTTTTTCTTGCCTAAGATGTTAGGTCTTCTGACAAGTTGTCAGTTGGCTACACCAACATAATTGTTTTTCTTTTAGTAGTAGTATATATATATATATATATATATATATATATATATATATATATATATATATATATATATATACTGGGAGGAGAAAGAGAGAAAGGGAGCTGAACACAGAGAAAAATACAATTATATTTATAAATGGACTGAGATAGATAGATAGATAGATAGATAGATAGATAGATAGATAGATAGATAGATATGAAAATACTGAAAGATATCATGAGATAGATAGAAAGAGTAAATTGGTACTAGCTTGTCAGTTATTATCCATTAATGACATTCCTGTGAATTATTCATACATACGTAGACAGATACTGACAGATTCATGAATAAGCAAGTTATATATATATATATATATATATATATATATATATATATATATATATATATATATATATATATATATATATATATATATATATATATATATATAAACTTTATATATATATGTGTGTGTTTGCGCGTGATATTATATATATATATATATATATATATATATATATATATATATAATGTCGCAGATTGAGTGGTGGTACTAATAAAAAAAAGTGCTCGATTCAATATAACAGAGCTATATAAACAATATATTAATAAATATACATATTTTTTGTTACCGGTAGCACGACACGCACCATTCCCAATGTTATTTCCACGTAAGTGCACATAACAAACCCAACCGGAATTGGAACTTGGCTCTCCGATTTCAGATTCTGAGCCGTTATCCATTACAACAACCCCACATCCAAGCTTACAGCACATGGTATTTCCAAGCGGTGACCCATCTAGGTGTTGACGAGGCTTTGATATTTCTTAACTTTGGAGTGTTTCAACGTGATATGGCTGTAAGCCTCACTGACATATAGGGAATTTGATATTACATAGCAGTTTAGCACACTTCATGTTGTCTCTACTGCCTCTCTCTCTCTCTCTCTCTCTCTCTCTCTCTTGATATCTGCTTAGGTTTTAAAAAGCATTTTTCATTATACGTGTGTGTATTCGGATTTCTGTGCCAACTTTCATAATAAGTTATTTCTATTTGTACATCAATTTATTATATAACTACTGTACTGTACTGATGCGGCATTCACCCTGGGCGGATTGAGCCGGCTTCTTCCTGTTATGAGAAGAAGATTCTTGAAATAAATTACAAGTAGGGTACCCAGGCCTACTCGGATAACGTTCTTGCTTGTCATGGGATTCCCAGAGACGCAGAGAGAACGACCAGAAGCCGCCGATTTACCGATGCAGACGCGCCTTTGATTTTCACCAGTGCCCTTTGTTAGCCGGCGTGTGTGTCAGACCTGTCCGCCTTGGGTGGCCCTACCAGGAACGAAGTTCCGGGCGGCATAGCTCTGACACTATTGTTTACACCCTCACCGACTGTGAGGTAAGGGTTGGACTTTGGGGGCTTACAGTACCAGGTGTTCCCAAGCGGTCCCCATCTAAGTACTGACCTGGCTCTACGCTGCTTAACTTCGGTGATTGTACGAGAACCGGTGTTTCAGCGTGATTTGACCGTAAGTACGATTTGCTATTTATTATTATATAAACTTCTAAGTGATTTATTATTTATATAAACTTGAATTATTATTACGTGAAATTATATTGAATTATTATTACGTGAAATTATACTTGTTACATAATGAATCATCTCAGCATTTCTTTTGACGATCTACAGAGCTGAAGTTTATCCGAGGCTCAAGCCATTCTAGAAGGTTACGAATGGTTGCATAGAGAGCAGGAAACGCTCTTTTAGAAAGAAGAAATCTTTACAGTCGGATAAGTTAGTTATGTGTCATGCATGTGATACACGCTTAACGATCATGTATCTTTCGATGCATGACTGACGAGGCAGATTTTTTCCCGCAGTAGGTTGCTATTTCTTTCTGCGGTGGACCAGTTGAAATCCAAGAATGCGGTTTGTCTTGCTATTTACCCATAGCTGGGGCTGGGGTCAACATCGAACATGAAGACGTCTAGGAAACTTCTTAAGTAAACCAGTCCACTCGCAAAAAAACAAAACAAAAAAAAAAAAATAGAGAAAAAAATTTCGGGGATTAATTTTTGTCGATTAGCATTCAGTAACCCCCCCACCTCTCAAGATATAAAAGTTGTCAGAATGAAAAAAATATGGATTTTTTTTTATCATTTTAGAAGGTGAGTTCCTATTCAAAACATCGATATAGTGTAAAATTGATCCCTGAATTTTTTTATTACTTCAGCGGATACTTCGTATTTGAAATAGACGCCCTATTTTTATTTATCAAACTTTGTGTATTTCAAAGTATCTACTATAAATTAAAAAAAAGTTTGAAATAATAAAAAAATGTCGGATTAAAAATAAAACTATTAATTTTTCAGAAATTCCTTACATTCAACAGAGTTATTGGCTTAGTTGTTATTTACACATGACGGATTTAAAACCGTATTCAGAACATTGATATCAACATTTTCCAAAACTCAAAAGATTAAAAAAAAAAGATTTTTTTCTATTTTTTGAATTTTGGAAAAAAATTTTTAAAAACCTATTTTGGAAACATATTTTGTGGGGTATTGTTTTCTGGAGCACTTGCACAGTGTGGTTAATAATAATTATTTATTTAAACGGATACATAATGATATTAATATCATTAATATTAATATTATATTATTAGTATATGTAAATGAATGACCTTTAATTAAAAATGACCAAAAACGCATGCCAAAAGCTAGGCAGAGTATTCAGTCAGGAGGATTTCGTTGGTAACAAAGAAAAGAGTACTGAACTGCTACGGCATTCTAGGTATGACGATAAACTACAGCCGCGTCCTGGGTATGATGATAAACTACATCCGCGTCCTGGGTATGATGATAAACTACATCCGCGTCCTGGGTATGATGATAAACTACATCTACGTCCTGGGTATGACGATAAACTACATCTACGTCCTGGGTATGACGATAAACTACATCCGCGTCCTGGGTATGACGATAAACTACATCCGCGTCCTGGTTATGATGATAAACTACATCCGAGTCCTGGGTAAGACGATAAACTACGTCCAATAGCAAGTTCGTTTTTGAAAAAATAATGTTGCCAGCTGTACGTTTTTGAAAAAAAAAAATATTACCAGCTATACATTTTTGAGAAAAAAATATCGACAGACATAGATTTTTGACAAAACAAAAATATTACCAGGAAAAAAAAAGTTGTCGGCATTAAATGAGCCATTGAGGTTGATGTGCCGTAGAACAAACCAAACCAAACCTGAACTGCAATGTGATATCTATTCTTCTTTACGGCAGCGAATGCCGGACGATTTCCTCAAAGATGAAGAAGAGACTCGAGGCGATGGAGATGTGGTTCTACAGAAGGATGCTAAGGATATCATGGACCAAGCGTGTGAACAATGATGAGTTTTTGGAGAGTATAAAAACAAAGAGGAAACTTAACATCAGGAAGAAGAAGTTGAAATTTCTGAGAGACGTAATGAGAAAGGACGGCTTGGAGAATCTGATACGTGTTAGTTTCTTGATGCTAAGATGATATTCATCAAAGTTTTTTTTTTATTAATATATATATATATATATATATATATATATAAAATAAATATACATTTTTTCTTCACCGGTAACACAACTCAGAGTTATGCTAACCATGAGGAAAAAATGAATGTTTATGTTTACTATTAATATATATTTTAAGCTTTGTTATTCTACATCAAACACTATTTTATTAATACCATCACTCAATGTGCATATATATATATATATATATATATATATATATATATATATATATATACAGAGATAGATAGATAGATAGATAGATATGAATAGAAGGAAAGTGATAGATATGAACAGATGGAAAGTGATAGATACAAACAGAAGGAATATATATATATATATATATATATATATATATATATATATATATGTATATATATATATATATATATATGTATAGATAGATAGATACGTACGTACATACATACGTATATATGTATAGATAGATAGATATGAACAGAAGTAATATATATATATATATATATAGATAGATAGATAGATAGATAGATAGATAGATAGATAGATAGATAGATTGATAGATAGATATGAACAGACAGAGATAGATAGATAGATAGATAGATAGATAGATAGATAGATAGATAGATAGATAGATAACATGATTCATTTTCTATGTAGCTACAGGTGTTTGAATACAAATGTATTACAAATAAATCCGAATTAATTTATTTTCTACACGTGTGCCTGTGCGTGAGAAGGCCAGAGAGTGAAAGAGAGAGAGAGAGTGTGTGTGTGTGTGTTTGAAAGAGAGAGAGAGAGAGAGAGATAGTGAAAAAGCGAGAGAGGGCGGGGGTAGTAACACCTGTCCACAAAGCAGAGACTTTGCAAATAAATAGAGATAGGAAAGTACGTACTTAATAATGGCCACTCCTTGGTCATAGCTTTTACCAAATCATACTACGATCGGCTATTTTTTGAATCTGAGACACACTCACTCTCTCTCTCTCTCTCTCTCTCTCTCTCTCTCCAACCCAACCTCTGCTTGAGCTCCCCTTCTTCTGTAATCCTCATTAGGGTTCACTTGTTCACAGAATGCCAACCACTTGATGTTGGGTGGCTTTCCCCCCACCTGGGTGAGCGATGGTAATAATTGCTAAATACGTCGAAAAACACCCGCGTTGAAGCTGGAGTTACCAGATTGAGGTAAAATGTAGAGAATTAGACTACCCCCGAAAGCTTGTTTTCTTCTAAATTTGGAACTGACGATTTTCCCGCTAGTAGAACCCACCCTCCCAACCTCGCCTCTAATTTAATTTTAAAGTAATGCAAGATATCGCAAGTTGAGAGAGTCATAATTTTCGTCACGCTGGTTTTTCAAAAGTTGTCCAATTTGGCAACCATAGTCTGGACACGGGAATCGAAATATATCTGAAGCATCAATCGTTTTTTTTTATTTAATTCTAATTTATTTATTTATTTCCCTTTTTTCTATATACCGTGTCTATTCAGGGGTAACAGTTAAATGCAAGCGGACAAAAACCAGTGAACAAAATCCAAGTGGGCAAAATCCCAGCGGCAAAATTCCCAGTGGGCAAAATCCCAGACTCTTATCCCGGACAGTTTCATAAATAAAAGACTCCTATATAAACAGAAACAAATTTAGCTTTGAAATTTCAAGGAACTTTTCATTCAAATTTAAACGTCAAACTGATACAATAGAATTTATATCCAATATATCCACTTATATGTACAACTAGCAGCATGGCCCGGCGTTGCCCGTGCTTGATTCAAAAATCGTACCACTCATACAGCAATCGCTATCACTTGACTTAAAATATGTTTGCCCTTCCTTGCCTTTAAACGAGTGCCCTCTGCCGTGCTGATGATGTTACATGCCTTACTTCTTGCCTATCTCACACTGCGAATTTTTTCTAAGCTCTATACTAAACATTAAATAGATAGGAAATATGAACGCGTTATTATAAACAAAGGCCAGACGAAAGCCAATAAATAGAAATCAGGTTTACGTTTGTGTAGTTACTGATACACAGGAAGCCATCTTTGAAATAGACCCCAAGTGAATCTTAGGTTATTTTGAATCGGTTTTAGGTTACGTTCTGTCCTTGTTTTTGGTGTGAGGAGCCCGACCTCAAAAGTTTGTAAAAGGATTTTTCATACGCCCTGTATATTCACCAAAAGATCTAGTGATCATTAGGTAAATATATAGCTCGTTTGGTGAATATATATATATATATATATATATATATATATATATATATATATATATATATATATATACTAGCAGCATGGCCCGGCGTTGCCCGTGCTTACTTCAAAAATCGTACGACTCATACAGCAATCGCTATCTTGAATTATTTTTTGCCCTTCCTTGCCTTTAGAGGAGTGCGCTTTTGCCGTACTGATGTTGCTACATGCCTTACTTCTTGCCTATCTCATACTGCGAATTTTTTTCTAAGCTCTATACTAAACATTAAATCTGTTACGAAAAAAAAGAACTAAACAAAATGAACACAAAACGATCAGCTTTAAAAAAAAAGACTCGTAACTGGAAAACTGAATGAAAAAGAATGTTAACAACAAATACTTTTTCACACCCAACCCAGTTCTGCGGAATCAGAATCAACGTTGAGGTTAAGCAAGCGAATGAGCCAATTGGAGTAAAGTGCCATGCAGATTTAAATTTTTCCCACTTGTGACGAATGCAGCTATCGAATTTTTTGCATGCTATTATGCTAGTTAACATTCGTGTCAGTCAGCTGTTGGCTCTCATGCTGGCCAATAGAATCTTACTGTCTATTACTGGTAGCCAGCTATAGGTTCTCACTCTGGCCAGTAGAAAATGGCCGCAAACTACATGAAAACTGCTGTAGAAGCATGAAAAAAATCTATTATTTTCACTATCGATGGGAGTTGGGAAATGCAATGTTGGTCTTGGCCTTCCCGCTAACTTGGAGCATGTGCATGTAAATTTTGGTGCAAATCCGTCGAAAATTGCGGGCGTGCATTCGACACACACACACACACACACACACACACACGCACACACACACACACACACACATCCTGCCTTTTATAGATAGAGATTTTCAATATATACAGTCCAATATCAAGAAGTGAAAACTTTATTTAAGCCCTTCATTTGACATAATCTATCTTCGTATAGGATCTAGTCCTGAGTATGGCGATAAACTGATATCAAAGTCTCTGATCGGGAGATTAGATATTGTGAAGAGAATGGAACCACCTCTTACTTACTGTTGTTCCCAGGTTCACCCTGGGGGGGTCGCACTTGTTAGGGTTCCAGATATGGACAAATAGTGAACCCTTAAACAAAATTAAAGGACTATAAAAATATAAAAATAGATTTTTAGAGTATAAATACCAGCAATACATTTTTATATAAAAATTGCCAAAAATACATGATGTTGTTGATGATGATGATGATGATGATGATGATGATAGTGTCGGAGTTACCTCCTCCTTCAGTTTGTAACCCTTTCACCAGAGGTCTCTCTTTCCTGGCTATAAATAGCCAATGACCCTTCGCTTCGATCGTATTATCTTATATTATTTTTCCGTTTGCGGGGTTAACAGTCAACCTGCTTAGCGCCGCAACAAGTGGTGACCCCGACGTGATTTTTCCACTCCTGCTAAAAAACACACAAGACGATATATATGTACAAAAACAAACAATTTCTTATACACACACCTTCCCAAAAAGAGAGCCAGATAGGAAAAAAAAATGAGAAAAACTTCTTTTCGTACACTATCAACGAAAGAACAACAATTACTACTATTGAAGACGAACCTTTAGAACTCTTTACCCACTGGTCTATATTTGCTTGACCCTTTCTTTCTCTCGGCGACGTTTGACCTAATTTCACCTGGCAGACATGCTTAAGGCGGTACCAAACGGAAAACAACGCTATTTTCTACTAACACTGTTTTCTTCTGGACTGAAATAGAAAAAGTGTGAACCAAACCACTGGACGACTCACTGTTCCATTATATACGATTGGTGATTCCAAACCATTGCAGACGACTCACTGTCTCATTTTCTAAACAACATTCGTGATTCCGACATGAAGCAACACTCAACTTACACCACGTGGCGATATCTTCACGCCACTGCTTGCTTCTCATTCTTCTCAAACACACGTGGACATTCTAGTCAACACAACTTCAACTGACTACACATCCACTCACATTGTGCTAAACATTGCACATATTTCAAATGTCCAATGCAGTCTTAAAAAGGCAATTCACCGTCCTTCATCTCATTCTGCAATTACGCGACTCAAACAAACCGAGATTTTGCCAGAACGATACTCTATCGACAATACCAGCAAATTCTCTCAAACATGCAATTCGACACTCGGTAGAAATTCAGCTCAACTTCACGAATACGCTGCGTCTATTAACTTTAGTGCGCCGATGAAACCCACACGAACCACCTCGTTTTTCAAACCAACTACAAACAAGCCAGCAGACAGGTGCATAGATCGACACAACCAATTCAACGTGGAGCAAAAAAAGACAAATTTTGATAGCAACGCAGACCACTACCGACGCATTTTACAGGACGTGCCCAATTCTAACTCACTGAAATATAACACTGCACCCTGAGATAACACTACATTTCGTCGAATCACGAATCTCAACCCACACTTCTGACACATTTTCTTTTCAGCCCACAAGAACAATATTCAGACTTTAACGAACCTTTTTCTTTATATATTAAAAGTTTTCATTTCCTTACAACCTTTAATCTGGTGGGGGGTATTGTCGGAGTTACCTCCTCCTTCAGTTTGTAACCCTTTCACCAGAGGTCTCTCTTTCCTGGCTATAAATAGCCAATGACCCTTCGCTTCGATCGTATTATCTTATATTATTTTTCCGTTTGCGGGGTTAACAGTCAACCTGCTTAGCGCCGCAACAATAGTAACATTACCAAATTACTTCAAAGCTCTCAAAAAATATTGACATTAAATGGCCCATAAGGAGTTGATATTCCATTAAACAAATTAATCAGTTCAATCGTATATGATCTCTGTTGTTTGTTTATGCTTTGTCGCAAAACTTAGAAATGCCTTTTTTTATGGATTTCTTCAAAGAAAGTTGTGTCTTATGGGATATACTAGGAATCCCTAATCATGAAATATATCGAATATGTGACTTGAGCGTTGTTAACGTTTTTGCAGATTTTGGATCGATTTACAATGATTCCCTCTAATAAACAAAGTGGGACCCATAAACTCGTTATGTACGCGACAGGAATCAATTTTTCTTGTACATTTTCGTTATTAAATTAAGTTCGCAGATTGATAAATGTAATAAATACGAGTTAATAACGTTTGAAGCAATAAAAATGTTGGATTAACAATAAATCCTTTAATTCTTTAGAAATACATTTATACATACATAATAATAGCAAAAATAATTATGACACAGTAAAATGGCGCCGGTAAAAAGGGTACAAATGAAAGAATAGAGGGGAAATGGCAACATGATAAAACAGACACTTTAAACAGCTTAAAAGTATCTTGTTCAAATGTTATGTGAATTTGGTCACAGTTATTAAATTCTATTTTTAAAGGTTGATATAAAATGCGATGCTCATGTCTAAACAGATTTGATTTTATTATAATCGGTTTTTGTAAATTTTAATGGATGTAAAAAAGATTCTACTTTTTATTTTGCTAATATTAGGTTGGTGCAAAAATAATGACGTAATGATGTCGTTTTCTGACGTTAAAATACGCCCCAAAACGACATTATTACGTCATTATTTTTTGCACCAACCTAATATTAAAAAATTAAATAAATAATAGGTTAGATGTGACATATATCAGTGCCGTACGTAATACACATTTGGGCGATTATTTACACCCTTGTGCAAATTAATTGAAACAAAACGAATAATTCCGTTATTATTTACTTCTTTTTCGTATTTTACCAATGAAACATGACCCAGTGCCCATGTTAGTATTTCCGTATATCCATTCCACGAAGTCGTTCCTTGCAGAGTAGGCACAGATTCTCGATTGGATTTAAATCAGAAGAGTTTCAAGGCCATTCTATAATACAGTGTAACCCGGATGTAGGAGACCCGGATATAAGAGAAACTCAGATATAAGAGAGATTTTCTCTGGTCCCAAATTAGAGCCTGTGTTAATGTATATATAATAGACCAAACCCGGATATAAGAGAAACCCGGATATAAGAGACTTCTTCTCCGGTCCCGACAACTCTTTTATATCCGGGTTACACTGTACTTTGATTTGCTCACTGGTACAGCTTCCCAGTGTGTTCATGCAGCATTACAATTTTCGTAAGCTTCCTTGGAGTAACATCCATCGCAGACAATGGCCGGAGGAAAACTAATCGACAGTCGAGACAATAGTGTCTGGGCATGTTAAAAATCTGATGTAATCTCGGATGACGAAATATTTTTCAACGTCAAACGAATTTCATCATACACCCCGAAAATAGATTCATATTACTTCACACCATTGCAAATAAACTATCTGAGGAAAACATAGAAATCGATTACATCCTGTCACTCCAATGGGTTTAAAACTGACCGTCTGCTGAGACAAAGGAAACTAAAGCGGGTGTTTCAATTAATTTTCACAAGAGTGTATCTTTCGATACATGACTGACGAGGAAGATTTTCTCCCGCAGTAGGTTACCATATCTTTTCGCGGTAGATTGGTTGCCAGCCAAAGCTAAAGAACCCAGTCTGCCCTGCTATAGTGAAGGATCTGAAATTTGAACCCGGCTCTCCGAGTTCTCACTCAGAGCCAATAGCCATGACACCACAACGCACATCTGATTTTAATTTAGATTCAATTTTAAACAACTTTATTTGCCAAGGGTGTATATTTCAATAAACATTTTTCCCTGTTTTTAGCTTGCGCCATTATTGCCGATGCCATTTTACCGTGTTATTATTACCTGTACTATTATTATGTAAATTCAGTCTCTCGTTCTCTCTCTCTTTCTCTTTCCCTCTCACACACACACACACACGCACAGACACACACACACATATTCCTATATCCATATATATATAGATATATATACAGTCGCAAAATGATGTTAAATTACAGTGCATAGGGTAAGGTGTATATTTAACGGTAGAATGCATCGGGTAAGTTGTACATTTAACGGCAGAATGCATAGGGTAAGGTGTACATTTAACGGTAGAATGCAAGGGGTAATGTGTATATTTAACGGTAAAATGCATGGGGTAATGTGTACATTTAACGGTAGAATGCATAGGGTAAGTTGCAAATTTAACGGTAGAATGCATGGGGTAAAGTGTATATTGAACGGTAGAATGCATGGGTTTAGGTGCACATTTAACGGAAGAATGCATAGGGAAAGGTGTACATTTAACAGTAGAATGCAAAGGGTAAGTTGTACATTTTACGGTAGAATGCATGAAGTAAGTTGTACATTTCACGGTAGAATTCATAGGAAAAGTTATACATTTAACGGTAGAATGCATGGGGTAAAGTGTATATCTAACGGTAGAATGCATGGGGGAAGGTGCACCTTTAACGGTAGAATGCATAGGGTAAGTTGTACACTTCACGGTAGAATGCATAGGGTAAGTTGTACATTTCACGGTAGAATGCATAGGGTAAGTTGTACATTTAACGATAGAATGCATGAGGTAAGGAGTACATTTAACGGTAGAATGCATGAAGTAAGTTGTATATTTCACGGTAGAATGCATAGGGGTAAAGTGTATATCTAACGGTAGAATGCATGGGGTAAAGGTGCACCTTTAACGGTAGAATGCATAGGGTAAGTTGTACATTTAACGGTAGAATGCATAGGGAATGGTGCACATTTAACGGTAGAATGCATGGAGTAAGTTGTACATTTCATGGTAGAATGCATAGGGTAAGTTGTACATTTAACGATAGAATGCATGAGGTAAGGAGTACATTTAACGGTAGAATGCATGGGGTAAGGTGTATATTTAACAGTAGAATGCATGGGGTAAGTTGTACATTTCACAGTAGAATGCATAGGGAAAGGTGTACATTTAACGGTAGAATGCATAGGGAAAGGTGTACATTTAACGGTAGAATGCATGGGGTAAGGTGCACATTTAACAGAAAAAGGCATAGGGTAAGTTGTACATTTAACGGTAGAATGCATAGGGAAAGGTGTACATTTAACGGTAGAATGCATGGGTTAAGTTGTACATTTAACGGTAGAATGCATGGGGTAAAGTGTATATCTAACGGTAGAATGCATGGGGTAAGATGCACCTTTATCGGTAGAATGCATTGGGTAAGTTGTACATTTCACGGTAGAATGCATAGTGAAAGGCGTACATTTAACGGTAGAATGCATGGGGTAATGAGCACATTTAACGGTAGAATGCATAGGGTAAGTTGTACATTTAACGGTAGAATACATAGGGTAAGTTGTACATTTAACGGTAGAATGCATGGGGTAACTGTACATTTAACGGTAGAATGCATAGGGAAAGATGTACATTTAACGGTAGAATGCATAGGGAAAGGTGTACATTTAACGGTAGAATGCATGGGGTAAGGTGCACATTTAACAGAAAAAGGCATAGGGTAAGTTGTACATTTAACGGTAGAATGCATGGGGTAAGTTGTACATTTCACGGTAGAATGCATAGGGAATGGTGCACATTTAACGGTAGAATGCATGGGGTAAGTTGTACATTCATGGTAGAATGCATAGGGAATGGTGCACATTTAACGGTAGAATGCATGGGGTAAGTTGTACATTTCATGGTAGAATGCATAGGGAATGGTGCACATTTAACGGTAGAATGCATGGGGTAAGTTGTACATTTCATGGTAGAATGCATAGGGAATGGTGCACATTTAACGGTAGAATGCATAACGGGGGTAAGTTGTACATTTTGGTAGAATGCATAGGGAATTCATTTAACGGTAGAATGCATGGGGTAAGTTGTACATTTCACGGTAGAATGCAAGGAATGGTGCACATTTAACGGTAGAATGCATGGGGTAAGTTGTACATTTCATGGTAGAATGCATATGGGAATGGTGCACATTTAACGGTAGAATGCATGGGGTAAGTTGTACATTTCACGGTAGAATGCATGGGAATGGTGCACATTTAACGGTAGAATGCATGGGGGTAAGTTGTACATTTCATGGTAGAATGCATAGGGAATGGTGCATTTAACGGTAGAATGCATGGGGTAAGTTGTACATTTCACGGTAGAATGCATAGGGAATGGTGCACATTTAACGGTAGAATGCATGGGGTAAGTTGTACATTTCATGGTAGAATGCATAGGGAATGGTGCACATTTAACGGTAGAATGCATGGGGTAAGTTGTACATTTTCATGGTAGAATGCATAGGGAATGGTGCACATTTAACGGTAGAATGCATGGGGTAAGTTGTACATTTCATGGTAGAATGCATGGGGAATGGTGCACATTTAACGGTAGAATGCATGGGGTAAGTTATTACATTTCACGGTAGAATGCATAGGGAATGGTGCACATTTAACGGTAGAATGCATGGGGTAAGTTGTACATTTCATGGTAGAATGCATAGGGAATGGTGCACATTTAACGGTAGAATGCATGGGGTAAGTTGTACATTTCACGGTAGAATGCATAGGGAATGGTGCACATTTAACGGTAGAATGCATGGGGTAAGTTGTACATTTCATGGTAGAATGCATAGGGAATGGTGCACATTTAACGGTAGAATGCATGGGGTAAGTTGTACATTTCACGGTAGAATGCATAGGGAATGGTGCACATTTAACGGTAGAATGCATAAGTTGTACATTTCATGGTAGAATGCATAGGGAATGGTGCACATTTAACGGTAGAATGCATGGGGTAAGTTGTACATTTCACGGTAGAATGCATAGGGAATGGTGCATTTAACGGTAGAATGCATGGGGTAAGTTGTACATTTCATGGTAGAATGCATAGGGAATGGTGCACATTTAACGGTAGAATGCATGGGGTAAGTTGTACATTTCACGGTAGAATGCATGGGGAATGGTGCACATTTAACGGTAGAATGCATGGGGTAAGTTGTACATTTCATGGTAGAATGCATAGGGAATGGTGCACATTTAACGGTAGAATGCATGGGGTAAGAATTTGTACATTTCATGGTAGAATGCATAGGGAATGGTGCACATTTAACGGTAGAATGCATGGGGTAAGTTGTACATTTCACGGTAGAATGCATAGGGAATGGTGCACATTTAACGGTAGAATGCATCACGGGGGTAATTTACATTTCATGGTAGAATGCATGAATGGTGCACATTTAACGGTAGAATGCATGGGGTAAGTTTACATTTCATGGTAGAATGCATAGGGAATGGTGCACATTTAACAGTAGAATGCATGGGGGTACATTTCATGGTAGAATGCATAGGGAATGGTGCACATTTAACGGTAGAATGCATTTGTACATTCACATTAGAATGCATAGGGAATGTTGTACATTTCATGGTAGAATGCATAGGGAATGGTGCACATTTAACGGTAGAATGCATGGGGGTAAGTTGTACATTTCATGGTAGAATGCATAGGGAATGGTGCACATTTAACGAATGGTAGGTAAGTTGTACATTTTGGTAGAATGCAGGGAATGGTGCACATTTAACGGTAGAATGCATGGGGTAAGTTGTACATTTCATGGTAGAATGCATAGGGGAATGGTGCACATTTAACGGTAGAATGCATGGGGTAAGTTTACATTTCATGGTAGAATGCATAGGGAATGGTGCACATTTAACGGTAGAATGCATGGGGTAAGTTGTACATTTCACGGTAGAATGCATAGGGAATGGTGCATTTAACGGTAGAATGCATGGGGTAAGTTGTACATTTCATGGTAGAATGCATGAGGAATGGTGCACATTTAACGGTAGAATGCAGTAAGTTGTACATTTCACGGTAGAATGCATAGGGAATGGTGCACATTTAACGGTAGAATGCATGGGGTAAGTTGTACATTTCATGGTAGAATGCATAGGGAATGGTGCACATTTAACGGTAGAATGCATGGGGTAAGTTGTACATTTCATGGTAGAATGCATAGGAATGGTGCACATTTAACGGTAGAATTAAGTTGTACATTTCACGGTAGAATGCATAGGGAATGGTGCACATTTAACGGTAGAATGCATGGGGTAAGTTCACAGTAGGAATGCACAGTACATTTCACGGTAGAATGCATAGGGAATGGTGCACATTTAACGGTAGAATGTAAGTTGTACATTTCACGGTAGAATGCATAGGAATGGTGCACATTTAACGGTAGAATGCATGGGGTAAGTTGTACATTTCATGGTAGAATGCATAGGGAATGGTGCACATTTAACGGTAGAATGCATGGGGTAAGTTGTACATTTTCACGGTAGAATGCATAGGGAATGGTGCACATTTAACGGTAGAATGCATGGGGTAAGTTGTACATTTCATGGTAGAATGCATAGGGAATGGTGCACATTTAACGGTAGAATGCATGGGGTAAGTTGTACATTTCACGGTAGAATGCATAGGGAATGGTGCATTTAACGGTAGAATGCATTAAGTTGTACATTTCATGGTAGAATGCATAGGGAATGGTGCACATTTAACGGTAGAATGAAGTTGTACATTTCATGGTAGAATGCATAGGGAATGGTGCACATTTAACGGTAGAATGTGGGGTAAGTTGTACATTTCACGGTAGAATGCATAGGGAATGGTGCACATTTAACGGTAGAATGCATGGGGTAAGTTGTACATTTCATGGTAGAATGCATAGGGAATGGTGCACATTTAACGGTGAATGCATGGGGTAAGTTGTGTTTCACGGTAGAATGCATAGGGAATGGTGCACATTTAACGGTAGAATGCATGGGGTAAGTTGTACATTCATGGTAGAATGCATAGGGAATGGTGCACATTTAACGGTAGAATGCATGGGGTAAGTTGTACATTTCACGGTAGAATGCATAGGGAATGGTGCACATTTAACGGTAGAATGCATGGGGTAAGTTTACATTTCATGGTAGAATGCATGGAATGGTGCACATTTAACGGTAGAATGCATGGGTAAGTTGTAAAGTGAATGCATAGGGAATGGTGCACATTTAACGGTAGAATGCATGGGGTAAGTTGTACATTTCATGGTAGAATGCATAGGGAATGGTGCACATTTAACGGTAGAATGCATGGGGGTAAGTTGTACATTTCACGGTAGAATGCATAGGGGAATGGTGCACATTTAACGGTAGAATGCACGTTGTACATTTTCAAGAATGCAAGGGAATGGTGCACATTTAACGGTAGAATGCATGGGGTAAGTTGTACATTTCACGGTAGAATGCATGGGGAATGGTGCACATTTAACGGTAGAATGCATGGGGTAAGTTGTACATTTCATGGTAGAATGCATAGGGAATGGTGCATTTTAACGGTAGAATGCATGGGAATGTAGAAGTTGTACAT
Source organism: Acanthosepion pharaonis (assembly GCA_903632075.3). Classification (NCBI taxonomy): domain Eukaryota; kingdom Metazoa; phylum Mollusca; class Cephalopoda; order Sepiida; family Sepiidae; genus Acanthosepion; species Acanthosepion pharaonis. The sequence goes on from CAHIKZ030003443.1 coordinate 2,612,614, forward strand.
TTCATGGTAGAATGCATAAGGGAATGGTTTAACGGTAGAATGCATGGGGTAAGTTGTACATTTCATGGTAGAATGCATAGGGAATGGTGCACATTTAACGGTAGAATGCATGGGGTAAGTTGTACATTTTCATGGTAGAATGCATAGGGAATGGTGCACATTTAACGGTAGAATGCATAATACATAGTAGAATGCACATAGGGAATGGTGCACATTTAACGGTAGAATGCATGGGGTAAGATTGTACATTTCATGGTAGAATGCATAGGGAATGGTGCACATTTAACGGTAGAATGCATAGGGGTAAGTTTGTACATTTCACGGTAGAATGCATAGGAATGGTGCACATTTAACGGTAGAATGCATGGGGGTAATTTTACATTTAATGGTAGAATGCATAGGAATGGTGCACATTTAACGGTAGAATGCATGGGGAAAGGTTGTACATTTTCACGGTAGAATGCATAGGGAATGGTGCACATTTAACGGTAGAATGCATGGGGTAAGTTGTACATTTCACGGTAGAATGCATGGGGAATGGTGCACATTTAACGGTAGAATGCATGGGGGTAAGTTGTACATTCATGGTAGAATGCATAGGGAATGGTGCACATTTAACGGTAGAATGCATAGGGTAAGTTGTACATTTCACGGTAGAATGCATAGGGAATGGTGCACATTTAACGGTAGAATGCATGGGGTAAGTTGTACATTTCATGGTAGAATGCATAGGGAATGGTGCACATTTAACGGTAGAATGCATGGGGTAAGTTGTTACATTTCACGGTAGAATGCATAGGGAATGGGCACATTTAACGGTAGAATGCATTTACATTTCATGGTAGAATGCATAGGGGAATGGTGCACATTTAACGGTAGAATGCATGGGGTAAGTTGTACATTTCACGGTAGAATGCATAGGGGAATGGTGCACATTTAACGGTAGAATGCATAAATTAAGTTGTACATTTCATGGTAGAATGCATAGGGAATGGTCACATTTAACGGTAGAATGCATTAAGTTGTACATTCACGGTAGAATGCATAGGGGAATGGTGCACATTTAACGGTAGAATGCATGGGGTAATGTACATTTCATGGTAGAATGCATAGGGAATGGTGCACATTTAACGGTAGAATGCAAGTTGTACATTTCACGGTAGCCATAGGGAATGGTGCACATTTAACGGTAGAATGCATGGGGTAAGTTTACATTTCATTAGTAGAATACATAGGGAATGGTGCACATTAACGGTAGAATGCATGGGGTAAGTTGTACATTTCACGGTAGAATGCATAGGGAATGGTGCACATTTAACGGTAGAATGCATGGAGTAAAGTTGTACATTTCATGGTAGAATGCATAAGTTACATTTAACGGTTGGGTACATTTAACGGTAGAATGCATGGGGTAAGGTGTATATTTAACGGAAAAGAATCCATAGGTAAGTTATTACATTTCACGGAAGAATGCATAGGGTAAGAACATTTCACGGTAGAATGCATGGGGAAAGGTGTACATTTAACGGTAGAATGCATGGGACTTAAGTTGTACATTTAACGGTAGAATGCATGGGGTAAGTTGTACATTTGTGTGTGTGTACAATAACAGGTAAATACATTTAACGGTAGAATGCATGGGGTAAGTTGTACATTTAACAGTAGAATGCACATAAGTGTATATTTAACAGGAATGCATGGGTAAATTTAATGGATAGAATCCATAGGCATGGAAGAATCCTGGAAGTTGTACATTTCACGGTAGAATGCATAGGGAATGGTGCACATTTAACGGTGCACAGAATGCATGGAGTAAGTTGTACATTTCATGGTAGAATGCATGTTGTACATTTAACGGTAGAATGCATGGGGTAAAGTGTATATTTTAGAATGCATGGGGGTAATTTAACGGAAGAATCCCACATTCACGGTAGAATGCATAGGGTAATCAATTACATTTCATGTAGAATGCATAGGGAAACTTGTGATTTAACGGTAGAATAAGTTGTACATTTCACGGTAGAATGGGGGTAAGTTGTACATTTAACGGTAGAATGCATGGGGTAAGGTGTACACATTTAACGTAGAATGCATGGGAGTGAAAGTTGTACATTTAACGGTAGAATGCATGGGGTAAAGTGTATATTTAACGGTAGAATGCATGGGGTAAGGTGCACATTTAACGGAAGAATCCATAGGGAAGTTGTACATTTCACGGTAGAATGCATATTAAGTTGTACATTTCACGGTAGAATGCATAAGGGAATGGTGCACATTTAACGGTAGAATGCATGGACATTTACATTTCATGGTAGAAATAGGGTAAGTTGTACATTTAACGGTAGAATTGGGGTAAAAAGTGTATATTTAACGGTAGAATGCATGGGGTAAGGTGCACATTTAACGGAAGAATCCATAGGGAAGTTGTACATTTCACGGTAGAATGCATAGGGTAAGTTGTACATTTCACGGTAGAATGCATAGGGAAAGGTGTACATTTAACGGTAGAATGCATGGGGTAAGTTGTACATTTCACGGTAGAATGCATGGGGTAAGTTGTACATTTAACGGTAGAATGCATGGGGTAAGGTGTACATTTAACGGTAGAATGCATGTACAACGGTATGTCATTTAACGGTAGAATGCATGGGGTAAGTTGTACATTTAACGGTAGAATGCATGGGGTAAGGTGTACATTTAACGGTAGAATGCATAGGATAAGTTGTACATTTAACAGTAGAATGCATAGGGAAAGGTGTACATTTAACGGTAGAATGCATGGGGTAAAGTGCACATTTAACGGTAGAATGCATGTGGTAATGTGTACATTTAATGGTAGTAAATGTAAACCTCCCTTGTGCATTGTAAGCCGCGTGCGTTTATTTGAATGAAACTGTCTTCGGTGCCGCTTTTGAACTTCAATTGCATTTGGGCAGTTCGTGTAGCATTTCAGGATGATCTTATTTTGTTCAAAGTCAAGCCTTGGTGACATTAGCAATACTAAAGTGGAAATATGTCAAGAAAGCAAATTGACTTCAGCTACATAGTGTATATGTATATATTGCATATATCTTTTAAATGCCCTGCATATGTGTGTGTGTGTGTGTGTGTGTGTGTGTGTGTGTGTGTGTATTAAGTGTGTTTTATGCTTAAACACAATTTTCAAACCATGACAAACTTGTGACACAAAGTTTTTTTTTACATTAATTTGCCCAATACATGAATCTCTCATGTATATTTGAGCAGATATTAAAAGCACGTCAAGCTCATTGACGGTTCCGTATAGAATACAGGTTCGATTCCTGTCGGAATATTTTCTATGAAACTTTCTCGGACATTCAGGCCGGTAAATGTCGTTAATACTGTTTATTATAAACAGAGCATTTACTTAAATATGTATATCTATAAAAAGAATGTATAAACATAAAAATGTCTTAAAATAATTGTCGGACTTTGTTCATTTCATAATGTGTGACGTCATTTGTTTACATTTCAATGCGCTTTGAGCGGATATGAATGTATTCAAAAGAGGGATAGATACCGATAGTAGAGCAATAATTATTTATTATAATTTTTGCATATAGACAAAACGTGTTTACTCACTACAAAGTTGTAACTTCGTTTCGGTGCATTTCAATTGCGCCGAAACGGGTGAGAACCAATTCATAACCACATTTGGTTCTCACCCATCGAGGTGCAATTGAAGTGCACCGAAACGAAGTTACATCTTTTAAGTGAGTAAACACGTTTTGTCTATATGATAATGTTATATATATATATATATATATATATATATATATATATATATATATGATATTATAGAATAAAATCCCAAATTACCTCATATGAAGGGTAGATCTATTTCAACCGACGAAAAGTTCGTCAGTCTTATTTAACCCCGGTATATAGATTGAATTCGTGCCGAAATTAGTAATTTAACTTTCACAGTTGTCGAAAAATTGATACAGAATTTATGCATTTCAATGTTTCAGTCAGACGAAAGGCACGAGACAGTGGTCAGTTGGTAGGTTTTATAAAATTAAGCCCGGATATTAATCTTATGACATTGAATTGAGGTTATATGAAAAATAAAGTGTTAATTTAAAACCTAAAGAGGACCGAAATCAAATATTTCTTAACTCCTTGGTGTTGACAAATCCTACAAGGAATCTCTTGTAGGATGAAATAGCTATTCAAAATGGAGAAATTTTGAATTTCTTTTCTATGTAATTTCTTTATTTATATATGCTCTGTTATAACAAATACATTCAGCTCTCTTTGTGGATGAGTCTTAATATTTTATGTTATTAGGATTCACTTGGATTATATACCAACTGATTATTACACACCCACGCACACACAGAAACACACACACACACACACACACACACACATATATATATATATATATATATATATATATATATAGCCAGCGGTGACAGTTAGTTTCATGATTAAACGCAGTCGTCACGCTACGATTAAGTTTAAGCATGAAACTGACTGTCACCGCTGGTTGTCCACGTCAATATTAACTTTTATATTTACAGACCCTCTATCCCTGATATCGAGCAATTTAACTCATATATGCAGTTAGTCATTTATATACCATGCGTGATACACGCTTAAGCGGTCATGTATCTTCCGATACATGACTTACGAGGCAGATGTTCCCGCATTAGGTGGCCATTTCTTTCTGCGGTAGACCAGTTGCCATCCAAGTCTAAAGAACCCGGTCTGTCCATAGCTGGGGAGAGAAGAAGACGACTCATACCTTTCCTTTTGACTGGAATTCGAATTCACCTCTCCGATTCCTCAATCCGAGCCGCTATCCATAACTCCACCGTGCCTCCTCATATATAGAGCATACCTTAAAAGAAACATTGTATTATATATATATATATTGACTTCGTACTTTGAGTTTCATGAACACAATCTCTAGTAGATCTTTTGGTGAATACATATATACATACATACGCATATATCTATATATCTATATCTATCTATTTACCAATCTCTCTCTCGCTCTCTCTCTCTCTCTCTGTATATATATCTCTATCTATAAAAGGTAGGATGTGTGTGTATGTGTGTGTGTAACGAATGCACGGCCGAAATTTTCGATGGATTTGCACCAAAATTTACATGCACATGCTCCAAGTTAGCGGGAAGGCCAAGACCGACTTTGCATTTCCAAACTCCCATCGATAGTGGAAATAATCGATTTTTTTCATGCTTCTACGGCACTTTTCATATAGTTTGCGGTCATTTTCTACTGGCCAGAGTGAGAGCCTATAGCTGTCTGCCACGAATAGGCAGGAAGATACTATTGGCCAGCGTGAGAGCCAACAGCTGACTGAACGAATGTTAACTAGCATGCTAGCATGCAAAAAAAAAAAATCGATAGCTGCATTCGTCACAAGTGGGGAAAATTTAAATCTGCATGGCATTTTACTCCAATTGGCTCAATCGCTTGCTTAAACTCAACGTTGATTCTGATTCCGCAGAACTGGGCTGGGTGTGAAAAAGTATTTGTTGTTAACATTCTTTTTTCATTCGGTTTTTTCCAGTTACGAGTCCTTTTTTAAAGCTGATTGTTTTGTGTTCATTTTGTTTAGTTCTTTTTTCGTAAAAGATTTAATGTTTAGTATAGAGCTTAGAAAAAATTCGCAGTGTGAGATAGGCAATAAGTAAAGCATGTAGCAACATCAGCACGGCAAAGGGTACTCCTTTAAAGGCAAGGAAGGGCAAAAATATTTTAAGTCAAGTAATAGCGATTGCTGTATGAGTCGTACGATTTTTTTGAAGTAAGCACGGGCAACGCCGGGCCATGCTGCTATATATATATATATATATATATATATATATATATATATATATATATATATATATTATACCAAACAAGCTATATATTTACCTAATGATCACTAGATCTTTTGGTGAATATACAGGGCGTATGAAAAATCCTTTTACAAACTTTGAGGTCGGGCTCCTCACACCAAAACAAGGACAGAACGTAACCTAAAACCGATTCAAAATAACCTGCTTACAACTAAGATTCATTTGGGGTCTATTTCAAAGATGGCTTCCTGTGTGTCAGTAACCACACAAACGTAAAGCCTGATTTCTATTTATTGGCTTTCGTTTGGCCTTTGTTTATAATAACGCGTTCATATTTCCTATCTATCGTCCTCAGACTGACTGAGTTGTTATGGTTGAGTGAATAACTGAGAAAATTGACATTATCCCGCCTGATCGTCCCTCAGCTAGCATTTATATGGTGATTTTCTAAACGCAGTTTAGATGAAGGACAAAGCCAGAAGTATGAAGCATCCAATGGGACAAGCTTGTTAACCATTACACCACGTCGAAATGACTAAAATAATTTTCTAAGCGTAATTTAGATGTGGCACAAGACCGAAATCTGGAGTCGTAATTGTTTTAGCGAGACATGCTCTCTGACCATTATATCACGTCGATGTGCCGAGAATGATTTTCTAATAATAGCTCAGATGTGGCCAAAGGCCGATAGTATGGGGTAATATGTGTGCACTCACTATTCCCTCCTAATGGATCTAGCGAGACCAGCTTGTTAACCATTGCACAACATCGAGCAGTCGCATATGTAGGGATTTCAATGTTCACCATCAGCAATGGTTATTCCACTGAAACAAAACCAATGAAAGACCGAAAATCGAGTACTGTTGTCATATTTGGGCGGGAGCAGCCAAGTCCACACTTTTCAGTCTCAGTGGGTGAGAAACCTCTCTCTTACATACGGGATGATGTCAGCCTCTCACTGCTGTATCGCAACTTCTATGGTATCTGTCTATATTTCTGAGATGAGGTATTATGTACACTATGTACATTATCCGGACCATTGTCCTCATCTTTGTTGCCATATTTATCACAACGTTTCGGCCGTTGAACGCTCCGGCCTTCTCCAGGTGGTTGGAATGTCGAACTGAACCCTTCATTTCGCTGGATGAGGTAGACTGTTTTAGTTCCAGTGTAGAACTTGGAGAGGGGAATTAACAGGAGATAACTGATAACTGACAGCCATTAGACATGGCATGTGGAACTAGAACAGTCTATTCCAGCGAGCGAAATAAAGGGTTCAGTTCGACATTCCAATCACCTGAAGAAGGCTGGAGCGTACAACGGCCGAAACGTTGTGATAAATATGGCAACAAAGATGAGGATTGTCCGAATAATGTAAATAGTGTTCCATGGAAAGTGCTCGGACGAACTACATTCCTTGGTTCTGAAAGGCCTAACCTTTACGGCTAGGACTCGCCGAGCCGCTTATATTGTAGCAAACCACCCACATTCCCTCCGTATTCCTTAGTCCCACCAGTTCTAGCCATCACGGCTAAGACCCACCATGCCACGCCCATTGTAGCAAACCACCCTCATTCTCTTCGTATTCCACTGGTGAGATGTAAGTTTCACTGGAATAGCTTTTTTTCCGCAAAACCATTGATCTGTGAAACCGACCCCCAAGATCACTACAATCTTCAACTGTTCAAGTCTGGAGTTAGCCATTATCTTCCCCTCCTATTCGTATAAACTACACCTTAAGGTAACCCTCTACCGTGAATGGCCTCTGGATTTTGTAAAGGGTGAACCTTACTATAAAAAATACCGAAGGTAGATACTGCTATGACTTTTCCATCGCCTACCCGTTGATTCAAATCGTTGATAAGCTTCTCCGCGTTCCTGATAAAGTAGGTCACTACACATTTAAACTTTAAGTTAAACTTTGCCGTAGTAATAGTATCACTTGATTCTTCACTTCCGCGGCCTTATGCCAGGTGTACAGAAGCTTAGTAAATGCTTTTAACGTGATTAAGTAGATCACCCTATATTATATTAGCGAGCTAGTCAAGTGGAACATTACGGGAACGTACTAAGTTCAATCCCACCGGTTACCCAACAATTGTGGCTTTGTCCCATGATTTAAAAAAAAAACAGGCAAGTCGTGGTTCACAAGCGCGAACTGGTGTCACGTTATCATCTCGGAAAACGAAGTTTCAAAATACGGGCGTTCGAATTACTACTTAAACAACGTGTATCACTTTCGTATTAATGCCTTTGGGAAAAACATGAATCCTACTTTCTTTGGCCTTTGTTCACACGCCAGATATTTTTAAAGGTGTTTTTTTAATCATTAGTCTGTAACGATTAAACAATAGGGCTTTGGAACACATGTGCAGTCGACTAATTGCTTTGTCACTTCAAAAACGTTAAATAATGACTGATACAAGCATTGCTATCCTTGACAGATGGAAGTTGCCAAAAGTGTCATATTATGTTGAAAATATTTCAAGTCAATAATTGGTTAATTGATAGAATCAGTTTTTTTTTATAAGTTTATCAACTCTTGTTGCTTATTTAAAGCTAGAAAATCTTTTTCGATCGTAAGAATTTGTGGGGAAAGATAATAATAATTTACTGATACAAATTCTACTAATTAACCCATAACTTGGGAGGAGACTAAGTGGATCTTTTCCGAGAGCATTTGTTCGTGAGTGAATATAGCGAACACGAATTGAACTTGAAATTGGCTCTCCGATTTGGAGCCGTTATCCATTGCACCACCCGCACATCCAAGCTTGCAACACCTGGTATTCCCAAGCGGTCATCCATCTTGGTAGTAGCCAAGCCCGACGTAACTTCGGCGATCGGTTTTTCAAGGTGATATGGCCGTAAGCTTTAGTTTTAATTACAAAATCCCATATATATATATATATATATATATATATATATATATATATACTTTATTTTGGGATATTACATCGAAAACAATGTCAAAATCGTTACACAATTGCAGTCATGTTATCAACGCATCTCATCAAGCGATTGAATCGCCTGGTGATATGCGTTGATACGGAATCATTTTTATGCAATTGTGTAATGATTTTGACATGGTTTTCGATAATATCTAAAATAAATAATATTGCTCTAGTTTGTATTGAGCCCTCTTTTAAATTAAATGTTACGAAGAGTGGAATTGTACTCTATTCGTTCTCGTCTCACCTGGATATATATATATATATATATATATATATATATATATATATATATATATATATATATATATGTGTGTGTGTGTGAGCCGAGCTGAGCTGTGTTGCTCAAAACCTGCAGAGGGTTGTTTGGGTACCTTATGGCACGTAGTGCACCACGTCTCTGTATTCGGCCCTTCAAAAAGTGTGGATGCTCCTGCACAAAACCTTCACCACTATAATCAAATCTCATGTGCTGGGGTCTGCCTTTCGGTTTCTAGGAACAGGATTATATATATATATATATATATATATATATATATATATATATATATGTGTGTGTGTGTGTGTGTGTGTGTGTGTGTGTGTGTATGTCTGTGTGTGTGTGTGTGTGTGATATGATGAAGTAAAGAACAAATAGGCAACGGTTATAAATGTAACGTTTCAATGTAAGCTATTTTTTTAAAATCTTATGTGGCTTAAAAAATTTAAACAAAAGTGAAACATAAAAATGTGTGATATGTCCCGGAAAGGGATATATTTGAACGAAGTAGCTAAGTGGTTTTGGCTACTATAACCAAGTAGAATACGGTACCAGTAATCGATTGGTACTCGTCGTAGTCGCAGGTTAGAAGTGTAGGTCAATGGCGTAGTCCAATGGGCGTCGTTATAGACTTAGGTCTCTGACTCACCTATACGTCCGTCGGTATTTATGACGGACACCAACCAATCATATTCCAGTGAGGGGAACACAGGTGTACGCATATTCGATTATATCAATTTGTAAATGTTTTCTGTTGACCAAATGGTATGCATGTTCTAAACGTACCGGAGAGCACGACTTGGTATAAACGGAAAATATAGCAAAATAATTGTCACACTTAATCCAATTTATATGTTGTCATTGTTTACGTTAAGGTACATTTCGTGTGGAGATAGGATCGAGCGTGATAAATCGTCGAAGATTTTTTGTTTATAAACAGTAATTCGAACTTAGCTAATCAGACGCTTCTTTGTGTCTGAATGCTTAACATCACATCAGATCAAATGATAGTCCCCATTGGGGTTACTGGTTCGATTCCTGTTGGAGAAGCACATATTTTCTACGAAATTTCTGGGTCATTCAGGCCGGTAAATGTAATTAATACTGTTTAATTAAAAAACAGACTATTTACTTAAATAAATTATATCTTTAAAAATAACATATAAACAGAAATCATATTAAAATATATTGTTATATTAGTATGTAGTAGCTATATATATATATATATATATATATATATATATATATATATATACCCTCTCTGTTAAATTACATAAACTTAATACTATCCGTCAAAAGTGTAAATTTTTATTTTACTTTTTGGAAGGGATGTCTGAGGATCCAGGGTACTTTAAAAGAGTATTACAATGGAGCCTTAAAATTGGTCTATTTTTTTCTTTAAAAAAAAAAAAATATATATATATATATATATATATATGTATGTGTGTGTGTGTGTGTGTGTGTGTGTGTGTGTGTGTGTGTGTGTGTGTGTACAGGTCTGTGTGGTCATGTATTTTGTGCATATTTCAGTTCAGAAAGGCATTGGTTAGAACAGTGACTAGACCCAAAGAGTTGTGAGTTCAATAACAGACTACAGCAGTGGTGAACCATAAAACTGAGTTGGATTAAAGAGAAATAACTGAGGTATCCGCAAGAGGCATGAGGAGCAAGAACAAACTACCCCGGTGGACGAAATAAAAGGGTCTGTTCGAAATTCCAATCATCTGAAGAAGGCCGGGCGTACAACGGACGAAACGTTGTGCAATGAAGATGAGGATAACAGTCCGAATAATGTAAATAATGTAAATAATCATAATGCTTCATCTCAGATATATAGACAGATATTTCAATTCATATAAAAAGCCTTATTTTTTATTGTTTACTGTGAAGAACTACGCGTGGTTTCAGTCAGTGCAGAACTGCATTGGCCAGATATAAGAAATGGCAGAATGAATAAAAACTGTCACTTTCCAGTATTGCAACCATTGGGCCGTCCGTTCATGTGCGTGGTTTTAATTGCAAACATACATCTACATACCAATTCGTTACAAAAACAAAAAAAATAAAAATTTAAAATCAGGGATTATAAATAAAACGTTACGAAGAATTTTGGTCGGAATTTCGGGAATTCTTTTGGCAAAATCTCGTTTTTCACCGTTTCTATCTCCCTCCCTCTCTCTCTCTCTCTCTCTTTATTTCTCTCTCTTTCTCTCTCGCTTATGAGGAAATCCCAATAACAATATAATTTCTGTAAGTAAGGAAGTCATTTTTTGTCATGTTAATGCTAACCTCCAGGGCAGACGTTTTCCACAGGCATGAAGAGGAAAGTTTACATTGAATCAATTGCTAGATCTGTTGCTAGAAAAGTTGGTTCACTGTGTCATTCGTGACAATTTTCCTCACCAGAATGACGCATTTATAAGTCTACTATTCGTCTATGCATTCAACATTGCTGTGACGTCTGGCTTTGTGGTTCTGCTATGTATTTAGAGATTCTTGGTAAAAATCTGCAATATTACTCGTTCTGATCTGACATCTCGGCTTCAGTCACTTTTCCATTGCCATAACATAGCTTCCCAGAGCCTTTTCTATAAACATTTTTATAGCAATTGTTTTGGTGTTCTTTCTACTTTGGTACCACGAGCTTCTGAATTAGGCACGTTACTAGATTGGAACTTAGGTCTTATCATTTTACAGCTGAAACTGCTAGATGTAACCGCGTTCTAACTGCTAACAGTCTCTTCTCTCGCACTTCTCTCTTCTGGAACTCTCTCCCGACTTCTTGCTTTCCAGTTAATATTGATTTTCAATAATTTAAATGCAATGTCAATCGTTATCTACTGTCTTCTTCATTCTTGTACTTTTATTGTTCTCTTTCCTCAATAATTCTTTCTTCTTCTCTTATTCTTTCATACTCAGTAATCCTCTTGCATCTTAGTGACTTTATTGCCTTCTTTGGATGAAATCATAAAAAAATGTCATTTTTCGAGTATGTTTATCGACAATATGAGAACCAACTTTAGGCAGTAGTCTTAGTAATGATAATGGTCACAGAGGTTACGGAGGGTGGTAATAAGTTGAAGTAAAAGGAGGCGGCCATAATTCCGATTATAAAGATTTCGAGAATAATAAAACGAAACCAACTGTGAGACATATCTTGATATCTATACCTATATTTCTGAGATGCCATATTCACGACGTTTCGGCCGTTGTAACTTCCGGCCTTTTCCGGGTGATTGGAATTTCGAACTGAAAACTTTATTTCGTCCACCGGGGTAGATTGTTCTAGTTCTACGTGCCATGCCTCTTCCGGATATTTCTGTTATCTCCCTTTAACTCACCTTTCCAAGTTTTTGTTCACCACTGCAGTAGCCAGTTAGTGAACTCACAACTCTTTGGGTCAAGTCACTGGAGCCAACCAACGTTTTTATCCACTGTCCTCGAGGACACATGGCCCAGTAGATAAAAGCGTTGCTTCATGGCACCTGGAACTGGAACAATCTACCCCGATTGACGAAATAAAAGGTTCTGTTCGAAATTCCAATTCCAATAGGGTTTTCGGGATTTGCCACAGACATCAAGATTATTTACACTATTTACATTGTTTGGACTGTTGTCCTCATCTTTGTCACGTATTTTCGGTAGTTGTAAGCTCCGGTCCTCTTAAGGTGACTTGAAGAGGCATGGCACGTGGAACTAGAACAATCCAGCCCGGTGGACGAAATAAAGGGTTCAGTTCGAAATTCCAATTACCTGAAGAAGGCCGGAGCGTACAACAGCCGAAACGTCGGGAAAATGGCAACAAAGATGGGGACAACAGCCCGAACAATGTAAATAGCGTAAATAATTTTGATGTCTGTGGCAAAGTCCGAAAACCCTAGATATTTTTCATGTTTAACATCTTTGTCCGCAACGTTACAAGATAAAGTTGCAAGTGCGCTCCTTTCTACACTGACATTAAATGAAAATGAATAAGTTCCAGGAAATTATTAGATTATGCATTTAGCGTCTATTCATTTTTTTTCTATGTGCCGTGTCCATTAAGGATGTTGGCGATCATGGCTCTCCACACTTTCCTATCCTTTGTAGTTCTTAATATTATTTGCTCTTTTGACATATCTTTCAAACCCTATTCCGCCATCCATTCGCACAAGCTCACCAGATAGGTTGTACGTTATTTTTCTCCGACCCTCTTAACTTCAATCTGTACTGTGAGTATCAAATTTTCCAAGCCCTCTTTCCTCATTATGTGGCCCATCTAGACGTCAAGAGTAACTCATACTTACAATACATCGCTAAAGATGCTGGGGAAATTGTCGGTACCCTATACTGCACCAGTAAGTACCTCATTACACCTGCTATCCTCTACTATTTACAAGAGTCAGATCAGATCGAAAAGGGAGTACTGATACCGTCTGTGGGCGGGAGCCATTCAGTCATCACTTTCCACTCTCGATAGAATTCAAAAGGGTTACTGCGTTCTTGTAGGCGACGAATTATTTTCCACTCTGTCACCCTTTCCTTACAGACGAGATGATGAGTGTTCAGATGAACTATACAGCTTAGTTCCACCGGTCCTAACTTTCACGGATAAGACTCGCCATGCAACGCATATCGTAGCGAACCACCCTCATTTCCTTCATATCCCCCTGGTGAGGGGTAAGTTCCATAAAGCAGCTTCCTCCCACAAACCACTGCCTTGTGGAACCGACTCCCATGAGGCTGGTTTCCCCCGATCTCTACAATCTTAACCTGTTCAAGTCTAAGGTTAACCGTTATCTTCCACACATATCCCCATAAGCTGTTCGTAAGCCTCTACCTCAAGTGTCTCCAGGGCCTTGTACACGATGAATACTATTGTAAAAAAACAACAAAAAAAAACAAAAAAAAACAATTAAACCTGACCGTGTATTGAATTTGACCTTATTTGGAGGCAAATAAATACTCATTTTCCATTCTGTCACCCGCTTCCTCACAGATGAAACGTCGCAATCCTCTCTGCTCTTTCGCTATTTCCATGGTGAGGGTTCTGATTCAATTACACTTCTTAGTTACACCAGCCTCAATCTTCACGGCTAAGACCCGCCATGCCACACATATTGTAGTGAACCACCCTCATTTTCTTCATATCCCCCCCCCGGTGAGAGGTAAGTTCCACTCAGACAGCTTCTTCCCACAAATTGCCGTCTTTTGGAACCGAGTCTCAAGAGGCTGCTTCCCCCGATCACTAAAGTCTTAACTTGATCAAGTTCAGAGTTAATTGTTATCTTCCACACATATCTGCATAAACTGTAACTCTTGCTCAGCAATCCTCTAACTTGAGTGCCCCACGGCCTCATATAGGGTGAAAACTAAAAAAAAAAAAAAATTGAACCTGACTGTGTATTGAATTTGCCCTTATTTGGAAGTAAATGAATACTCATTTTCCATTCTGTCACCCGCTTCCTCACATTGTAAAAAAAAAAAAAAAAAAAAAAAAATTGAACCTGACTGTGTATTGAATTTGCCCTTATTTGGAGGTAAATGACTACTCATTTTCCATTCTGTCACCCGCTTCCTCACATTGTAAAAAAAATTTTTTTTGAAAAATTGAACCTGATTGTGTATTGAATTTGCCCTTATTTGGAGGCAAATGGATACTCATTTTCCATTCTGTCACCCGCTTCGTCATATTGTAAAAAAAAAAAAAAATTGAACCTGACTGTGTATTGAATTTGCCCTTATTTGGAGGCAAATGAATACTCATTTTCCATTCTGTCACCCGCTTCCTCATATTGTAAAAAAGAAAAAAACAAAATGTCAGTGCGGAATTTTTTAATCAATTACCAATCGTGATGAAAAAGAAAAGAAAAGAAAATACAAGCAGTTTGCAAAGTGACCATAACGTTGTCGTTGAATGGTCAGTTTGGGTTCCGGAAAAAAATAGATTATAATAAAGTCGCTACATTGTCACAACTAAAAATACAACGGGTTTACAACGTTGTAAGAACGTTTCGTGATCGTTGGATACTATGCAGTTTTCGGACTTTATCACAGACATTTTAAAACCGATAAATTTTTTAATGATAATTTAGCAATTCACAAGGTGGCCGGTAACGACGCAGTTGAAACTCTATGAGAACTTTTGATCCTAGAAATTCAAGCGGAAAAGGGTGGTA
Organism: Acanthosepion pharaonis; assembly: GCA_903632075.3. Classification (NCBI taxonomy): domain Eukaryota; kingdom Metazoa; phylum Mollusca; class Cephalopoda; order Sepiida; family Sepiidae; genus Acanthosepion; species Acanthosepion pharaonis. The sequence continues at coordinate 2,627,817 of CAHIKZ030003443.1, forward strand.
AAATGTGGTAAAAAAATCAACAAATGTAACCTAACACAGACAGGCACAGAAAAAAAACAAGCACTCACTCATACACACACGCACATATATGCACAATCATCTATACGCACATACACACACAAACACGCACTGGTGTGTGCTGAATATTTCTTGACCTAAGAAACACATAAAAAACTGATGCTAGGTTATTTGGTCAGATTTTTGGAATTGGGTCTGCCCGAGAACTTTCAGTTTCCTCCTACCAATCTTATATAAAGAAAGGAAATCATTCATTTAAGAAATGAAGTTCCAAATTCTTCGACACACTAAAGTTATGCCAAATGCTTCAAATATGTTTCTAGTCTCTGGTGGTTCTATTAAGAAGTGGATTTTTCAGTGCAACCACGACGCTACCGAATGTAACACGTGGTCGAGATTTAAACGGCAATAACTTGTAAAAATTGCCCAAGCCCACCCGGCACTTCACCTTTTGTAGACATATTTGACGCCGGGTAATGACCCCAGCCCCCTCCCGAAGGAGTGGTACTGACTGATACACTAAAGGCTTGGGCTTAATAATATTTTGAAACTGGCGAAAGTGCCAGGATGGTTCCATTAAGAAGAAAAGATACAAAAAATGACGAAACTAATCGTCTTCGTTAAACGTACAGAGCGCCTCACAAAAATCAGGAAATTTGGTACAGTTTATTTAATTGTTGGATTTTTTGTTACAGTTATTTGAAACAAAAGTAAATGAAATTTAGTAGCTTAAAATAGAATTAAAAAAATATTATATGTGGTGTTCAAACTAAAGAACTCTGACAAAATTTCTTGGCATTTTTTAGTTACCAATTTCGATGTTCTTTCTTAAAGAGAACAATCACCTCGCGTTGAAAATTTGATAACTGCTATATCTTGGAACAACAAATGGTTTAAAACAATATATGTTAGTTTTTTAGTTCATTCATATAGTAATTTTTTTTATATGCTAGTTAATTTTTTCATCATATCGTAAATCTAAAATTTCCTGTTTTTTTTTTTGTTTTTTTAATGGTGACGCTATAAAAATAGTTTCACTTTATTGTCGAAAATTTTCTTTTCTTTTCTTTCTTTTTTTCTTTTCTTTTTTTTTTTTTTTTTTAGAGCTTTCTTTCTTTTTTACAAATATTCGTTTTTAAAATCCGGATATTATTTCATTTTTTTTTTTTTAATTTTATTTGTGTAGAAAGCTTTGTTTTTTACTTTTTCAAATAAAACACGTGAACTCCTAACGAATGCAATACATATTTAAACCAAAAATGATTTTTTCCCGAGGAAAGTTTCTTACTTTTTAAGACCAAGCCTAAGTTTTCGTCTCGCCAAACTGAATTAAAAGCTTTTTTTACGATGAGAGACTCAAAGCAAAGTTTTAGCAATAAAACAGAAAACATACAACAGAATTTTAATATTAGATTTGCCATAGATAATTCCTTAGCCTCTCTTTATAAAAATGTAGTTTTTGTGTAAACGGCGGTGGTTCTTCACGAAGCGTTCCTTCCTTAAAAAAAGAAAAAAATTGCTATTCTTGTTGAAGATTAGCTTTAATCAAATTAATATCACGTAGTGTCACATAGAAGTTTTCATATATTTGTTAAATTAGCCATTTTTATGATGTTATTCCAATTCAATTCGTACGTAATTTCTCTTTTTCTTTCTTTCTTTCTTTCTTTCTTTCTTTCTTTCTTTCTTTCTTTCTAATAATTTCATCAATCTTTCCTTATTTCAAGTTTTTGTCTTTCTATTTCTTTCTTTCTCTTTCTTTATTTCTATCAATTTCATCTTTCTTTCCTTTATCCTTTTTTCTGTCTTCCATTATTTTCTTTCTTTCATTCAGTTAATTTTATCTTTCCTTGTTAATTTTTGCTTTTCTCTTCTTTCTTTCTTTTTTTCTTCTGTTCATTCTTTCTTTCATACGACATTCCACCCTTACTTCCTTTCCTCTTTCTTTCTATTAATTTCATATTTCATTCCTAGTTTAGTTTTTCTCTCTTGCTATTATTTTCTTTCTTTCTTTCTTTCTTTCTTTCTTTCTTTCTTTCTTTCTTTCTTTCTTTCTTTCTTTCTTTCTATTAATTTCATTTTTCTTTCCGTGTCCATTTTTCTGTCTGTCTTTATTTATTTATTTTAATAATTTAATCTTTCTTTCCTTGTTCATTTTCTTTCCTTGTTCACTGTCTTTCATTTTTCATTCTATTTCTTTCTTTCTTTCTTTCTTTCTTTCTTTCTTTCTTTCTTTCTTTCTTTCTTTCTTTCTATTAATTTCATTGTTTTTTTCTTTCCTTAATTTCATTTTCTTTCCTTGTTCTTTCTTTTCTTTCTTTCTTTCTTTCTTTTAATTCCATATTTCTTTCCTTTTTCTTTCTTTCTTTCTTTCTTTCTTTCTATTAATTTCATTGTTCTTTTTTTCTATTAATTTCATCTTTCTTTCCTTGTCCATTTTTCTTTCTCTCTTTCTTTCTTTCTTTCTTTCTTTCTTTCTTTCTTTCTTTCTAATAATTCAATCTATCTTCTCTTGTTTTATTTCCTTTTCTTTCTTTCTTTCTTTCTTTTTATTAATTTCATCTTTCTTTCTTTCTTACACATTTCATCTTTCTTTCTTTTTTTATTAATTTCATCTTTCTTTCCTTGTTCATTTTTCTTTTTTTTTCTTTCTTTCTATTCATTTCACCTTTCTTTCCTTGTTCATTTTTCTGTCTGTCTGTCTTTCTTTCTATTGATTTTATCTTTCTTTCCTTGTTCATTATTTATCTTTCTTTTTCATTATATTTCTTTCTTTCTTTCTTTTTAATAATTCAAACTTTCCTTCCTTGTTCCATTTTCCTGTCTTTTCATTTCTTTCTTTCTATTAATTTAATCTTTCTTTCCTAGTTTAATTTATCTGTCTTGCGATTATTTTCCTTCATTCCTTCTTTCTTTCTTTCTTTCTTTCTTTCTATTTTCTTCCTTCTTTGTCTGACCACTATCTACTGTTTCTATCACAATTTCTCAGCTGGTATGCTCGTGTGCTTATGGCATAATCGTTAGCAACATTGAAAATGGAATCTGTTATGCTGAGTTCAAACTGCAGCTACGACTAATTCATATCCGCTCCGTACTCAAATCTGCGTGAATTCAGCATGGCAGACTTAACCAGTCGGCGAAACGTAAACTTCTTTTTCCAATTCTTTTGTTTTTGCTTTTTTACGGTTTATCAACCCTTTATGTGTAATTTAGAACCGAAGAATATTTCGGATTGTGTGACGTCGTTTACTGGTCTCCCATCTAAGTACTAACCGGGCTCGAACCGACATTTTCAGATTGATTTGACCGTACGCTTCTGATTTCAAACCACGGAGCGAAGGTAACCAGTAACACGTTTGGGAACCGAAGCGCGTAGTATAATACATCGAGTGTCTTGATGACCCACTGAACTTATGTCTATCTCCAGAAGTCTTAACGATATTCTACGTTTGTATCCAGGCTGACGAGGACAAGAACACAAGACTGACGATATACACAAATCTTCTTTACTAAAATCCAAATCATGGGTCAGATATAAAGCCATAATAATAACCTTCAACTGCAAAGGGCGAATGTGTTAATGTATGTGCATGTAAATATAAATAAATAAAAGGTGTATTAAAAACGATGAAAAAAAAAAGAATGAAAGAATATCTGAAACAAATAAAGAATAAGAAAAAGCAAAAGACAAAAAGAATATTCGAAATAATTTTTAAAAAATAGGGGACCATTTCTATTAATTCACCCCCAAATAAAAAAAGAATTTGTATTTACTAAAAATCACACCAAAAACTCATAAATGCTCTTTAAAATTTGTTCAAATATATATTTATTGTTTTGTTTTTTGTTTTTTTTGTTTTTTTTACATTACGTCTCCGAAAGATCTTATGCAAATAAGAGTCTATGATGCTGCGATGTGTTCTGAACATGGACTTATTCTTCATTTTGGGGTTCCGCCAGGAACTTTCGATTGTTTCTGGGTTAACGAAATTCATTCTGATTTACGATCAGATGAATAGAATTGGGATCATCCTTGAAAGGTGTATATCCTTTCCAATAATCCGACGTAATCGTAGCCCCAGATAAATTACAGCTTTGGATTATGTCCAATAATGTGGAGGCTGTTCTGTTTGGCACACAATACATGAAACATTCTTTTGTTTTCACGGTATATGCACCCCCAAAATAGCCATAAAAAGACAAACAAAGTTTGATTTAAAATTTATAATTTCTTGGGTCGAATTAATATTTGCGATAAGTAACTTTACATTATCTTGGGTGAATTAACAGAAAAGATTCGAAATAAGCAAAAGCAAAGAAAGAAAAAAAAGAAAAATAAAAGAAACAAAGAAAAGAGAGAAAGAATATGTGAAACAAATAAAAATAAGAAAAAGCAAAGAAAGAAAAAAAGAAAGAAAGAAAGAAAGAAGAATACCTGAAACAAATAAAAATTAAGAAAAAGCAAAGAAAGAAAGAAAGAAGAAAAGAAGGAAAGTAAGAATATCTAAAACAAATAAAAAATAAGAAAAATAAGAAAGGAAAAATAAAGAAAGAAAAGAAAGAAAGAAAGAAAAAAGAAAGAAAATCGCGTGGATACATTAATGACAGATATGAATTAAAAAAAAGATAAAAATTAAAGAAACGCTGTAAAAGACAAGTGAATGAAGTAATAAGCGCAAACTCAAAAGAGCAAACGATCTCTTTTTTGGAGGTTTATTTACCTATTTTTTTTTAACATTTACTTACTTTTCACACGAATTATCAATCAAAATCTTCATTTTTTTTCTTTAAAGTCAACACTAAAAGCTATTTGCATTCATCAAAATCATTAATAGAAACAAGGCCGCCTACTTTTATACCAAAACGGCTTTTTCCACAATGTTATGACATATTTATGACATATATATTTATGACATGACATATTTTTATATTTACAACTACCGAACAACATCAATTTTTTCTAAATTCGGTAATTTTATTTACTCCTTGAATGTAGAAATTTTGAGGAAAGGTCAAAGTTCATTCCTATTTGATCAATTTTTGGCTCTTACTGGTGATTAAATGTAGAGATTTTTTCCTGCGTTTACTTCGAAATATGAGAAAAAGTGCTACTTTTAAAACTCTCTGAAAGAGCAGACCATCAGATTAAGTAATAATTTACAGCAAAATGAATATGAAATAATTATAATTTCAATTAAAGCAAATTTATACTTTCTTTTCATCAAAGAATTCACAACGTGCATTTATTACTTGGCCTATGTTCTCGTAACTTGAAAAGGTTTGTCGATGGAAATGATTCCCTGTCAGTGTGTAAATGGGTAAACAACTCTTCTTTATTCTTAGGTGATTCACTTCGAACTTTGTGATCAATTTCATTCCAGACTAGTTCAATTGGTGCAAGATCTGGAGAGTGGTGGGGAAAAGTCATGATTTGCAAAATTCTCTTATCTGCCTTTGAGTTCAGATAATTTGTACACAGTTTTGGCAGCCAGAAGAAATTACATGTCTCTGCAGTTTTGAATAATATTTTTACTTTCACATAATGCCTTTAATTTGAGCAAAGTCTCCAGTAATCTCACCTCTAAGACAACCCCCAAACTATTACAATACCATCAGCATGCTTAACATTTGGCACAATGCAATTTTCACTCATTCGTTCGGAAGGAGTTTGTCAGACAAACACTCTCCTTTTACTTTCCAAAAGCTCAAATTTGAACTCAGCAGTCGATAGTATCTTTTTCCAGTCTTCTAAAGTCTAATCCTTGTGCTGTTGTGTTAATTTTAGTTTTTCAACTAATTTTCCTTTTCAAATAGAGGTTTCTTAACTGAAACACATCCTTTAGGCCCAGCAGAAAGAAGTCTTTTCTATACAGTCATAACAGATGTTGACGTCTAGAATTAAAATCCCCAGTTAGTTAGGGATATATATATATATATATATATATATATATATATATATATATATATATATATATATATATATAGTGAGAAGAGAGAAACTGCAAACGTTTTTGGTTAGAAAATACACATTATAACTAAAAAACGTTTACTTCTCTCTTCTCTTTAAAATATACACTTTTTCTCGTTAGAACAACTATGCTTCTCATATATATATATATATATATATATATATATATATATATATATATTCAATTGCATGGATATATGAGATTTTGTGACCTGGGTTTACACGCTTTTGCGATCATAAGTATTCATTTTTTCCACACCTGTTGCTCTACTCTGTGTTTCATACAAAACGCAAATCTTCAGGTGCTGATTGAAAACTGTTACATAATTTAAATTCTGATATATATATATATATATATATATATATATATATATATATATATATATATATATATATATATATATACCTACATATATATATATATCGGACTATAGTAATAGTGGAGCAGTCCATATTTTTGTTTATCCCACAAAATGTTTAATATCTAAAAAAAACACTAAATTAATTAAGTTTTATTTTTCCAGTTTTTCAGATAAAACATTTAATCATCTTGGCACCCTTTGTCCTAAAAAATCAGCAAGAGGGATCATCATTTCAACTTAGAGCTAAATAAATTCTTATTGCTCAAAGTAGAGTCCAATAGTGTTATAAAAACCTCGGAGAATTCCAGTAAGATATCTTTAATCATTTCTAAGATACCACGGTTCAAAGCTTAATCTAACAAATAGACAATTTTGCTTTGACCAATTTTGCTGTCACACCGTATATATATATATATATATATATATATATATATATATATATATATATATAACAAATCAAAACAGTATTTTTTTCTTGTTTGGCAAATAATATAGAGAGTTAAGTTTAAGAAAGTTGAATTACCTCCTCGGTTACCCAGTGAAGGTGCTGTTCAGCAAAAAATAAAGAAAAGAAAAAAGAAAAAAAGAAAGAAACGTAGCCAGCCTCCCCCATCCCGTCGACCATTTAAAAGTCAGTTCGCGCAGTGGATTGTTTGTTACAAACATCCAATCGAGTGCTCGGAAAACATACACTATTTTCGTCCAATTTATTAAAAAGGCCAGAGTGTCTGTTAGCGTTTGATTGCGAGGGGGAATCAGGGATTGATCTCCCTTGATTGGATCGTCTTGGCGATGGGGTGTATGATTTGGAAAGAACCGAAACTGCCTGATAAACCATGTCAATTTACATCACTGAAGAACTCCTCCGGCGCCTATTTAGGAGCGTATATATTTTATATATATATATATATATATATATATATATATATATAGGTAATAAATATTCATTTAAATAATATTTGCTTAAAAGAACTGATAAGGTTTGTCGGTTTAAGGTTTTTTTATTTTATTTTTACAAGTTTTGGATAACCTGTTGAGTATTATGCTCAAAGTTTTATATAGGGAATATTAAATAGCGTGTGTTTTTGAATATTATAAAGTGAATATTATATAGTGTTTTTGTGAATATTATATAGTTAATATTATACAGTGTGTTTTGAATATGATATAATGAATATTATATAAATTGGGTTTTTGAAAATTATCTAGTGAATATTATATAGTGTGTTTTGAATATTATATAGTGAATATCATCTAGTGTGTGTTTTGAATATTATATAGTGAATATTATATAGCGTGTGTTTTTAAATATTATATAGTGAATATTAAATAGCGTGTGTTTTTTAATATTATATAGCTAATATTAAATAGCGTGTGTTTTTGAATATTATATAGGGAATATTATATAGTGTGTTTTTTAATAATATATAGTGAATATTATATAGAGTGTGTTTTTGAATATTATATAGTGAATATGTAGATAAACTGTCCGAAGTTCATATTTTGTTATTTTTATTCAAATACTTTCGACTTTCACCGTCATTATCAAGAACAGATGTGGCAAAATATGAACTTTGAGGACGAGGCGTTATCCTTTTTTTTACACTATTTACATTCAGACTATTATCCTCATCTTCGTTGTTGTTATCACAACGTCTCGGTCGTTGTGCTCTCCGGCTTTTATAAGGTGTATAACGAACCACGGGACAATAGCTCAATGGGTAAAAGTGTTGGTTTGTGAATTTGGTGTCATACATAACACGAGTTCAATCCCTGAGGTGAACAATATGTACTTGCACGGCGACCAATAACTAAATGCTAAAATCTAAAGAATTAGATGATATCCATTGACATGGGCAGTTGCCCCCACTCCACCCCATAGATTAAATAAAGGGTTCTATTCAGTTCAGAGTTCCTTGAAGCTTCTCCTGATCTATATACACCTGAAGAAGGCCGGAGGGCCCAACGACCGAAACGTTATGATAACAACAAGTATGGGGACAATAGCCCGAATATAAATAGTGTAAATCTATCATATATCTATCCATATATATATATATATATATATATATATATATATATATATTCAATTTCATATTGAGAAAACAATGTTCCTTTCGGATCTTGTAGAATTATGTCAAGGTGACTTAAGAGTCTTTCAACGAATCCCTCCAATTTTAACACATTCAACATTATAGATAAAAATAGTGAATATTATATAGAGTTTGTTTTTTAATAATATGTAGTGAATATTATATAGCGTGTGTTTTTTAATGTTATATAGTGAATATTACATAGCGTGTGTTTTTGAATTTTATATAGTGAATATTAAATAGCCTGTGTTTTTGAATATTATAAAGTGAATATTATATAGTGTGTTTTGAAAATTATATAGTGAATATTTTATAGTGTGTATTTTGAATATTATATAGTGAATATTTTATAGTGTGTATTTTGAATATTATGTAGTCAATATTATATAGTGTGTTCTTGAATATTATATAGTGAATATTATATACTGTGTGTTTTTTAATAATATATAGTGAATATTATATAGTGTGTGTTTTTGAATATTATAGAGTGAATATTATATAGTGTGTGTTTTGAATATTATATAGTGTATTCTTGAATATTATATAGTGAATATTATATAGTGTTTTTTTTTCGAGACTAAGCATGAGCAAAACAAATTCACGGATTTGGACAAAAAAAAAGACCTCCATGATGACGTCAAAATCCGCGAAAAACTTTCATTTCTTTTATATTTAGTAGTGCTTAGTTGAAATTGTAACGTATATAAATGTAGGTAGAAGAAAGTAAATGTTGATGAGATAGCGAGGGTCACAAAGCACTGCCCCCGAACTTCCAACCAGGCTTGCCCCTCGCCCGGTTCGGAGGTAATACGCACCGGTTTGCTTTTATATAATAAAATAACACGACATGGTAGCTTAATTCATAATGAGATTAATGTTTGTACAACTGGGGTCGACCTATATACGGGATCTAAAATAAGAAATGGTCTAATGACCAAAAATCCAACAGCGACCTGTATATCAGATTCTCTTCAATATGATATATATATATATATATATATATATACTCGGAACTTAATACCAAGATACACACACATATCTATCTATCTATCTATCTATCTATCTATCTATCTATCTATCTGCTTGTGTTTGTGTGTGTGTATTTTATCACTTTAAACATTATTTTTAGTGGTTACTCGAATTTGTATAGACGCTCCGTTTATTTATTAAACAGTATATTTATTTATTTTCGTCTACCGACCTAACTATTTAATGAATAACGTGTCAATTGATAAAATCTGTTGGATTAATAAAGTAAAATCCATTACATCTTTAGAAAAAATGTGTGTGTGTGTGTGTTTGTGTGAAAATTTAGATATATATAAAAATAGATCTTTAAAATGACAATATGAATAAAGCCAAAAAGAAAAGCTTTTTAATTACCGGCGCGTTTCGTCCTATGATGGGTATTTAATGTTTATAAATAAAATCATTACATTTGCTTTGATAAAGTCCAACAGAAGACGAAAGGCGTCGGTAAAGAAAGATTTTTACCTTTTGTCTTTATTCATATATTTATATGAGTGTGTATTGTGTGTGTGTGTGTGTGTGTGTGTGTGTAAAATCTAAAGTCCATATCTGCTAGCTTTATTTTCGTATTCGAATCGTAAATAAAAAATGAATTTATTTTTATCTATTATTACTTATTGCCTTTAAACGTTAAATTTTTTTTCTGGTTAGATGTGCTTGTGTAGACGGCCTGTTTTATTTATTTATTTATTTTTTTTTTTGCAGGGTGAATAATATTTACCGGCCTGTGAATTCGAGAGACTGAATAAAAGAAAATATGCCCTTCGAATGGGTTCGAACCTGTTCCCCCTTAAAACAAATCTCTGTTTCAGTTTTCATTATTAAAACACCCAGGATGAGGAATATAATTCTCACTCTTTAACAACAAACAGGTTGTCTACTCGGATGTATGTGTCAACAAATTGTAACGCTTAAAGTGTATATATATAATATATATAATAGTGTGTATATATATATATATATATATATATATATATATATATATATATATGATTATATATATTAATTCATTTTCATAATTGATTCATATTGATTCAATTCACTTTCATTTTCTTTTATATTTATATATATATATATATATATATATATATATATCGTATTGGATATATATTTGGGGAGGCTGAAAACATCTCGATCCGACTCACTCCTCGCCAAATTTAACTAACGACAATAAGGGATGTAAAACGAAGAGTTTTCTCATACTTCTCAATGTTCACGCACGCACACATTCACACGTGTACACACACACACACACACACACACACACACACACACACACATATATATATATATATAAATATATATATATGTATGTATTTGTGTGTACGTGTATATGTGTGTGCATGTGCGTTTGTGTGATCAAACAGACGCGAAATCTATATGTATATAGAGGTAAAAAAGCACACGCATGCACACACACACAAATACCTCATATCTTTCTATCTATCTATCTATCTATCTATCTATCTATATATATATATATATATATATATATATATTTGGTTGGATTGATGTGAGTTTAGCATATATTGAGATATATTGATATATATATATATATATATATATGCGTGTGAGGATGAGTGCGTGTCGCTGTATACTTGTGAATGGTGTAGATGTGTGTGTGTTGAATAGTGGGATATGAAATAGACAGAGAGATAGATAGATAGATAGATAGATAGATAGAGAGAGAGAGAGAGAGAGAGAGAGAGAGAGAGAGCAAATTATTACATCTACATGTGATAGATATATAGATATATATATAGAGAGAGAAAAGAGGGCAAACTATTACTTCTGCATGTGATAGATAGATAGATAGATAGATAGATAGATAGATAGATAGATAGATAGATAGATAGATAGATAGATAGATAGATATCAAACTATTACTTCTATATGTGATATATAGATAAATAGATAGACAGACATACATACATATAGATAGATAGATAGATAGATAGATAGATAGATAGATAGATAGATGTGAACATACTGAGATGAAAACAAATGTGTAGACTGTATAGATAGAAATAAAGGAAAAGAGAGAGAGAGAGCAAACTATTACGTTGTCTGTCTATCCGATTCAAGAATGTGTTCCTTACGTATGCAAAACGATAGACGAGGGAAATTCAAGGGAGAGAAAGTAAAAAGAAAGGTGAAAAAAATTACCTCCGAATGTCTATAATGTAAGTAAAAAAAATACCTCTGCCGTTTGATCCTGGGTAATTTGAGATCGAAATGAAGAGAGAGAAAGAGTGAATGAACATAAATAAACAAGAAAACATCCACCATCAAGTTATTCTCCTCCACATTCAACCACCTGCTTTTATTGCTGGGCTCATCATGACTGCTGATAGGATTATTACTACCGATACATGTATATTCATATCCGTACGCACACGTACAAACAAGTCTGTCGTCCTCGAACACACACACACACACACACACACACACACACACACACACACACACATACATATATATATATATATATATATGCGCTTATTAGACTAGTATTGATTTTGGCCTAATGCCGAGTAAGGTCGTGAAAATTAACTATGCTCTGTTAATCAAACAGGAAGATGTGCGACTAGCATAGCATGTACTGGGGTGGAAGTTGGAATCAGAGTACCGAGTTCCAGTTACAGCCAGGTCTGTTGCTCTCACTTTTGCAGTAATGACATTGGGAAAGGCAGGAATTAATCAATTCTCATCAGACAATGCTATGGGTGAAATATTTGGACTTGGGCAGCAGACATCCCAGCGGATGAATTAAAAAACCATCATGGAAATATTTCACTGTGTTCCACAAGAAAATAAAGAGGATACGTCAACTTGTGGATCTTAGCTAACATATGCACAGGCTATATAAATATATATAGTGTGTGTTTATCTATCTATCTATCTATCTATCTATCTATCTATATCTATATATATATATATATATATATATATATATAAACACACACTTTATATATGTGTGCAAATCTACAGAAAATTAGGAAAGAACACGTTAGGTAAATCCGAAGTTCTTTAGTATTTTTGTTCTTATTTTCAAAAAACAGTGCTCAATATTATTATTATATACTTTTATATATTATAGTATATATAATATATTATATTATATAAATATATATATTATATATATTGTAATATATATATATTATATATATTATAACATATATATATTATATATATATTATATATATTATAATATATATAATATATATTATATATATTATACATATATTACATATATATATATATACATTAAATATATATATATATATATATATATATATATATTTATAGCTCTGTGTAACTACATTGGGCACTGTTTATCTACACCATTGATAAGATAAATAGTTATTTGTTCTACTGTATGTGTAACCACTCATATATATATATATATATATATATATATATATATATATATATATATATATATATATATATATATATATATATATATATATATATATGGTACTATGCTTGGAAAAACCTTGGGTACTTCGGCTTGTACTTGTACAGAAAGAAAAATGAGAAATAAAAAAAAGAACCAAGAACATGAAACTAAGGCGAAAACAATCGTCCAGAGTTCAAGCTCAAAGTCCAAAGAAAAAACCTCCAAAACGAGTTTAGGCAACTACGTAAAGTGCTCAATACATGAAGTAGAGCACACCTAAGATAAACCTAAGGAGCCAGGCAAACCTACCTTAGGTTTCACGTAAACGGTTCTTCAGACGATCCGTTTAAGTGCGTTTTTGGGTAAATCATATATATATATATATATGTGTGTGTGTGTGTGTGTGTTTGTGTGTGTGTAAGACACGTGATAACTGAGGTTTAAAACAAATTTTTAAAATTGAAAATCTTTCTTCGAGCATTAATTTTAGTTTTAATTTCAGGCTAATAGCTTCAATTTAATATTTCTAATAAACACTACCTTGTATTTCAAAAGTAATTTAAATTGAATGGAAGGATTTTTTAATCGCTAAAAATCCTAATTTTAGTCATTTTTAACAATCTGCCAGCACGTCGTAATTCTCTTTATTAAAAAAAATCTTTCAAAAATAAAAATACACTTTTCTGAAATGTTATTTGACGAATATTATCTGATTTAAACTTTAATTAATCTGATTTAAAACAATTATTACATTTAGTTTAAAATATTGCAGAAATCCATTTTTTTTAACACGGAGGTGGGTGTTTGTTTATTTAAGCTGTTGACAGTTTGACAGCTTAATGACAGATGGAAGTTTATCTATATTTTCTACGGGGATCATATCTGTAAAAATTCCTAGACGAATATAACGTGAGCGCCTTTTTCATATAAGTTTTAATTATTCAGTAATCTTAAAAAATTGAGAAAATATTTTCCGTAATCTAATGTTTTATTGAATTATAGGTTCTTTGGCTTTACATTTACTATACTTATCGCTCTTATCTTCTGATAATGTCGTGTATGGACTTCCGTATTTACAAAAATGGGTACGTTTATACACACTCACAAAATTAATTCAAAATTATTTTTAAAATACAGAGGGTAGTTAATTGACTTTGGACTTCTACTGTCTTGCTTTCTGCGGCCTCGACGACTGTGTCCTCTTCCAATGAAGGTTCTGGCGCCTGGTCTCCAGGTCTAGGACTCATTACCAGTGATGACTCTCCCTAGCAAGTCTGGTTCGGTTTCAGGACGCTCGTGGATGCCCTGTCACACCTGCGTGCGCCGCTCCTTCTGATCATCGTTCAGCAGCATCGGCACCGTCTTCGCGCAGATATTCCGCATGCCTAAATCTTCGGTGGTAATATTCCAGACAATGTCACGGTTCATGCCCACTGATTTGCGATCAGTCTAACAGTCATCCGACGGTCGCCACGCACCGCCTGCCTCATGCGCTTAACAGATGGCTTCAGCACTGCTCGTTAAAGACCTTCCGCTCCTAAGGTCGTCTTCCACGTCCTCGCGTACCTCTTTGAACATATTGTGCCACCGGAAAACCCGGGACTGTGATATTGTCTCATCTCAGCACACTTGCAGGAGTCCGAGTAATTCTGGGAGAGTTTTCTCCAGCCGGACTACAAACATCAGGTTGGTTCGTTGTTCTGTGCTCAGCGCTTGACAGCCTAAAATTGAGGAGTTGTAAATAAAAGTATGTGAATATATATATATACACAATGCCTGCACAGAGTGGAAAATTCAGTTATATACTTCCT
>CAHIKZ030003443.1:2650000-2660000 GCA_903632075.3 Acanthosepion pharaonis
TTTCATATATATATATATATATATATATATATATATATATATAAAAGACAGAGAGAGAGAGAGAGACGGAGAGCGAGAGAGATAGAGAGATAGATGTATATGAGACTGATTGGTATGTGAATAGCTGATATATATATATATATATATATATATATATATATATATAGAGAGAGAGAGAGAGCTAGAGAGAGAGAAAGAAAGAGATTGAATATACTGACACACACACATATATATATATATATATGTATAGATAGATAGATAGATAGATAGATAGATAGATAGATAGATGTGAATACATTGATATTCAACCGCCCCATATATATATATATATATATATATATATAGATAGATAGATAGATAGATAGGCAGACAGGTGTAATGATTAGAAGACTTTTCTCGTTGGTTTGATTATGACTGAGTAGTGAGTTCTATCCCCACTGAGTGCAGCATACTTTCGGCCTTGTGCCACACCTAAATTACGCTTAAATAGATATATATATGAGAGTTGTCTGAGATAAATAGATGGATTTTGCCACATTTGATGCAATGTAATTTCAAGTTCATTTTTGTCTTTTCTCATCTATCATCCTGTTAGCACGACCTTTTCTTCTTCTTCTCAGTACCTCATAAATTATCGTTTTGATCGCGTAAAAGATGGGTAAATACATTAATTGGTTTCAGTGAGAAAATGAAGAAAAGAATCGGAACGAAGGGAGAGAGAGAGAGAGAGAGAGAGAGAGAGAGAGAGAGAGAGAGAGAGAGGGTGGGGAATCAGATTCAGCTGATAACAGATGCTACATTTTGATTTCAGCCAGAAGGCTGAGATGTGAAGGCGACCGCGATAAACGGCCCATATTTCAGTATCGAACGATGGAAACCGAGAAAGGTAATCGCCAAAGAAAAGAAAAGAAAAAAAAAGAAAGAAATAGAAGCAATTACTATAAATAAAATAACATCGTCTGCTGAATTAATTTTAAGTTATTTTTTAGAGGCATGTTTGCACGACAGGGATTTGGCTAGAAATAAATAAATAAAAAAAGAAAGAAAGAAAGTTAAACGTGTTTAACGTCTCCTATCAGTACCTAATGAATAATGGACTATTCCGTTTTTATCGCGTGAAAAGATGGGGAAAATCCCGATTTGATTTCAGTGAAAAACAAAGAAAAACGCAAAGAAAGATAGGGGTCTTTAAAAAAACTAATGTCTGTTTCAATGAAAGGGAAAACGTTGACAATTTTAAATCTTTTCATTTGTACCCACTTCTTAAAATAAGGACCAGCATTCATATTTATGACTGTTGTTACAATATTTTGTTGTTAAGCTCAAATATCTAACGATCCAATAATAGAATGTCTACGGATATTTTATTGCCGTAGAATTCGCCAAGAGCTGGTTCAATCCTTAACTTCTGAATAAAAATTCATCAAAAAATTCAAATAGGAAAACTGTGAAATTTTCAAAGGTCTTTCAAGTTATTATAATTTACTAATTAATGTTTATAGCACGAAGTTGGTCGATCGTGTTGCTTTTTTTTTTTTTTTTTAAATAAAATCACGACGTAAATAAAAAAAGTAAAGAAGGGTATCTCAGGCCGGAATAAAAAAAAAATGCGCAAAAGAGAAAAAAATTTAAAGAATGTTAGGAATTTCTGTCAGCATCGCTCTTGTCTTACATCCCTACTTCCACTTCTCATCTTTCTCTTTCTTCTTCTCTTTCTCCCCTCATATTTATTAAGAGCCGTCCGAAGATGTCAGTGCATAGATAGATAGATAGATAGATAGATAGATAGATAGATAGATAGATAGAGTCTGATATCAATAGATATATATGAAGAGTCCTGATAGATAGATAGATAGATAGATAGATAGATAGATAGATAGATAATGGACAATATGAGATCGACATATATAAATCGTCCTAATAGATAGATAGATAGATAGATAGATAGATAGATAGATAGATAGATAGATACAGTCTGAGATCAATAGATATATATGAAGAGTCCTTATAGATAGATAGATAAATAATGGACAATCTGAGATCGATAGATATGTATAAAGAGTCCTAATAGATAGATAGATAGATAGATAATGATGGACAATCTGAGATCTATAGATATGTATAAAGAGTCCTAATAGATAGATAGATAGATAGATAGATAGATAGATAGATAGATAGATAGATAGATATGAGAACATCTACAAAGCCCAATATATCCACCATGATACCAAGTCTGATAAGGATCTACAAGGCACATGCATCTCAGCCAAATGTGTGCGATATAGTTATAGGTTTCGATAAAAGCGAAAACTCTCAACAACTCACTGAATGCCCCGGCCCGCCATAGAGCACCCCAGTATTCTCACCCATAGCCATACATGCTTACTATGTCAGCTCATTGGGGAAAATGCACTTCTCGGGCAATACCAAACAAATCTGTACTACTGAACGGGATATGTGATACAGCCCATCTTAATTCATCAACCACATGTTAACATTTAATTATAAATGCTTATGGAAATAATTCAATTATAAATGTTTATAATAATAATATATGCAATAATATATTATATATTATTAAGTAAGATAGCAGTATCACAAAACAGTGAGGCTGGGGTAGAAATTTACGATAGCCAATATAGCTATCATGTTAGCTAGTCTAATAAAAGTATAGAGGGCACACGCATCTCAGCCAAATGTGCACGCTATGGTGGAAGGTTATGATAAAAATCCAGCATCCAACGTTCATATGACTAAGAGGAACCACATTATGTCTAACTAATGTAGATTCATTTTTCTGATGTTGCTACTTGATCAGAAATATGTCAGAATAAGAGTTATATATATATATATATATATATATATATATATATATATATATATATATATATGTTAGAATTCGTGATACGATCCGTTTAAGGTGAAACCTAGGTAGGTTTGTCTGGCTCACCTAGGTGTATCTAGGTCTGCTCTACGGTTGTATTGAGCTCTTTTTTTGTTAGTTGTTAACTCGTATCGGGTTTTTTCTTTGGCTTCAGACCTGCATCTGTGCGATTTTTTGTCGGCAGAAGTTCATGTTTGTAGCTCTTTCTTTTTTTAAAACCTTTTTTCCCTCGAGATTGATTTGATTATTAGCAAATCAAAAATTCGAAATGAGTATAGTTATCGATATATATATATATATGTATGTATAAGGTCTTTCACTCGCGAGTAGTTTAACATTGCCCGTGGAGACACATTTATGGTGTTGAAACATAATTGCCATTATGTAGCGATTATGTAGAATATCGTAAAATAAATAATATTTAGCTCTACTCTGTATTGATACCTCTTTTAAATTAAATGTTATCTACAGTGGAATCATACTCCATTTGTTCTCATTTACACACACACACACACACGCATATATATATATATATATATATATATGTGTGTGTGTGTGTGTGTGTGTGTGTAAAAGAACGAAGAATAACATTTCAAAGTTACTAATTTAAACAGGGCTCAATACAAGAGTAAGAGCAATAAATAATATGACATATATATATATATATATATATATATATATATATATATAGACGGAACTGTCATAGCCTGACGTCCTTTTAACCAATTCGTACAGTTAGATGTTAGAGAGACATTCATGGATGGTGCAGAGTTTAAAAAGCAGTAAATTCGACCTTGCTAACCGAACGATCCTCTGTGGCCGAATCGGTTAAAAGGCACATCAGGCTATATATATATATTGTCATGGGTCCTTACCTATAACTACGGAATGAACACTTCCTAAAAACATGTATACTACGCCTTTCAAGAGAAAGGGTCGAATCAAGCCGAGCTTCTCGGCTTGACGGTCGAACTCTCCGCCTCTGAGCAGAGAGGAACCCGGACAAGGCTCTGCCGAAGGGCAGAGTCTCGTTTGGGGAGGTTGACCAACCCGATCCCGTTTATACTGGTTCGACGGGCATTTTTTGACCGAGCCTACGGGATCGGGAAACCCACGTTAAACTCGGCCTTGTGCCACATGCAACTCTCGTGGGGTGGGGTGGGGGGTTCTAGAGACCGAATCGAGTCGAGCCGTTTCGGCTTGACGGTCGAACTCTCTGCCTCTGAAGCAAGACGAGGCTCCACCGAAGGGCAGAGATTCGTTCGGGGAGGTTGACCAACCCGATTCTGTTTTACAGTTTGTACGGGCACTTTTTGACCGAGCCACCGGGCTCGGAAAACCCACGTAGAACTCGGCCTTGTGCCACATCTTTCCCTCGTGAGGGGGGCAATAATATACCTTCGTTATTTCTACTCTTGTGTTCGTGTTGTTCCTCCTTGGTCCTAACCTGGACCATAACACACACACACACACACACACACACACACATATATATATATATATATATATATATATATATATATATATATATATATTTAGTTGTATATTTAGGCAGCCATCCTTCGTTTATGCATGTTTCATTAAAAACGATAAATCAGGTACTATGGTTAAGCTTTTTGTTTAATTTTTCTTGTGTTCAAACAAGAGCTTTCTTTTCTGGACAAATTGTGTGAAAGAACTGTCCAAATGTTTTATAGTTCCGAGCACTTTCGGCTATGCCTTTTAGCAATTATCAAGGATGATTCAATTTTTCATCTTAATTGAGTGTGTGCATTGTGTGTATGTTTTAGAGATGTTCTTAATTTCTAAATATGGTTAGCACATTGTGGCCTTGTTTGTAGTTAATATTGTTGGGAGTTGGCTTTTTCTTTTTTATTATTAAAGATTCCATTATTTTTAATCTTTTTTTACAAGCGGGTGAAGTTATTATATATATTATATTACACAATTACACAAATATGATAACTTCATCTACTTATAAAAAAAGAATCCGAGTCCCCCACACTGACAACCCTTTAAGGAATGGCAGTGCTACAGACAATCGTTTAAGGAATGGCAGTGCTACAGACTGTTCTAGAGCTTTAGAAAGCCCTGAACTAACCACTTCGCGTCGTCTTAGGAATGCTAGGGCTACAGCATCTTCCAGGGTTTCTGAACAACCTCAACAAAACACTATTCGTCGTTTAAGAAATGCCAGCGCTACTGCGTCTGCCAGAGTTTTAGAAAGTCTTGTGCTGATCGCTAATCGTCGTTTGAGGAATTCGAGATCCACTCTGTATGCCAGAACTTCAGAAAGCCCTGGGTTACGGCGAGCAGGTTTCAACAACAATGGTCAAATCGTAAGGACAGACGCTTCGGCCTCGCGGGTCTGCATTTAGGTGAACAGTGTTGTGCCTATGGACAGCTTTACTTATCAATAGCTATTTATAACTATTTATACTGGGACTCATGCATGCAATTACAAGTAATCCATGATTATATTGTAAATTTCGAAATCATATTTATTTTTGGCATATGAATTTTTTGAAACTGTTTCTAAATCTCTGATTGCCTTTAAATCATTCCGCCTCACCTGCTATCTTCTTCCGCCTCACCTGCTATCCTCTTCTGTTGCATATATGAGGCACGTCTCCCCGATCATGACTCTCCACGCATTCCTCTTCTTTATTATCTGTAAATTGTCATGCATTCGTTAGAAAAATAATGGAATGATTTCTCACCCTAATTTAAAGTTTGGAATTTAGAATTTTCTTTCTGTTTGGCTGGGGAAGCCGCTTTCCGAAGATGTCATCGCAATTCCCAGATAATAAAGAGAATCTGTGGAGAGTCATGATCGCCTTCGCTCTGAAGAGACATACCATTAAAAAAAACAACTTATGCATCCAGTGTCGAAACGGTTAAATTAGACGTTTAATGGGAATTAAGAGAATAGACGTTTAATGGGAATTAAGAGAATAGACGTTTAATGGGAATTAAGAGAATTGTTCTTTCACTCTGAAATTCAACCTTTAAATACCGTAGCTGTATGCTTTCGCGCAAATGTCATTTGGAAAGGCCCGAATCTGTTGCTTCTCCCTCTAGCTATGGATTAAATATCGGGATAGAATGGAATCTCAAGCCGTGGGTTGCAACACGTTTAAGAGAATGAAAACACTGTCTTCCAAACCGTGGAAAAGGCAGCGGGAAACTACACGACTTTTTTCCCAAGAAGCGGCAATTCACTGATAATAAAGAAAAAATGTGTGGAGGGTTATTTTCTTAAATTCAAATAAACTTCTTATCTTAGCTTTCTCGGGGTAATATTGAAAGAGAAATTCAAAAGCTGATAATCAGATATCTCGTATTTAAAAATAAAAAATATTTTTTTTTCCTAACCCTCGTTCGTCCAGGATATAAGCATACATCCGGCAGCAAGTTCACTGATCAGGAGGTTTTGAGGGGTGTGGGACCACCTCTTAATTGCTGCTGTTCCCAGGTCCACCCTGTCCATGGGGTGATAGCACTTTTTATGCCCCACCCCAGCTATGGTTAACCACCAAACTGGGGTCAAAAGACTATGAAAGTATAAAAATAGATCTTTATAGTAAAAAATACCCGCAATATGTTTTTGGAAAAAAATATTACCAGCAACACATTTTGGGGAAGACAAATTTTTTACCAACAATACATTTTGACTCTCGACAAAAACCTTCTTTACAAAAATACGTCAATGAAACCTGATCTACAAACTGATTTCTTACAAAGAATACACATTCTATTCGTAAGAATTTATTCTAAAAAATCTTGTCGGCATTAAATAACCCATTGAGATTGATATGCCGTAAAACAAAATAAACTAAATCAAACCAAACTAACCCCTTGTTCATATCGGTGGGGAGTATACAGACGAATGTAAATTATGGAGAGTCATGATCGCCTATGTCCTGAACGGATATGACATTAAGACAAATAGTTATGTGACCTGTGTCTAGACGGTTAAATCAGACAGTTGATAGGGGCTAAATCAGCATTTTTCTTTCGCTATGAAATTGAGTCTTAAATTCCACAACTGTATGCTTTCGTAATCAGTCATACATTCAAGTGCAAATAGAACAATGATCGTTCAAGCCACTTTAAAGACTTTTCAACAGTTACCCTGGAGCCGAATCCAGACACGAATTATTTACTTATCAACTAACGAAGGTGTGAATATCTTTCTTGCCATGTCGGCTGTTGGCGGGAGGTGGATTTATTCCAACTATTGGAAGAGCAATAGGTTTATCTATAAAAGGGTAAGAAAATAGTTCAAGTACCCAGGTACCTTAGAACTGGCATACATTTGTTTCTCTACTTCTGTACACGGGGATCGTGAATTTGATAGAGTTGTTGTTGTTGTTTTTTTTCTTTCTTTTTTTTTCCAATGCCAAGTTTACGTGCGAGCATTCTGAGTTTGAGCAGATACGAAAGATTAACGGTTACCAAGTTATAAGACTGTATTTTTCAACACTCCCACGTCGCTACCGAATATGACACAAGGTCGAACTTTAGAGTGGGCTTCCCGGCAATACCGTCGAAAAATTACCTATGCCCCCTCGTCACATCCCCTTTTGAGAAAGCCTCAGGCGTCAGACAATAAACCCATCCCCCTTCCAAAAAGAGAGGTACTACCTGAGGTGGGGAGGAGATTTAAGCTTAGATTTTTTTAATAAGATATTGAAATAAAAACACAAGTTATTTTTCTACCTATAGTTAATGCTTCAGACAGTTAATGAGAAGTTAGATTAGGTTGATTAATTAAACTACATATCAATTTTGTTGGGTTTGGTTTATTTTACTTTACGACTTATCAATGCCGTCAAGATTTTTAGGATAGGTTCGTATGAATAGAATATGTATTAATATTTTTTTCGAAAATGGTAATATTGTTTTCAGAAAGGTGGGATTTTTACTATAAAAATCTATTTTTTACTTTCATAGTGATTTGATCCCAGTTCTTTAGGGGGAAACTATTCGTCTACAGCTGGGACCCTAACAAGTGCTACCACCCCGGGTCAGGGTGGACCTGAGAACAGCAGCAATTAAGAGGTAGCTCTACGCTCCTCGCAACATCCCGATCAGAGAGCTTGCTGCCGGATATAGTTTATCGTCATATTCAGGACGGTCAATATTGCTGCGTCGTTTAATGTCGAATATGTCTTATATGATAAAATCCACTATGACAGACCATAGTACCATTTTAGTCTGGGCAATCTATATTCTTCCTCGACTTACCAATTTATCCAGTTTAGATTCTCGTGTTTTTTAGTTTCAAGCGCATCAGCTGTTGCGTATATCATAGGGTTTGTTTTTTTTTCAGATCTCGGGCGCGGTCCTCGTATGTTTCATTTTTTTGCTTTCATCTCATGGTCTGCTGGCACAATCAAATCTAAGATCTGACCGATTATTTGTCCATTGTCTTGGGCTAACGGTTCCGGTCTTCGGAAATAGGTTGCGTTGAACGGCGTCGAAATCAATGTTCCAGAATATCTTGGAATGTGTTTTTTTTTTTGTTTTTATTTTAATTTTCTTGCATAGAGATCTTGAGTTGATAACTTTTGCCAACATGGCCGAAATCAATTAACGATAGTTAATTAGCCCTTATAGATATGGCCATAAAAACTAATTACTTCAGTCATCGGTATACCTGGATCTTTAACAAACATTTCGCGCTTCCGTTTTTTCTCCCTTCGATAGCTAAATCTCATCTACAGCGGATATCGGTGAATTGATCTGAAATGCACACACACACACACACACACACACACATACACAGTCATACACAAGCACACACTCACACAAAGCACTATATATATATATATATATATATATATATGTGTGTGAAAAGTGTGTGTGTATGTGAAAAGTGTGTGCATATTAATGTATATAATATATATATATATATATATATATATATATATATATATATATATGTGTGTGTGTGTGTGTGTGTGTGTATGTATGTATACGTGTAATCTATTATATATATTATTATTTATATATTATTTGCGCGGTACTTATTAGAAAAGCGCTCAATATCAGAGATAGAAATAACATATTTGGTTGGATAGATGTGAATTTGTGACAAACTCTGACGATCGCAAAAGCGTGAAACCCAGGATCACAAACTCACATCAATCTAACCAAATATATATATATATATATATATATATATATATATATATATATAAATTTACCTCATTCGAATAGCTATTTGAACCAACAAGAAGAACTATAAAGGCATTGTCAACTCAGAAGTCAGGGGTTGACAATGCCAATATAGGTTTTCTTGGTTGAAATAACTGTTCGAATGAGATAAATTTGTATTTCTATTCTATGTAATTTATATGCTCTGTTATAATAAATACATTGAGCTCTTTTTGTGGATCAGTTTAATATTTTTATATTATTAAGAACTACTTGGATTATATACTACCGGATTATTACCCATATATATATATATATATATATATATATATATATATATATATATATATATATATATATATATATTTGTGTGTGTATATATGTGTGTGTGTATTTCTATAAACTTTATTTTCGTGTTTGAGTTGCTATCGCTGTTTTTCTTTTTTGTTTTCTTAAATAGTGAAATTAATACCTACCGGCCTAGATCGAGAAGCATAGCGAGGACGCTTGTTATTAATTTCGCTGTTTAAGAAAAACAAATAACAGAGCTAGCAGTTCTAATGTGTGTCCCCACTAAAAATAACTTTTATAGTAACCAAAAAATGTTGGATTAAAAGAAACTATTTAAAAATACACCATATACAGCAATTTTCATTTTTATATATATATATATATATATATATATATATATATATATATATATATATATATATATTTATTTAAAAATATGATGGAATCATATTTTTAAATAAATAATTATATTATGGTCTACTTTCATATCGAGCACTGTTTTTTAAAAATACTAAAAATACTAAGAACTTTCAATTATTTACCTAACGAGTTCTTTCCTATTTTCTATATATTTTCACACACACACATATATATATATATATATATATATATATATATATATATATATTAGTATATAAAAAGAAAGATCAGTAAGATATATAA
>CAHIKZ030003443.1:2665000-2675000 GCA_903632075.3 Acanthosepion pharaonis
ATTGAAAAGACACAGAAATGCCAGGTTGAAATTCATTCGTGAACATAAGGATAAGGAAAAATCGTATTGGGAAAGAGTATTATGAACAGACAAAAGCAAAATTGAGTTGTTTGGATGTAATTTTAGAAATCATGTATGGAAGAAAAGATGGCAAGGCCTTCAAACAAAAGAACACAGTTCCAACAGTGAAATATGGTGGTGGCATCATCATGGTTTGGGGATGTTTTTCTGTAAAAGGTACTGGCAACATATCAGTAATAGATGGTAGAATGAATGTCGCGGCATATCAAAATATTTTGGAAGCAAATTTAATGATTTCAGTTTTTCAGTTGAAAATCTTGAACTTCCTCTTGACTGAACATTGCAGCAAGATAATGATCCTAAGCACACTGCAAAATATAAGAAAAAATGTTTTGCTAAAAATAATGTAAATATCCTGAAATGGCCAAATCAGTCCCCAGATTTAAACCTAATCTAGAATCTGTGGCGTTATTTGAAAGGTCAAATTCAATCGGGAGCTCCAACAAACACCCCGGATCTGAAGACCATTTGCGAAGAAGAATGGAACAAAATACCAACTAAAATTTGCAAATCATTAATTGAGAACTACAAGAAGAGGTTGGTTGCTGTAGAAGTTAATAATGGCTATTCTACAAATTACTAAATGAAGATTATATATTCTTTTTTTGTATTGGACGAATACTTTTTTCACCCATTACAATAGATAAATGGAATGTATTTCTATTAAATCATTTCGTTTTCTGTTTTCTATGCATATTTAGTTATTATGCATCTGTTTACAATAAATTATATGAAAAATATGTTTATTCATTAGTTGGTAATACAATAAATTAAAATTTGTATGTATACGAAAGTTTATTTTCCCCCACTATATATATATATATATATATATATATATATATATATATATATATATATATATATATATATAAAGATAAAGATATATATACATATAGTGTGTGAATAGAAATTAATTAGATCGTTTTTCTTCTTGTTACGTATTAATAAGATGTTTTAGAAAGCTAGAGATTTGTTTATTTCAGATTTATGTGTGAAATCAATGGTATGTTCAACCTTATTGAGTTTCATCATTATGCCTAATAGATTTTTATTTTAGGGATATGATAAGAGGACATCATCTCTATAACTTCGGTAAGTAGAGCTTTTAGGTATGATGTGTTTAAATGGAACGGATTCTAAAAGTTCTAAAAAAAAGGCAAGCGAGGACATCACTGATAGGTGATCCCATAGCTAACCAGATTTTTTGCTTTAGAGAATATCATTGAAAGAAAAGAAGAGTACTTCCTGATTAGTTTGCATAACATTTTGTGGACGGGTTGAGAAAGCTTTTCTTTGGATTTTTTTTCCCCAGACGGTTTCTTAATATGTTGAGGTATTTTGTGACGGTTAGGTTGGTGTATAGAGATTTGATGTTTAAGCTTGTCATAACCATATTTTCCATATTTGCGTTTCGTATTCTCTTGATTATGTTGGATCTTGAGATTGTGTTGGGTTGATGGTTCTTAGGAATGGAGTTAGGATATTTGCACCATTGAATTATTATGATAAATTATTCAAATCTCTAAAAAATTGTATCATATATATGATACAATTTTTTAAAGATTTGAATAATTTTTCATAATAATTCATCGAGTCTAGAAGAAGAATCCTCAACAGAATGCAGAAATCAACGGCCGACCGTTTCGTTCTTTTTGGGATTCATCAGCAGTGCACATCCACTACCGAGAATCGTACCTGGACCGTTACCATACAACGTAAGCGTCATACCAGTGGACCACTGGTTAGGAACTAATTGGACTCAGTATAGCGCAGTTACTTCTAATTTCGGTGGTGATACCCATCCAAGCCGTCCAGTGCTTTCTGCATTCTGTTGAGGTTTCTTATTCTAGACTCAATGAATTATTATGTGAAATTAATTAAATCTCTAATCTTTGTCTCACTTTCTCTCTCCCCCACTCTCTCTCCCCCTCACTCTCTCTCTCTCTCTCTCTCTCTCTCTCTCTCTTTCTCTCTCTCTCTCTATATATATATATATATATATCCCATTTCAATATATCACTTCCGTTAAGTTAACCGTCTAAATAGGTCATGGTCTGGTCACTCCTCCTCCTCCAATACAAAGTATACTTGAGAGAGATATGAAATTAATCCCTCCCTATACTCTACCATGTCTATTTAACTATCCCTCTTACACTCTCTGTTAAATTACAAAAACTTACACTACCCATCAATTTTAATTTCATTTTTCGTTTCATTTCATTTTTGGAAGTGCTATCTGATGATCCGGCGTCCTATAAAAGGACTCTGGTGAAATAAATTATTATAATGGTACCTTAAAGTGGTCTGTTTTTCTTTTAAATATGTATATATATATATATATATATATATATATATATATATATATGACTTCAGTCACTTTTTCATAGACGTGATGGTGCTTCTCTTTGTCTGTTCTACAAAATTTTCCATGGCAACTGTTCTGACGAGTTCCCCCCCCCCCTGGTGCCACGACTACATGAATTTAAGCGTGCTACTAGATTGGCAACTAGGTTCCACCATTTTACTGCTGAAATAGTTAAATGTAACCTCCACTTTTAATTCAAAAGTTTCCTTTCTCGTACTTCCTTCCTATGGAACTCCCTTCCGTTTACTTACTTCCCTGATAACTACAATCTTCACAAATTTAGATGCAATCACCATCTTCTATCGTCTGGAACCCTGCCCCATTCGTCTTTTATCCTTTCCTCATTCAACCTATACTCAGTCTTTTCTCTCAATTTCAATCTCTGTAACCACCTGCGTACTTGTGTCACTCCCGATTTGCTTGAGGCGATATGATTAAATATATGTTTACTTTTGAGGTCAGTTTTGAGCAGTCTAGTGATGTATAAATGAGGTGAAAAAGCACATTGATTTTCCCACGATTATATTATATTATATATATATATATATATATATATATATATATAAAATATGTGTGTGTGTGTGTGTGTGTGTGTGAATATATATATACCTAAGCGGATCTATATATATATATATACCTAAGCTTTCCCTGACTATCCGCTTACGTGAAACCTTGGTAAGTTTATCTGGCTCTCTAGGTTTGACTACGTCTGATCTACTTTTTGTATTGAGCACTTTTAAGTGAGTTGATTTCTCGGATCGGGTTTTTTTCTTTGGGCTTTGGACCTGTATGCTGTACGATTATTTTCGACAGACGTTCATGTTCATAGCTCTTTCTTTTTTTAAAACTTTTTTCCTTCGAGATTGATTTGACCATTAGCAAATCAAGAAACCGAAGGTTTTCCGAGACGAGTGTAGTTACCTACATATATATATACATATATATATATATATATCCTGCACTCGATGAATTATTATGTGAAATTAATTAAATCTCCAATCTTTGTCTACATGAGCCTATGCTTGATCCAGGTTTAATGCTCTGGAGGGAGCGACCTGGTGAAAGAAGAAGTTGCTCTTGGGGTCGGTTCCGCTTGGATGAGTATCATCACCGGAATATGGAGGAGCTGCAATATAATGAGTCTAGTTTCCTAACCAGTAGTCCAGCGACATGATGCTTACGTTGTACCGTAACGGACCGGGTTCGATTCTCGATAGTGGATGCGCACTGCTGATGAATCTAAAAAAGGACGATGAGTTTCACTCATCATCAGTGTGCATCTTCTACCGAGTATCGAACCCGGATCGTTACGATACATATATTGATATGAAATATATAAGATATTTCGTTCTGAATAGAAACTGATCAATCATAGAACATCGTCAATTTCATTTGACCGACAGGGATCATATGCTCTGAAAATTACGTTAAAACGACTTCTTTTATCATCAATTATCGATGAGATGCCATAGTCATATAAGATAGTTTTAATTACTCGTTTGTTTTATTTTATTTATTTATTTTCGCTATATACCCCCACTTATGCGTCTTCACGTTGTTTCTCAGGTCACGCGATCGACCAAATGCGTCGCCATGTAGACGACATTTTCCGTTAGGGATGGCAAAGGGTAAGTTGCTCATCTGAATTCTTGTCACAATCCCACTTCTACCTTCGCTGTTCAGACACAATGATAACACTCAAGTATTACAGTAGCAGAGAAAAAAATCTCTGATAACGACGATAAGACAATAGAAAAACAACAACGGTGGTATATTATCACATCGCTCTTATATATATGGCTTAACCTTTGCTACATAATTTGCTGTTAGCAACAAGGTATTACGAACCCTTTATACGTTAGATATCTGTTTGTCTCAACGAGTGAATTTGAAACAGGCACGTATCTAATTTGAATCTACGATTGTTACTTTGAAACGGCGTCAGTTACAAGGAAAGACAGGTACAGAGATTTAACGGAAACTGGTCCAACATTTTAGTGTCGTAAACGGGAAAACAAATGTAAATCGAATTCTGGTATTTATCGTATATAAAAATATAATTATGGCACAAGGACGAAAAAAAACGGGAAGGGTTGAAGGTGGTCTTCACTAACTATCTTAGACCTAGCTAATCCGATTCACGACCCATTCACTCATTACAATTTGCATATTCACCACAAAAATTCGTCCGTCATCAATCAATCCTCCATAAACCATAATACCACATCCTCTCCAGGGGGACCTACAAAACGCACCCCATGCTATAAAAATTTAATGATAATAAATTATTATATATAAAATTCTAAAGATGAAGAATGAGAAGGAAAGGAGATGAACCCAATAACAAACTAAACATGAACACAAAGTAAACTAAACATAACTGATATAATACGAATACTTGCGGAGAAAAACTGACGAATAAAAAGTTTTACAATGATATTATATATATAAATTTTTTTTTTCGTTTTATTTTGTACAGGCTGCAAGAGTCTTTGAAGATTGGATTCCATGAAATATATACCTCCAAAGAAACGGAAAATCTAAGGTTTAAAATGACTTTTAAAAAATGAAAAATCTTTCTTAAAGCTTTTATTTTGGTTTTAATTTCAATTAATAGATTAAATTTAATATTTCCAATAAGCAAAATACTTTGATGTATTTCAAAACTAATTTAACTTTATCGGAAGGAGATTTTTTCTTTTTTTTTCTAAATAGCTAAAAATCACTGATATTATTAATTTTTTGTCATCTGGTTGGTTCTAAGATAGATAGATAGATAGATAGATAGATAGATAGATAGATAGATAGAAATGAAGAGACTGTGATAGATAGATAGATAGATAGATAGATAGATAGATAGAAAGAAATGAAGAGACTGTGATAGATAGATAGATAGATAGATAGATAGATAGATAGATAGATCTTAGAAACAAATGGCTTCTCAATTTTTAACGCCTCCCAAACTAAACTTCTCCCCATTAATCATCTGGGAGACCCTTCTCTGCCTTCCATCAGCACGGCTGATGCTAACCTCCAGGAAAGTGACTCATTATGCCTTCTAGGGCTAATGTTCTCAGTTGACGTCAAGTGGAAAGACTCTATTGAATCCATGCTAGGCCAGCTGCTAAGAAAGTCGGTTCACTGTGTTGTGCGAGACAATTTTTCTCTCCGGAATCTATCTTGCATATCTATAACTCTACCATTCGTCCATGCTTAGAATATTGCTGACATATATGGTCCGGTTCCCTGCTATTTACCTGCAGCTCTTTGATAAGATCCAAAGGAAGAATCAGCAATATTATTGGTGCTGATCTGGTTGCATCTCTGTGTCTTTTTTTTTTATGAATACTTTCATGGTAATTGTTCGGATGAGTTCTTCGCTATGGTGCCTAGACTGTATGAGTTAAAAGCGCAAATACTAGACTGGCTGTGAAATCTCATCAATTTACAGTTGAGCTAGCTTCTATGCTAACAGTTTCATTTCTCGCACTTCTCGCTTGTGAAACTCACTTCTGGAAACATGCTTTCCAGCCAACTTTAATCTGCAAAAATGTAAATACCTGTTAAATATATATATACACACACACACACACACACACACAAACACAGAAAAAACTAATTAATGAATGTTCTCAATTATTTGACGTAAACTATAGATAGATAGATAAATAGATAGATAGATATTTGTACTAGGATCGATTGATTGGTACTAAGATAGATAGATAGATAGATAGATAGATAGATAGTTTCTGTGAGGTGTCTGTGTATTTCATACTACGTGCCCTACCTTAAACACATTTTCATTCGACATTTTGAACACCCGCAATGATTTATAACTTAAACCAAAAGGTCCTGAAAATTAATCTTCATTAATCTTCATTGCAACATTTCAGCTTTTAATTATAAAATTAGTAAATTAACTTTTATGACAAAAACATACCAATTACACACAGTACAATATTATACACCGGCCTGCCTCCAGAAGGCCTACTTATTTTGCCTTTTATATGCAGTTAATACCTCTCGAATTGATTCACGATTTCTAGTGCCACTTCAATACAAATTTTTTTGTCGTTCAGTTTCCAGATATGAGAGAAGAAATGTTATTAACCGAGAAAGTTATATGTATTTATGACAATCAGTATATTTATGTAACGTCTTTTTTTTTTTTGTTGAACTGGTGAGTGTCAAGGGTGACAAGGGATGAAACAACTTTATACTATTTCTACTTCCTTGGACCAAATGTAGATATAATAGAGCAAATTGCACAAACGTTTACTCTGCACTTCATCCTCCTGGCACTCATTACTGCCTGTCAAGAACGAGGCACTTGTGTGTCGAGATTTCCGGCGATAGAGCAGAGCAAACACCCCCCAAAAAAAAAAAAAAAAAAACATTCATACCATTCCTTCCATAAGGCCATTAACGCTAAGGGATTATAAAACAGCCTAGCAATAGGCTACAGTGAAGGAAGAATTGGATTCATGCCTTTTACAAGGGCGTTAATACTGCGTGAACTCAAGAAGTTTCAGTCTACTAGCAATGTGATAAAGTGCAGGAAGAAGCGGATTCATGCCTTCCACAAGTCCGTTTAGGCTATGTGAACACAATCAGTTTCAGTCTGCTAGCAATGTGATAATGTGTTAGGGAGATGTGAATTCATACCTTTTACAAAGGCGTTAATGCTGCGTGAACTCAAGTAATTTCAGTCTATCAGCATTGTGATAAAGTGCAGGGACAAGTGGATTCATGCCTTTCACAAGTGCGTTGAGACTATGTGAACATAATCAGTTTCAGTCTATTATCAATGTGAAAAAGTGCAGGGGGAAGTGGATTCATGCCTTTTACAAAATCGTTAATGCTGTGCAAACTCAAGCAGTTTCACTCTACTAGCAATGTGATAAGTGCAGGGAGAAGTTGATTCATGCCTTTTACAAAAGCGTTAGTGCGGTGTAAACTCGAGCAGTTTCAGTCTATTAGCAACGTGAAAAAGTGCAGGGAGAAGTTGATTCATACCTTTCACATGTCCGTCGAGGATATGCGAACACAATCATTTTCGGACTGCTAGCAATGTAATAATGTGTTAGGGATATGCGGATTAATGCCTTTTACAAGAACATGATTATTAACAAACGAATCCTCAACTCACGACCATTGCGATAAAATAAAGACAAAAGTATCTTTATGCCATTCACAAGTGCGCTCTGCAATTTTCTGTCCTATGTAGCTCTTTGTAAAGCTTGCCTTTTTGATGTCTCTCCTAATCCCTGTCAAGGGTTATGTACTGCTTTCCTCTGTCCCTCTTACTTTCAATATGTCCTGTGAGTGTTAAATTTTCCAACCCCTCTTTCCTCACTATGTATCCTCGATGCTAAGTATAAGTGGCCATTTTGTTTACATTTTCCTTAAAATTACGTCGTCGGTCGCGTTTTCAGTCTATGTCATTCTCAGCATCATTCTGTAGAAGTACACTTCTGTTGCGTCCTCTCTCCTCCATCTAAGAGAAGATTGTCAAGTGCTTACTGCTATATAAGGTGGGCACCTTGACGTGGTGTAATGGTTAGCACGCTTGTATCGCTAGAACAATTACGACTGAGTAGTGAGTTCAATCTTCACTGGTGCCCTTTAATTTAGTCCTTGTGCCATATCTAAGCTACGCTTGGAAAATCATTATAAGGCCGACCGATATTGCATAATAGTTCTATACTCGTTTCCAATGAAAATTTTCTGTTTCTTAATACTATGCTTAAATTTTGGAAGACATCTTTCGCTATCTCAATTCGCCTTCGGATTTCGGCGTCTCAGTTAAAGAACTTCCTAGATATTTAAATTTTTTGCACTTTTTTTGGTATCTCCAAATAGAAATTCTCATGTTGGGCTGTTTAGCCGTATCTGAGGTCACGGGCTGAAAAGATTAAAGGACTGAAACGCATTCTAATCCGTACACACTTTAATAATCTACTAGACAGCAATGGTAGAAGGTTTGCCTATATCTACAAGGACTTTTAAAAAGTCTACGGTCAAAGTAGTAGAGTCATGCAGGGCAGGCTGTACTACCCCCACTACTGGAGAGCAAATCCTGATTGGGACCCCGAGCAGTGCTTAGAGATCCTCACTATCGTATCAACATTTTTTCTACCTGTGTTTATATACGTTACAAATTAAAATAAGCACAACTAACTATTAAAGGATAGAAAATTGTCGCGGGTTTTGACGTCATTCTGGTGTCCTTTTTTTTCGTTCAAATGCGTGAATTTGTTTGGCTTATGCTAAGGCTCGAAAAAACACTATATAAAATTTACTATGTTTTATCCATAACGATGAATGTGTTAAAATTCTTCAAGTCTTTAACAAGAAAAATCTCAAATTGATATCAAAAACTGCCGCAAAAAAATGTTGATTTAAGTCCTTGGAGAATTTAAATCATTTTTTTGTATTGTCAAACGTAATTCTGTGACCCCTAGTATTTCAAAAATAATTTTGGATTTTTTTGTCTGCCAAGTTGTCTGTTGGTCACACCAAAATTCATGTTCTTTTAGTATACACACACACACACACACACACACACACACACACACACACATATATATATATATATATATATATATATATATATATATATATATATATATATATATATATATATATATATATATAAATTGTTCAATTGTTTAGATTAAGCTTTGAATCATTGTGTTTCGGAAATGATTAAAAGATACCCTATTGGAATTCTCCAAGGTTTCAGATTCATTCATATCTGCTCATGGCCGAATCGGTTAAGACACGTCAGACTACGTGACGGTTCCGTATAGGACGCAGGTTCGATTCCTGTCGGAAGACGCATATTTAGTATGAAGATTTCTCGGACATTCAAGCCGGTTAATTCTGTTTATTATAAACAGAGCATTTACTTATATATTTGTATGTATAAAAAGAACGTATATGTGTAAGTATAAATCATTTTCTTCTTAATTATCAAGCGATTGTCTTACCATATATTAATATAATCGTTATATAAACATGATTAACCAAGAGCTAAACTAATTTATTTTACACAGCCATTATTTTATAAGGAAACAAGTAGCATAAGCACTTGTCAATAATATTTTCCCAAAACATGTCATTCATGAACAAATAAAATTCGTTATGAATTATGCAAACAACTATTCAGACATAAACCCACAAACAAAAGTAAAACATTATTAAATTATCCAATTGTAACCAGATTCACCTTAATTACAAACAAGATGAAAACGTGATTAACATACACGGTAACATCTGGTCCATCTGGTATTAACATCTGGTATTAATTATAAAAATTACATTCGGTATTATAGGTATTTCAAAATCCATAATTAAATGTTTCTAAGAAAATTTCAGAATTAATTATGGATTTCTAAAAGAATCCGGCATCCATTATATGTTTCTACCAATAACTTGCTCGCCCGTTTCCCCTGTGTCTAAGTACACAGTACCCGACGAAGGGATTGAACTGACAAACACTATATCACCAAATTCACAAACCAACGCTTTTACCCAATAGACCATTTTCCG
>CAHIKZ030003443.1:2680000-2732500 GCA_903632075.3 Acanthosepion pharaonis
CAGGTGCTACCACCCCGGGTCAGAGTGGACCTGGGAACACCAGCAATTAAAAGGTGGATCCACGCTCCTCAAAACCTCCTGATCAGAGGCCTTGCTGCTGGACGTAGTTTATCGTCTTACCCAGCCAGGACGCGGATGTAGTTTATTATCATTACCCGGGCGAGTATTATTAGTGGTGAGCATGGTATGTATATATATATATATATATATATATATATATATGGGGGGTGTTCAGGTTAAGAGTGATATCAAAGTAATCAACAATATTTAGGTTAGAAGTAATCTCTATATTGAACTTAAAGGCTCTCTTGAAAATCTTAGTAGAATTTTTGGATCTTAGGCAAGTAGTTTTATATAGAGACGACAGACTTATTTGTACTCTAAAGCGTCATGGTTCACTTACTGTGAATCTACAGAAAAAATTATCAGGACCTTTAAGTTACTGGGGTTCAAGATAGAGATTACTTCTAACCTCAAAATATATAACCTATATATATATAATAGCTGGTCATTCTTATTCGAGGATACCCGTCTACTACGACGGCTAGTATATTTAGCCACCCACCCACGAGGGTTGCATGTGGCACAAGGCCGGGTTTAATATGGGTTCTCTGAGCCCGTTGGCTCGGCCAAAAATATTCCCTTTTGAACCTGTATAAATGGGGTCAGCATCAGTCAACCTCCCCGAACAAGACTCCACCCTTCGGCAGAGCCTCATCCGGGTTCCTCTCTGCCTGAAGGCAGAGAGTTCAACTGTTTAGCCGAAAAGATTTTGGCTAGCCAATCCTTATTGCAGACTCTAGCTCAGGCAACACCCACAGAACTAACCTGTGGTTTAAACTGCAACTATGCCCTGCGAAAGAGCGTGTTATCTAGTGTTGAAACTTGAATAAAGCATGGAATAATAATAATACAACACAAAATGTACTTAAATAAAATGTATTGACACAAGAACGTGTACACAATATTTACAGATAGTTTGATATATTCTTGGGAAGACCGTTCCTGTAGAATGGGTTGACATTAGTCGCAGTCGGGCAGAGTCTCTGGATTGCATCTCTTCTTACTTCCCCCATTGTCTTCTTGGTACCAACCATATTTATATGGTCGGTACTCCACTATGTAAATTAGGTGGATCGTACCACAACATCTAGAATGATCAACAATCTGAACAACATCAGCACACTCAAACTCTCGGTCACGATGACTTGTGACTTCGTGCTAGAACAGTTATCGACGGCCCCAAGTGTTCCGTCTACCCAATTTCACCCACAAGTCTTCAGTCAACCCGTATGATTATCAGGCACTTTCCAAAGGTGCCGCACGATGGGATCGTCCCACCCCGTCCAGACCGATAACGTCAGGAAATCTCTTTGGTATGATTCGAATGTTCTAACCATGCGCCGATATATATATATGATAGAATATGGAACAAGTATTTAACTTTAAAACTTTAACATGTTTTGTTTTTATTTACGCTTCATCAGAAACGTTTGGAAATGAGTGATGGAAAAAAAATACGAGTACATTGAATTATTTGTTTGTTTTTCCTTAGTCAGGTAGGCCTCACGTATTTTTGCCTCGTGATACATACTAACTCCCTAAAATCTACTGTCTAAATCAATTCATCCAATCTTAACAATATCAAAATAATTACAACCACATCCAAAACTATCATGGTTATAATCAGAACAAAAAATATCCATAACAATAATAATTCTGAAGCAAGTAGATATAAAATAAGCTGTCATAACTGTTCCTTACAATATACAGGTGAAACTTGCAGAAATTTAATAAAACGTATCTATGAACACAAAAAGTACTTAATACACAAGAATTTATCAAATGCATTAGTTATACATGGAAATAAATTAAACCGCAAATTTGATCTAAAGAATGATGTACTTATTAAAAGAGAAAGTAATTTAAGAGGAAAATAGCGAGTGTGCCACAACCGAAACTTACCAAAATATAAATTTGCGCCATGGTTCACCATTCCTGAAAGAATTATTCCTTAACCAAGTCAACATGCATAAGACGCTAAAAAATTAAAAGAAAAAGGTTGAATTATTAACATTCTCTTAATATATATATATATGTGTGTGTGTGTACGTGTATGTATGTATGTATGTATATCTGTATAATACATAAATTTATCCCCTATTAAATAGTAATTTTATAAAAAAATTCAACAATATTATTTACTCACTTTCGTTTATTAGACATTAAATTATGTCACTTAGCATCTTCCATAGTTTACCCAGACTTTTCAGTTAACCTGATAAATATTTATGCGCGTCTCATAAATTTAAAAATTTTGAAAAACTAACAATATTTTTACTTATTGCAAAATAAAATCCTTACATTTGCCTTGATAAAGTTTGCCAGAGGACTAAATGCGTCAATGCGTCGGCTAAGATAAGTTTTCATTTTGTCTTTAAATATATATGTGTGTGTGTGTGTGTGTGCATGTGTATGTGTGTGTGTGTGTGTGTTAAAAAGAAAAAATAAATAGTAAAAAAAAACAAACAAAAAAAAACAAATTTAGAACCTTGTTCCAGAACCAGTCCATACGCTTGATTCAAAATGTCTCTTTCGTTCCTTAACTACTTGAATAACCCCTCCCACCCTAGAAGGAGATGTAGAGGTCGTGACCGTAAAGGATTGTCATTTTTAGTTTCGGCAATATTTACCAAAATGTCTGCCCTGTCAGGAGTCCTGCTTTGAATTCGGCCGTGTAAATGCAAGATATATGACTCATTACCCAAATAATTATATGGAAATGACTTGGTGGGGTACAGGTTTTTTTGGGGTGTGGCGGTGGTCCTAACAATAATCCCTATGTGATAAAAGTATACTTTATTCTAATAAGGATATTCGAAATTAAATTAAAACTTAACAGATAGCATCATACGGTCAATTCACTAACTAACCCTTCCCTAACACGTGTATTCTAAGATAATCCCACACTTAACCCCACCGCTCTTATTTCGATCCTTAATCGCAATTCCTTCAGAGTGATATTAATAATTCACTAATCCCCCTCGGCCTGAATGGTGTCTACAGCCTTATTCGGTAACCTAACTAGAGATGGTGTCTCGATAAAATATCCCAGTCTCCTGTGCTGTGAACAAGCAAAAAGGAATACTCCTTCCATGTTTATTGAACAGGAGTAGAGATTTTTTCTTGTTTCCTGTTTAAGATATGGTTTACCTGTTCTTTCTTCCATAGCCATAACGATTTAACTGTCTTAACTTTTTGGTGATCTGATTGATCAGAAGCTGCGAATTTTCCTTATGAGTGTACTGGGATGACTGTTTTCTGGTTGCTGCATCCGACTGGGAGTAAGGAGCCCGGACTCTATGGTAGCGTCTCTGATCAAACTTCGCATAGTATTGGAGTATTTGTAGTGACATTTCGCGCATGGGTTGGTGACCCTGCATGTGGGCAAATCTGAGGCCACATTATGCTTTAGTCTTAGCCACGTTCTTGCCGATTTGTACTGTCACTGACGGCAGATAGGGACACTTTATTTGGTCTTCTTCTTTTCTCCTCAAATCATACCTCCTTATAAGAGATACAATCAAAAGAAACATTAGAAAACCAGTACCGTAATTTCTCGAATACGCACCCATAAATAATACGCACCCCAACAAATGATCCAAAAATTAAGAAATATATCTATCCCTATGTATAATACGCATCTATAAATTTTGTTATAAAAAAAAAGTAATTACGAAGACATTTTGTCGACCTTCACATTAACAATAAAATCGAAGCTAAGCGGTTAAAATAATGTTGAAAATTACCATGCAGTTTTTCCCATAAATATAACATTTTTTTTTACCGCTAAAATGTCGTCAAAACGTGCGAGAGGATCCAAGATATGTTGTCACACGACCGCCATGGATGGATCTGAAGATGACATCCTTTGGCAAGAGAATGAAGAGGCCGAAGATAATTTTGAACAGGACATAATATATTGTGAATGATAATTTGTTTAACGACAATTTACATATTGATTCTATAATAGAAAGTGGTGATGATGATGATGATGATGATGATGATGATGATGATGATGATGAAAATTAAAATTTCAATAAATTGTTAACTTGATATCCTCTTTTCTTTGAAACTAGCCTTTTACAGATTTTTTTTTCGGCAAATAAAAAAATACCGTTACTGATAAACATAAATTTATTGACAAAAAAATGTTACAATTATTATTGCTGGATTTAAAATGAAAATTGGGATAATATCTTTCTTATTTTAGGACAACAAGTATGTATTTATTATTATAAATCAATAACGAAAAAACATTTTTGTTTAAACCTATTTATAATACGCACCCCTATTATCACCTGTAATTTACAGTCAAAAAATGCGTATTATTTTCTAGAAATTAAGGTAAATAAAAATCACATAACGCCCCACCTCAACCGTTCTTTTCCCAAAATCCGTTCCAATTTCTGCAGCGTAGCATCTCTTGAAAAGTTCTTCACGTATCTCCGTATTTTGTGAAACTAATTTAAATTCTTTTATCACTACAAATGAATTTTCTGTTCCAGGCCATCTTCCTCTTTGCAAAAAGATTCTAGAATACATATGCATGGCCATGGCATTTATATCAGGGAAAATCTTTCACTAGCAATGGGAAATGTCCTTTAAATCCCGAAATGATTCTTTCATGAGCTCTCAGCTTTCATTATGTCATTTTCTTAACTATTTCTTTTTTTTCCTTTATCGCTCGCCCTTTTCCAAGGATTGCAATATATTAGACAAAGTTTATGACAGTATAGATCTCTCTGGAGGCACGATGGAGTAATGGATAGCGGCTCGGTTTGAGGAATCGGAGAGCCGAGTTCGAATTCCAATCGAATTCATTACATTCACTTATGTGCTAATACCCTTGGAAAAGGTATGAATCCTTTTCTTCACCCCCACCCCACCCACTAGCAATGAGTAAATAGCAGGACAGACGGTGTTCTACAGCCATGGATGGCAACTGGTCTACTGCAAAAAGAAATAGCAACCTACCTTGTCAGTCATGTATCGAAAGATACATGATCGACTAAGCGTGTATCACGCATGGCACATAACTGAACTGATATTCAATTACGTGCTAATACCCTTTGGGATGGTATGGATCCTCTTCTTCTGTTATGGAGTGGTTTCATAGTGGAGCCTTGTATTTGTACTAAGTCGATCCTAAAATTGGTTCGACGTACAAAACGTTAGGAACTTCATATAATAGGTATGATGCAGAGTAATCTAGTTGTGGTCGCTGATACTTTAGTATCCGACTAACGGTCGTCCGGCATCGACTGACTGACCAACTCACAGAGCGACTTCCACGTTACTCTTACTACTCCTACTTATTATAGGTGGGAGAGTCTATTAACTATAGAATAGGTGTGTTCTACTATAACATCTTCCCACCTCCCAGCTATGGGTCAATAGCAGAACAGATCGGTTTCTACAGCCATGGATGGCAACTGGTCTGCTGCAGAAAGAAATGGCAAAATACTGCGGGAAAAAAATCTGCCTCGTCAGTCATGTATCGAAAGATACATGATCGCCTAAGCGTGTACCACGCATGGCACATAACTGAACTGATATTCAATTACGCGCTAATACCCTTTGGGATGGTATGGATCCTTTTCTTACCCCCCCCCAGCTATGGGTTAAATAGAAGGACAGACCGGATGGCAACTGGTCTACCGCAGAAAAACTGCGGGAAAAATCTGCTTCGTCACTCATGTATCGAAAGATACATGATCGCCTAAACGTGTATCACGCATGGCACATAACTGACTCTGACTGCTCGATCTCTCTCTCCCTATTTCTCTGTTTTCTCTCTCTCTCTCTCTCTCTCTCTCTGTTCATTCGTCTGTTAATTCACATCACAAGTGGTTTAAGTATTCTAATGTTAGTGTTGTTGCAGACATTCAGATTTCAATTTTTCTTGTGCTCATTCTCTTACTCAAATCGTAAATTTCTTTACTCGTTTCCCTAAAATCTGATCAACATGCTTTCTTATTTGATTTGTTCCTTATTTCCTACCCAAGCTCTTGTCGAGAAAAGCAACTCTGTTCTCTTGACAATTCTGTGGTATCTGTTGATATTTCCTTTGAGTCGTCTATTAGACAAACCAGTAAACAGACTGGGATTTATTTCGATACTTTCTCCGAGATGTCCCTTGAATTGATATTCTTAACTTTCTTATTGAGAATTGTCCAAGTATGGTTTGATCTTGGGTTAATGATACTTTCTACCTTGAAAATATCAGTTGACACCACAATCTTGCCGCTATAGATGACAGGAATAACTTTTTCCGTCTATACCAGCGTGACAATTCCGACCACAACAGACGCTTACTTTTGTCTGGACGTAATAATTGTAAAGGGGTCCTTGATTAATAGAATGAGGCACTGTACAGCTTCTAACAACTTTGACTCTCGTGATTACTGGCGGCTCTGTAATAGCGTGTTAAATTAGGTTAAGTCCTCCATCCCCTTCTCTTCACTCAAATTGAGGTATTATTAACTGTTGATAAAGCAGAATGCTTTGCTTGTAAATTCTCTTCCAATTCTACTCTTAACTCATCTGGAGTATCTTTGCCTGAATTTCCATTTAGAACTGTCTCTTTTGAGTGATACACATGACTCCGTCCGTGGTTCTTGCTATCGTCTCTAAAATGGATCCACTCAAAGCAGGCGAACTTGAAGGTATCCCTGCAATAGTCCTTATTATGTATCTCCTGTGGTCTCTAAATTCTATAATAAATGCATGGGTTCCTCTTGTTTACTGCTTGTTGGAAATCCTCTCCTGTATTTGCAGTCTTTAAGAACTCAGTTGAACCGTCTGATCCTTCTAACTACAAGCCTGTTAACATTCAGCAAAGTACCAGAGGTCTTAATCAACTCTGAATTGGTTAACCTAGCGGGTCCTACTTTCAGACAGGCAACATGGCTTTCGCTTCTCTAGCTCAACTGCTGATGTATTAACGAGTTTTGCTGAAAAAGCCTGTCAAGCTTTAGATAAGGATGGGGAAGCTCGGGTTGTTGCTTTGGACATCTCGAAAGCATTCAACAGAGTTTGGCATACGTTTTACATTAATACAGGTGTCCCCCAGAACTCTATATTTGAACCTCCCTGATGACACCAGATCTGAACTTGATATCTATGTTGTTGAAACAATCATTTAGTCCTGTCTTTATATTAAGTCTGATCTCTTCGATAGCGTCAAATTGGCAGATAATCTCAAACAAGACTTAAAAATGTCCTGAACTATTCCCTGCTCTTCTCTTCTTTCTTTCCTCGCTCACACCCTTTTACTTTCGTTTCCACTCTGTAACTCCCTGCGTACTAGTGGCATCCCGCCTTGCTTGAAGTGAAATGCTTAAAAAATGTATTGTGGATTAAACATGATCAGATTATCCTAGGGTGGGACCGCTTTAGACCTGAGTGCCATGAGGAAGCCGCGGCGAAAACATAAATAAATGAAGCCAATTCTGGAGAAAAATCCCATACAATTTTTCTTAAATATTTAATAAAATTGTTGCTGTCTCTACACTATAATTGATTAATTTTTCTATGGCTTATTTAAAGCCAAAACACATTTTTTAACGTTAGAATTTGGTGGGGGTGATAATAAGGATTTAGCGATACAAGTCTTACTATTTAACACATAGCTAGGATGAGAGGAACTGAATATATATCTTTCCAAAGTGTATTTGCATCACAGTAAATATAACGAACTCGACTGGAATTCGAACTCGGCTCTCCGACTTCTCAACCCTAGCTCTATTACACCACCCTCAGAACTAAGCTTAAAGCACATGGTATTCCCGAGCGGTTACCCATTTAAGTACTGACCAGATTCAACATTGCTTAACTTCAGTTTATTTTTGAGTCTATAGGCAAATATTGGTCGGTTTATATTTGGGTCTATTGACAAATATTGGTCTGTTT
This sequence comes from Acanthosepion pharaonis, assembly GCA_903632075.3. Taxonomy (NCBI): domain Eukaryota; kingdom Metazoa; phylum Mollusca; class Cephalopoda; order Sepiida; family Sepiidae; genus Acanthosepion; species Acanthosepion pharaonis. Next base: position 2,687,975 of record CAHIKZ030003443.1, read on the forward strand.
TTTACTTGAGTCTATAGGCAAAAATTGGTCCGTTTACAGTTGAGACTATCGGCAAATATAGTTGGCTTCTACTTTAGTCTCTAAATGAACATTGGCTTTTTTATACTTGATTCTATATTGGTCAGTTTTTTTCTTGGTCGGTTTATACTTGGGTCTATAGGCAAATATTGATCGGTTTTATACTAGAGTCTATAGGCAAACATTGGTCTATTTTATACTTGTGTCTATAGGCAAACATTGGTCAGTTTTATACTTGAGTCTATAGGCAAACATCAGTCGGTTTTATACTTGAGTCTTAATTGCCCCTCAAAGCATGGTTCCATTACTCTATGGCCGACTGGGCTGAAGACATGTGCTGCCAAAAGTGAGACGTGGAACCGCGGATCGTCTTAAAATTTGGCATACATTTACTGATAGAATGGTTGAAAATGAAAACGTTTACTTCGATATGCGATAATTTTTCTGGAACTAACTAACGTTTTCTGATATGAAGTGAAAAGAGTTTATTGAATCAATTACTTGGTCTGCAGCTATGAAAATTCATTCACTATGTCGTACTAGAGAATTTTTCTCGTCAGAATCAATCTTACATATTTATAAGTCTACCATTCGTCCTTGCTTTGAATATTGCTGTGACATCTAGTCTGGTGCTCCTGCTATATATTTAGAGTTTCTTGATAAAACCCAAGGAAGAATCTGCAATGTTATTGATTCTGGCCTGGCACCTCGGCTTCACTCACTTGCCCACTGCCGTAAGGTTGGCTCTCTGTACCTTTGTTTTTATAAATACTTAATGGTAATTGTCCAGATGACCACTTCTCTATGGTACCTAAACTGTATGAATTTAAGCGTAGTATTAGACTCTCAGAGAGATCTCATCAATTTACAGTTGAGCTAGCTAGATAGCTTCCCTGTGTCTTTTCTATAAATACTTTCATGGCGATTGCTCGGATGAACGACAAGGTATAGTTGGAATGGCTTGATGTAACCGCAAGTTCTAAGCTAACAGTTTCTTCTATCGCACTTCTCGCTTGTGGAACTCTTTTCCGGCTTCTTGCTTAGCAGTTAACTTTGATCTTCAAAAAATCATATCCGATTTCAATCGTTATCTGCTGTCTTCTTAATTCTTATTCTTTTACTGCCTTTTCTCCTTAATAGTAGCATCTCATATTCTCTAACACTCAGTAACCCGCTTGCGTCTTAGTGGCTTTATTGTCTTACTTGGGGTGAAATGATTTTTTAAAAAATATGTCTGCTGAATTTTATTGTTGAATTATGCTTGTATAATTTACAACATTACTATGAAATTTGCTAACTTTTAAAATTCCCTACAATTTTCTCCATAGAGCATATCAAACGCAAAATTTAAGATTTAAAATGATAATTTTTTTAATATGAAAGTTATCTTCCAATTTAATTCATTTGTTGACCAATAAGAAGACACAACCCAAAATTAAAACAAGAAAAAAAAAATCTCACTTGACTGTAATTGAACGCGTCAAATTTGGTCTAACACCAGGAGTCTATTTCAAATAATCTGCGCATAAACAGAAAAAAAAATACATTAACACTTTTTTTCGACTAATATAATTATCGAATTACGCATAATTCCTTCCGTCCTGGACATGACGATAAACTGCGCCCTGGAAAAGACGATAAACTACATCCAACAGCAAGGCCTCTGATCAAGAGGTTTTGAGGAGCATGGAACCACCTCTTAATTGCTGGTGTTCCCAGGTCCACCCTGACCTGGAGTGGTAGAACATGTTAGGGTCCCAGCTATGGGCAAATAATTAAGCCCCAAACTGGGCTCAAAAGTGAAAAATAGGTTTTAATACCAGCAATGCATTTTTGTTAAAAATATTGCCAGCAATTAATTTAAAAAAAAAAAATATTACCAGCAATACATTTTGGAAAAATATATATATTAACAGTAATACATATTTGAAAATATATTTTTGAAAAAAAAATATTACCAGCAATAAATTTCTGAAAAAAAAATGTTAATATTTATTAACAGCAATACATTTTTTGAAAAAAAATATTACCAGCAATAAAAATTTTGTCGACATTAAATAACCCATTGAGGTTGATATGCCGTAAAACAAACCAAACCAATATATATTGCGATAGATAGATAGATAGATAGATAGATAGATAGATAATATAACCAGCAATAAAAATCTTGTCGGCGTTAAATAACCCATTGAGGTTGACATGCCGTAAAACAAATTCCTCTGAAGATATTCTAACCATTTTTTCGCATCTATTCGACCTGAAATATCCGAGGTCCTTTGGATTTCAATTGTGACGTCATTTGGCAACTTCTAAACGTGAAGGCCAAGAATTGAAATCGACTGCCAGAGACTATCGAAGACGCATGTTTTGAAAGATATCTTTATAGATCAGCTGACTACACAGTCTACTTAGTTAAATGCATTCTTTTTTTGTTTTTATTTCAGTAAAATCACGCAACGCAGCTAGTAATGCATCCTAGTAATGCACAAAAGCCTGCAGCTACCATAGGAAAAAAGAAAAGAAAATCATCGGAAAAAAAAACCTCTTAAAATTATATCGTTCTTGGAAATAGCTTGGTTAACGAGAGAAGATTTGGATCAGCCGCTTGTGTTAAACAGTGGCAAGCGGAGTTAACAATGTTTCTTCAAAACCCATTTTCGACCCAACAGCGTGATCGGTTGCGGGGCCGGGTAGCTGAGGGTTTCTGAAGTTCGTCCTTTTTGTTGGGAGCGAGACCAAAACAGAAAACTTCATTGTGACAATGCCACTGAGCTGTATCATGCTGTCATTAATTTTCAAAGTAAATCAGAAAACTTGGCAAACATGGACCTTCGTACCCGCCAAAAAAAGGGAGTGTCGAAAGGATGGTTTTTCCCATGTCACCGCTTTTATTTTAACTACCTTCACTCCTCCGCAATGTTTATTGTTTAAAAAGGCGATGATTAGAATTATAATAAAACCGACGCATATGATGGAAGTGAATTTATATACTTTTTTTTATCTTGAGAACTGACAACAAAAATATTAAACACTATGTATTTATTAAATTGTTTATCATTTACCAATTTATTTATTTATTTTTTATCATTTTATTTATTTATTTATTATTTATCATTTTATTTATTTATTTATCATTTTATTTATTATTTATTTATTATTTATCATTTTATTTATTTATTATTTATCATTTTATTTATTTATTATTTATCATTTTATCTATTTATTTATCATTTATTTATTTATTTATTTTTTATCATTTTATTTTTTTTTCATTTTATTCATTATTTATTATTTATCATTTTATTTATTTATTTAATATTTATCATTTACCAATTTATAAAGAAATACATATGAAAACAATTTTTTATCCCTAAATTTATAAACATGTACTATGTGAACCAACTATAAGGAAATCTTTATTGTTTACCCCATCCTGGGTAAGACGATAAACTACATCCTTATCCTGGGTAAGACGATAAATTACGTCCAACAGTGGGCCCTCAGATCGGGAGGTTTTGAGGAGTGTGGAGCCGCCTTTTGATTGCTGGTGTTCCCGGGTCCGCCCTGATCCGAAGTGGTAGCGCCTGTTAGGGTCCCAGCCATGTGCAAGTAACTGACCACAAACTGATGCCGGGACACTGTGAAAGAGGAAAAATTGGTCATAGTACCAGCAATGAATTTTTTGAGGAAGGGTGTTGCCAGCAATACATTTTTTAGTGGGAGGGGTATTGCCAGCAATGCATTTTTGTAAAGAATTATTGCCAGCAATGCATTATTACCAGCAGTGCATTTTCGAGGAGGGGAAGGGTGCTACCAGCGGTACATTTTTGGAAATTATATTAACAGTAATGGAATCTTGTCAGTATTGAGTAGCCCATTATGGTTGATAATGCCGTAAATCAAACCAAACCAAATCAGACCAGACATGTATATGCACAACAGTCTTGTCGGCATTAGATAATTCATTGAGGTTGATATGCAATAAACAAAATAAACCAAACCAAATCTCATTATTTACCATTTTATAAGGTTTGAATCGATTAACAAAGAGCCGATGTTTTGCCAACAATTCCAATAAACAATCTAATAAATAAATAGTTTTCATTATTTTTGTTGTCAATTCTCAAAAACAAAGAAAATGTTTAAATTCATTTTCATCGTATGTTTAGGTTTTATTACACGTCTAATCATCGCTTTTGAAAACAGTAAATATCGCCGAAGAATTAAAGCAGTCAAAATAAAAGCGGTGTTATGGGAAAAACTGGCCTTTTGACACTCCGTTTTTTTGCAGGCACAAAGGTCCATGTTTACCAAAAATTTAATTTCCTCTTTTATTTGTTATTGTTTTTTTATCGATTTAAAAAAATAGCTTCCAAAAGATTTTTCTGTACTAAAGTTCAACAAATACAAGTCACGAGAGCCACTCAAGGTAGAGTATTAGTGATTAATGGTTATGATGAATGATGCGAGATATGAGTGAAAGCAGAAGTGTTAGGATTATGTGAATAAGGAGAATAGATAGCAATTGACGCTTCGCTTTAAGAGGTTAACATCGTAGTGTTCGGAGAAGCATCAGCCAGGCAGTCTGTTTTATATGATTACTTATTATAAAACTATTTGTTATATATAAAGACATACGGCAGCAAGGCCTCTGTTCGGGAGATTGGAAGTTTTTGAGGAGCGTGGAGCCATCTCTTAAATGCAGTTGTTCCCGAGTCTACCCTAACCCGTGTTGGTAGCAATTGCTAGGGTCCCGGCTCTGGGCAAATAGTGAACCCCCATGCAAAATATTAGGAAATTATTAAAATAGTAATATAGTAAAAATATAGTTATAGTAAAAATACCAGCATACATTTTCTATATAAAAAAAGGAGCTACAATACATAGTTATAGTAAAATGACTATTAATGCCTGTTTATAATAGATGACCAAAAATACATGAATATTTATAGTAAAATGACCTGCAATACATATTTAAAGCAAAATGACCTGCAATACATTTTATGTGTAGTTGAAGGCAAACCAATCACGTTCAAAATATATTTAATTGAAGCTATAAAATTGTGTTCAAGATATTTAGATTTCGGCATTAAATAGCGCATAGAGGTTGATATGCCGCTAAACAAGACCAAACAACCAAATTATATAATGACTTATATAAAACAACTTATGTAAAGACTTATATAAAACAAGTTATGTAAAAGCTTATATAAAACCACTTATACAAATAATTACATAAAACCACTTCGGTTTTATGTAAGTCTTTTATACTGTATAAAATGTCATTAACATTCTTCGAAGAATAGCGTTGTACCATTTCTTTTTGTGCATGACTTTGCGCTTCCGTTCAGAAAGGAACTGATATGTTCTTCTAATAATATCAACTAACTCGAAATGCTTTACCTACTGACTCAAGACGATACGATTCATGCGGAATAGATTGGTAAGCCTGCCCTAAAACGGGCGCGAACACACGTCATACCTTTCTTCAACCATATATATTAAGCAGTGGCGAAGGGCGACTTTGAAACCGGGTCAGGCAGTGCATGATGACCATTAAAGATTGCAAAAGAAATATGAGGAGATAACTGAACCAATAAATAATGACATATTTAAAACTTATTTAAATTAATTCAGTTCTTCATTTCGTTCTGTAGTGATATGTAAATGACGACCTAATTAGCATAGCTAAGGCATAGACTACATAAACGCCCAAGCAGTAAGGGTAGGGCAGCTCTCAGTAAGCGGATATCGTGTGGGTTCGCTATTCTGTCAACAATATTCGCTCAAGTCTCATGGAGGTCATCTCCACGAGGAAGTACCTTTCCTCCAGAAGGGGACTGGATCTATTTCCCAGTACCTTTCGATATATGAGCGGCGAGACAGATTTTGTTTTCCCGTAGTAGATTTCTTTCTGTGGTAGCCCAGTTGTCATCCAAGGCTATAGAACCCGGTCTGTCTGTCCTGCTATTTACCCATAGCTGGGGGTGGAGAAGAAGAGGATTCATACCTTTCTCAAGGGTATTAGCACGTAATGGATTCGACTGGAATTCGAACTCGGCTCTCCGATTCCTCAGCACGAGCCGCTATCCACCGTCCCCCCCCCCTAAACTGTCCTAATGCAACATTCAGCAGCGACGGGGAGGCACTAAAAAAAGCACGCTCTCAGTATGCGAGATAAACGTATGGCACTGAAATGATGAAATACGATGGAAATTACACTTCATAACACTTTCTTTTTTTTTCGTGGGGGGGGGGGATTTTCAGATCATTTTTTAAAAATCATCTTACCCCAAGCAAGGCGATAATGCCACTACGACGCAACGAGAGTACTGGTAGTGAAAGAGAATGAGAAAACATTAGAAGGAACCGGAAACTCAACCCTAAACAGGAAACAAGGGATAAACATCTACTTTCTTTCAAAAGTACGGTAAACCGGACGATAGACGAACTTTAATTGTAGAAAGTATCAGCACTTCACTCTTTCTTCATCTTCTTCAAAAGCTCTTTCTTCATGGAAATGAAAAGCCAATTAGTCTATCTTTTCTCATCCACTCATTCTTAATCCCACGACTTTTTTTTCACTTAAGCATTAACTTCCACGTTCTCTGTGCCTGGGTATAGAAATGGCGCAGGAGTGATACACGGAAGCCGAGGTCTTCTCCGCTTACATTACTCTAGTAATGTTGCTTATTTATTCGTAAGAAATGAAGGAAGGAATGTTTTTTTTTTAATTATTACGAGTACAAGGGGGATAGTAAAAAATTACTACTAATTATTTTTTTTTTATGATACAAAATTATTTATCTTACAGGTGAATCTAAACACGTAGTGCATGCGCTGCTTACACTGATCCTTCACCATTACTTAAGAGGAAGTTGAGGTCATGGGTCAAAAGGGCATGTTTGATATTGTTGATGAAATCAAATCGACAATGTACCCGATCTCTGTGGACTCCACGCCAGATGTCATGAGTGTGAATCAAACAACTGTGAATGTCCACTGTGTTTAACAGTTTCGGCATGTTGAACGACTCATAAAGTTCATACTAATGTAATCTGAAATTGCCAAAATTATTATACATTTCTTTGGTGACAATGTTATACACATTTAAGGTTGCCGTGGTCAATCATAAGACAATGCTTCGAATATCAGAGAAAAATACCACAGGGTCCAGGCTATAGTTATTGGAAAAAGCACAACACATTACCTATATTTGGATTTTCGATTTTTTAAAAATTGTTTTTACAGTGACATTAGGTAGAGTTATATTCAAGCAGTTTATGAGGATAGGAGAAGATAACAGTTAACCCTAAATTTAATCAGGTTAACATTGCAGTGATCGGTTCCACAAAGCAGCGGTTCGTGAGAAAAAGCTGCCTGAATAGAATTTATATCTCACTAATGGAATACAAAAGAGTTATGCAGCTATGTGGCAAAAATAATGCTTAACCAGAGACTTGGACAGGTTAAGATTGTAGTAATCGGTGAAATATCCTCTTGGAAGTCGGTTCCTCAAATCAGTGGTTCGCTGAAAGAAGTTGTTCGATTGGGACTTACTTCTCATCAATGGAATATGGAAGGAATCTAAACGGTTTGCTGCACTGTAACCGGCATGGCGAGTCCTAGTCGCGCAGGTTAGAACAAGCGGAACCATGGAATGCAGTTCGTCCGAGCACTTTCCATGGAAGTAGCGATGTATCAGTTGCCACATCCCATCATTGAAAGAGAGGTTGAAGGGTGGAACATAATTTGTCACCCGCAAGGACTCCAGAGACGCTTTTTGACTCTATCAATAAATGGATTAAAAATGGATGAAGAAAGGAAATATGTTTAGTTATCTGTATCTTCCTGTCGTTGGCAAGTAAATCCAAAGAATTTGAACAGGTTACTAGTAAATATTGGCCTTGTCTGACACCTGATGGTCAACCCAAAACGATACTGTAAGGATTAAAAACTAAGGATACAATCAAAACATTTCGGTACTAGAAGAATTGGCATCTGATAAAAATCGGCCACTACGCAGCTTGTATGAATCAAGAGGATTTCCGATGACATTGCAGAAACTTATCAGATGGTCATCTTAATTAAAATTTGGTACGCAATTTGAGAAGGATTTTATTAAAATGATTGTGTCTTCCTCCAAGAGAGAGGCGATTGTCTTTAAATTCAACGATTTATTCGCTGATTCTTTCTTTGAATTCAGCCAACTGAGGTTACGAAGAAAGGAAGATGAGTTCAACGGTCAAAGTTTACAAATAATCTTTGAATCAGCTGGAAAAGAGAAAATGTCATTATGATGAAAATCAATGAATCGAAATTCTTTCTACTACGAGAAAAAATTAAATTTTAGGCGTTTTTCATTTTCATCGTATTTTTTCAGGTCAATTATGGTGACGGTAATATTAACCGTTTCCTTATAAGGAAACATTTTACATTTATTGACCGAACAGCCAATACAGTAGAAATAATAAAATTTTTCTCTTAAAACAATTTTTCAGGGAAACAGATTCCTCACGTCCAGTAGGTGTTATCGCTCTTTCCAGTATTTTGTTTGAAGTAGTGTGCAACGTCAACATCTTCATTATATCATTATTTTCTCTTCGAGTTAAGTGTGCTATCCCTTTTAGTTGTTGCTGCTGTTGAAAGTCCACAAGGGATGTGGTTTCTGTTATTTGGTACAGTTCTTTGTTTGCGATTCTGTAGCACCAGCCCACAAGGTTCGAATAAAGATAGTCCTCGCTAACACCAACATGCTTCCTTCCCTAGAATCCAAGAACATGTAGTGGTTTAAAAATCAGAAAGAAGGAAAACGAAAAGAGATTTAGAAAGAAAAATCTACAGACGAACAAAGAGAAAAGGATAAAAAATAAAAAAAGAAAGGCAGCTAATAAAGAAAAGTTCAATGGCGTAAAGAGTAGAAAGAAAGAAAAAAGGAAAGAAAAAAAAAGGACAAAATAAGCTTTCTCCATCATTCAGCCACGAACTTATTACCAAAGTGTGTGTGTGTATATATATATATATATATAAGGAAAGAACAGTAAGATATATAAACCGGTGTTCTTAGTGATATTTCTATTTTTACAAAATAGTGCTCAATGTAAATTTACAGAGCATTAATATTATAAATTAATTGATTTAAAATATGTTTTTTTCGCTACACAGTTCTAACAATGTTTCAAAAATGGAAGCTGAAAGCTTCGAAATTAATTTTGTAATTAAATTAAAGACATTAAATTCGAAGCTTTGAGCTTCCATTTTTGAAACATGGTTAGAACTGTGTCGCGAAAAAACATATTTTAAATCAATTAATTAAAAATATATATATATATATATATATATATATATATATATATTAGAATTTTCTTTATAAAGAAACACCTGGTATTGAAGGACCGAGCAGCCAGTACTACTATCGGTTGAAATCTATCAAATCTTTCTCTTAAAACAATTATCCAGGAAAATGGATTCCTCAAGTCCAGTAGGTGTTATCGCTCTTTCTAGTATTGATAGGAGTTTCCTTCCTATCCTTTTGTTTGAAGTAGTGTGGAATGTCAACATCTTAATTATATCATTATTTTCTGTTCGACTTACATGGGATATCCATTTTAGTTGTTGCTGCTGTTGAAAGTCACTAACTGATTTAGTTCATCTTATCTGGTACAGTTATTTTGTACAATAAGACAGAAGCATTAAAAAAAATCGGGTATAAAAATGGATGAAGAAAGGAAAACGCTTAAGAGAAAATGTAAATAGAGAATGAATAAAGAAAGAAAGGGGTAAAAAGAATGAACAAAATCAATGGCGTAAAAACTTGAAAGAAAGAAAAAAAAAGGAATGAATAGGAAAAGAAAGAGCAGACAAAGAAAAACGACTCAAAAGAATATGGAAGGGTTTAAAAATTAGAAAGAAAGAAAACGAAAAGAGATTTAGAAAGAAAAATCTACAAACGAACAAAGAGAAAAGGATAAAAAGAAAAAAAAGAAAGTCACAAATAAAGAAAAGGAAAAAAGGGAAGAATAAGAAAAGGACAAAATAAGATTTTTTTCCATCATTAAGCCACGAACGTATTTATGTACCAAAGTATATATATATATATATATATATATATATATATATATATATATATATATATGGTAATATTAGCCGTTTACTTAGGAAAGGAAATTGAATGAGCTAGCAGCCAGTACTACTATTGGTTGAAATCTATCAAATCTTTCTCTTAAAGCAATTATCCAGGAAAATGGATTCTTCACACCCAGTAGGTGTTATCTCTCTTTCCAGTATTGATAGGAGTTTCCTTCCTATCCTAAATCAAACTTGGCGGAAATGACTTTATTTTTGCTTTTTTTGTTTTAAAAATGGCTAAAATCTTTATTTAAGGACGTAAAATAATTTTCTTTCTTTACGAATTAACTTTATTACCTCTCAAATAAAAACGCAAATTAACTTCAAAGAATATATTTAAATTATTTAAAAAAATTTTTTTTTTTTTTTTTTTTAGCTTTTCTTTTAGAAAGTTCGTGAAGATACCTAATATATGTCTTCCTTAACAACTAGCCTCACGATTCATGGTAATATAGTTCAAGCAGAAAACAATTTTCCAGTTATGCCTGATCTCTCATGCTTATTATTTCTTTTCAGAGGTCATCTCTGCAAAGTCAATTTGATTTCTTCTGAGTTCAAATGTTTTCGATTTGTTAAATTCCTCTATTATACGCCATGCTTCATTTATTTTCGACTTTCTTCATTAGACAAGGATTCTTCGATTCTTTCTCCATCAGGAGCGAAGCAGAAGACACAGATGGTAATCACGACTTTTTTTCTGTTGATACTAGCATGAGACTTTAATCCGTAACATTCTACCCAATAAGAGAGGTCAAGTAGAGGACAAACTGCATCCTCATTACTGACAACCCGAGACCTTAACACATGGTCATGTGATTCACTTATGGCTAAAGAAAAAGGATAAAAACCAAAAAGTCTAAAAATTTGTCGGTCAAAAAACAAACGAAGACAATAGTTCTCTAATGTGTGTACTAATATTTAATTACTTTTTTAATCTGCAATTTAAATAGATAAATAATTTCCGTCATAAATAATTTCCGTATGTGCTTGTCAAATTTACTCTTAAAAAATAAATTACAATTACATTCAATTATTTTCACTGACTAGATGCTCCTTATCAGTCAGCACTTCGGTACCTTTTGAATAAAAGTCCGCAGGTTTTGATGTGAGAAATCTTAGTTACGGAAATTATTTATGACTCAAACAAATAGATGCACGTGTAGAGAAATGGTTATCGGCGCGGAAAAGAGAATCGACGAACCAAGTTCAAATCCCTAATCTGCTGCGTTCACTTTCAAATAATTGAACTTGAAAAAGGCATAAGTTCATTTCTCCCTGTCCGCACAATATTACCATTCCAATATTTTATTTTAACATGCTCATACCTCTATAAATACGAGGATAAGTCAAAACTTATTCGCACTTTCGCCATAGTATATCTTTGGTGAACGGTAATAATGATACAGGAAAATGATACAAGGGAAAAATGGCATAAATGAGAAAAAGACTCTTTAAAAAGCTTAAAATTAAACACCAGTAGCTGTTTAATTTTAAGCTATTTAAAGTTAAATTTCTAATCAGAGGAAAGTTGCCTGTTTACTTCTGGTTCAGTCGTCCGGGAACCATCAATTACACACCATTGATCTCACTGGCACTACTACAAACCCATCGTGGAAGTCATATTAAGTAATAAAGGAAAAGAGAAGATTTGCTTCCAATGACAAATTCCTGTGTCGAAATCTTACCATAAAAATGACATATTTGGATAATCATCACAATAACAAAAAGAACATCATTCGGAAGATCATTACCTTAAGAAACTTACAGAAGGACATATTCCAAGATGTTTCCAAAGACAAATTCCTGTGTCGAAATCTTCACCATAAAAATGACATATTTGGATAATCATCACAATAACAAAATGAACATCATTCGGAAGATCATTACCTTAAGAAACTTACAGAAGGACATATTCCAAGATGTTTCCAAAGACAAATTCCTGTGTCGAAATCTTCACCATAAAAAAAAATGACATATTTGGATAATCATCACAATAACAAAATGAACATCATTCGGAAGATCATAACCTTAAGAAACTTACAGAAGGACATATTCCAAGATGTTTCCAAACACAAATTCCTCTGTCTAAATCTTCACCATAAAAATGACATATTTGGATAATCATCACAATAACAAAATGAACATCATTCGGAAGATCATAACCTTAAGAAACTTACAGAAGGACATATTCCAAGATGTTTCCAAAGACAAATTCCTGTGTCGAAATCTTCACCATAAAAATGACATATTTGGATGATCTTCACATTGAATAGTAATAATGGCACAAGTGAAAAACAGCCTCTTTCAACAGCTTAAAAATTCAGTTGTCTGGGAACCATCAAGTACACTCCATTGATCTCAGTGACTCTACCACAACCCCATTGTGGAAGTCATTTTAAGTAATAAAAGAAAAGAGATGGTTATAAGATCAGATGAGCCATGTACGGTGGAGTAATGGATAGCGGCTCGGATTGAGGAATCGGAGAGTCGAGTTCGAATTCCAGTCAAATCCATTACACTCATTTACATGCTAATACCCTTGGGATAGTTATGAATTCTAAGCTATGGGTAAATATCACGTTAGACCGGGTTCTATAGCTTTGGTTGGCAACTGATCTACCACAGAAAGATATGGCAACCTACTGCGGGCAAAAAAATCTGCCTCGTCATTCATGTTTCGAAAAATACATGATCGGGTCTTAGTGTGTATCACGCATGGCCCATAACTGACTATCAGATGGAAATGTGTTAAGAGAACATCTTTTTGTAAAGCTGCCTTGACCACCAGGTTATATATTGTTGTGTCGTAAATAGGAAAGGTTGACACACACATGAATAAACAAGAAGTAGTTTATTCCGGAGAATAATATATTGCACAGTTAAAAACACAGACTAATATAATAAACAGTTAATCGTTAACTCCTCTGTATTTAATCGTGACTTCACCATAAAGCAGGATGTGGCACAAGGCCGTTTTTTACGCGGGGCGTTCCAAGCGCGTACATTCGGGAAAAAATTCGCCGTATACCCTATATACACAGGGTCGAGTTGCTGTCTATCTCCCTAGACGAAACTCTACCCTTCGGCATCGTCTTGTCTGCTTTCTTCCCTGTCTGGAGGCAGAGAAATCAACTTCTCTTCTTCAGTAAGACAGTGCTGTTTAAATAGTTTTAGACGAGTCCATCCTGTGGTGGTGTTCAGCTACTCCACAACATATGATATATATATATATTTTTTAATTAGATTTCATTTCAAGCCAACTTTTTGCCAGTAATGTATATTTTTTCAATAAACTTATTTTTCCTATTTTTTCCACTTGTGCCATTTTAATCGGTGTCATTATTACTTAAATTCTATATCTTTACGTTTCTACTCACGCGCGTTGATAGTTGGTACTAATGTAGTCATGTAATCGAAGTTTGAGCTGGATAGCGCCAGCTTTCTTGCTGCTGTTACAATGTAAACATGGCCGCTTCGCTAGCAGTGTGCACCAAGCAGGAATAAAGAGCAGTGATTCTAGTTCTCTGATCGGAAGTTGTATCAGGGCTGAAATTCGTCTGAGACTTTTAACCCAATACGGCGACAGGGCACTACCGCGTGGAAGTGTGTATGAGTTGATCGAAAAGTTTTAAAATGTCTGGACAGGCGTGACGCGCGAAGAAAGGACCGGACGCCCGTCACCCCCACCACTGACGAGAGAGATGATAATGGCGAACTGGCGAGTAATCATCGATGAGGTAGGATGTTCGCTGCGGGTTCGGATCACTGTTCTTCGTTGGTGCACACTGCTTGCGGAGCGACTATGTTTACACTGTAACAACAGCAAGAAACTTAGCACGATCAAGCTCAAACTTAGATAACGTGATCACAAGAGTGCCAACTATAATTACCCATCAACAGAAGACAGTGTGACAAGTCTAAAGATATGTTATGGTGAAAGTGCGGATAATTTCTGACTTACGATCGTATTTATGAACAAGTTAAGATAAAATATGGAAATAATATTAGCCGTAAGGAAACATTTTACATTTATTGATCGAGCAGCCAGTACGACTGTCAGTTGAAATTTATAAAGTCTTTCTCGTAAAACAATTTTTCAGAAAATAAATTCCCCAAGTCCAGTAGCTGTTATAGCTCTTTCCAGTATTGATAAGGGTTTCCTTCCTAACCTTTTGTTCGAAGTAGTGTGGAGTGTCAACATTTTGATTATGTCATTGTTTTCTGTTCAGGTAACATGTGTTATCCGTGTGCTATCCATTTTACTTGTTGCTGCTGTTGGTAGTCTTCAAGTGATGTGGTTTCTTTTATTTAGTACTGTTCCTCGTTTTGTGATTCTGTCAAAAGCTACTTCGAACAAAACACAAGAAGTTGTGGAGAGCCATGATCACCTACGTAATGTGTTTGTGTGAACGGGGGTAATGAGCCAAAAGCTACTTAGAACGGCAAAAGAGAGGAAAGTGTGGAGAGCCATGATCAGCAACGTCCGAAAAGGATTGATATACAGGTAGATAGATAGATAGATGTGAACAGACTGAGAAAGAAAGAAAGAAACAGACTGAAATAGCTAGCTAGCTAGCTAGATAGATAGATAGATAGAAAGAAAGAAAGAAAGAAAGAAAGAAAGAATGAAACAAACAAACAAACAAACAAACAAACAGACTGAAATAGATAGATAGATAGAGATAGATAGATAGATAGATAGATAGATAGAAACAAAGAAACAAAGAAACAAAGAGACTGAAATAGATAGCTAGCTAGCTATCTAGATAGAGAGAAAGAAAGAAAGAAACAAACAAACAAACAGACTGAAATAGATAGATAGATAGATAGATAGATAGATAGATAGATAGATAGAAAGGAAGAGACTGAAATAGCTAGCTAGCTAGTTAGCTAGATAGATAGATAGATAGATAGATAGATAGATAGATAGATAGAAAGAAAGAAACAAATAAACAGACTGAGATAGATAGATAGATAGATAGATAGATAGATAGATAGATAGATAGATAGATAAAGAAACAGACTGAGATAGCTAGCTAGACAGATCGACTGACTATGTCACGGTATACGTTTGAATCTGCCATTGCTCGCTGATAAATTCACTAATTATATTGTTTTTGTTTTTCGTTAAATCCCTCGCTCAGTGTAATAAACATCTTACAGTGTAAAATTGATACGAATTAATACGATTAGATAAATTCAAATTGAAAGGTCCCTTCCTTTTCCTCAGTGCGACTTTGACAGATGCTCATTCTATCTTTCAGTGAACTGAAAAGGTCACGATAGAAAACGAATTGCTTGTTGTAAGGAGAAAGAAAAACGTAATTTGACCCGAGACTTTGGGGGGTGGTATCACCCAGTGAATGGCAGTAGATTGATTTTATCAGGAAACATAAATTCGTCGAAATTTACACGCTGGAGTTAAAATAATAAGAAAACACGTGTAGAGTTTTGCTTTTTACTGCTCTTTTTTTTTTCTTTTTTTTTTTTTTAATTTTGGGTTTCCTCATGTTAGAAGTGTGGAGAGTGAATTTCCGCCAAGTTCTTTTGCGTTCCCTTCGCGCTAAGCATCATGGAAAAAGTATGGATCTATCACTTCTGCCTCCTCGCTATGGGTTAAATAGAAGTGCTGACTGAGCTCTTCTCCCTTAAGGTGGTAACCAATATAAGAGAAGGAAGACTCTGCGTTTGTTGTGGTGAGTATCACGCAAATACCCTTCAGCGAATCTGTCTCTTCCCTCCAACAATGGATTAAATAACGAGGCAGAGTGAGCTCTCTTACCTTAAGTAAGTAAATCTAGAAAGAAAATTATGAATTCAAAACCATTCTGAAGATGTATTAGTTCCATCAAGCTATCTCACCCAACACACCATTGATATAGACGTACAATATATGGTGCCATACAACCCAATAGTTTATGGGAATCGTGATATTCCTGATATGATTAATCATTTTTAAACGTTCGATTTCACTCATAAAAATATCTGACACAACAGGTACTTATTAAATGTTTTAATGGGGCTGTGGAACAAAGTATCAGTTAAGAATGAAAACATTTTAAAAAATTGAATAAATAAATTATATGAGCTTAGGGTACTACTGTACTACTGTACCCTAAGCTTTACCTGTGCATGAAATAAGCTTTGTATGCAAGATCCGCAAGAAAAAAAAATCATACGTTGTAATTACAGCAATTCAAACAAACGTTTAAAATCACGTCTCAAAATTAACAGAATTACAATAATTGGATCCCCGACTATAGCGTTTGTATAAAATGGCTAATTTTATTTACTTATCGACGACATGATTGTGGGAATTGTCATTAATAATTCTAATTTTATGTTGATATCCTGAATGCGTTTTCAGGCTCATGCACTTCATACAGCATACTCCGGCATCTACGATGGCCGAGTGGTTAAGTCGTTGTTCATGCGACCGCGTATGTTCAAACACTATTTGTGCTATTATCATGATGGTGTACTCCGACGTGGTGTCATGGTAAGCAAGCTTTTATGTGCGTGGAACAAGAATTTGACGAACCGAGATAAAATTCTGTCCTTATCTGTTCCAGCACCTTCCACACGTTTGGAAAATACACGAATCCATCTCTTCTTAGCTACAGGTTAAATATCAGAGTAGACTGAGATCTGCAGTCTTGTGTGCAATCAGTCGAAGATTTTTAAAAAAAAGCAGCCCAATTAAAACCCGTAGAGATGGTATCGAGAAACTATTCCACTATATTTGCCAAGAAGTCATAGTAATCCATACCTATTAGAGAAAGCTGTCGAGAGACATGATCGCCCACGCCTTGACCAGAGACGGGCATATAAGAGAAGAAAGAAAAGGAATCTGTGGAGAGCCATGATCGCCCACGTTTTGAAAGAACACTGAGATCTGCAGTCTTGTGTGCAATCAGTTGAAGATTTTAAAAAAAGCAGCCCAATTAAAACCCGTAGAGATGGTATCGAGAAACTATTCCACTATATTTGCCAAGAAGTCATAGTAATTCATACCTATTAGAGAAAGCTGTGGAGAGGCATGATCGCCCACGCCTTGAAGGTACACGGCATATAAGAGAAGAAAGAAGAGCAATCTTGGGGAAGCCATGTGGCATACAAGAAGGCATGAAGAGCCATGTCCCCTACGTCTTGAAGGGACACGGAGTATAAGAAAAAAAAAAGAATAAAAATCTGTGGAGAGTAATGGTAGCCCACTTCTTAAAGGGGGACGACATATAAGAGAAGAAAGAAAAAAATATATGTGAAGAGTCATGTTCGCCCGCGTCTTGAAGGGACCCGGCATACAAGAAAGAAAAGGAATCTGTGAAAAGCCATGATCCCCGAAAGGACCCGGCATATAAGAGAAGAAAAAAAGCAATCTGTGGAGAGTCATGATCGCCTGCGTCTTGAAGGGACACGGTATGTAAGAAAAGAAAGAAAAGGAATCTGTGGAGAGCCATGATCGCCCACGTCTTGAAGGAACACTGAGATCTGCAGTTTTGTGTGAAATCAGTCGAAGATTTAAAAAAAAAGCAGCCCAATTAAAACCCGTAGAGTGGGACTATATTTGCCAAGAAGTCATAGTAATTCATACCTATTAGAGGCAGACATGATTCTCTTGAAGGACCATATAAGAGAAGAAAGAAATGGAATCTGTGAAGAGCCATTGGTTGCGCTGGCATTGGTATGACTACTGAGCCCACCTCTTTAGTGCAAGTGTAGTGGGACTTAGCCTCGGGCAGCTGTTCTCTGGGACCAGGAACCTCACACTATTTATTTTCCTCGACTGCGTCTCTATCCGCGGAGAGAGCCACAGTTGTGCCGCACTCTGCCCGAAGACAAAGACACAACTGAGAGTTTATAAACCATATCCGGCATGTGCCAGGTAAGGCGATTTACTTGTCCCCCCGCCCCACGACTCCACGGAGCCAGGTTGTGACACAGGGTCGATTTAACGTGGAGAACCCGAGTGCGTACACTCGGGCTAAGGACAAAAGTTCCTCGAGCCCCCGTAACCGTCTGCTGCGCTGAGCTCGATGCGAGCACCGATCCTTCTCTCTAGTGCAATGAGAGCGTGCAGACTTGGGCATCTATTCCCCTGGGCTGTGTACCTCACAGCGTGATTTTCTTCAGTTGCGCCTCTGTCCGACGGAGCCGCAACCGTTTCGCAGTCTACCCGAAGACAGAGACGTAACTGAGAGATGATGAACCATACCGTGCATCTGCCAGATAAGTATATAAATTAAAATATGTCGCATTAATAAATGAAAAATCTGTTCTTAAAAACAGTGCTATTTGCAAACAACTATGATCTTATATGAAGAGAAAAATATTACTTCTATATAAAACTCTGTGAACTTTGTATCTTGTGTGTTTGCCAGAAGTCATATATAGAGAGTGGGGAAAAGAAAGATATAAAAAATTCATATATAGAGAGTTAGGAAGAGAAAGATGTAAATTTATTATCGTGTAGGAGGTGGGGGATGGAGCTGATTTTCTTACGGGAAAGTGTATAAAACACACGAAATCCAGCCCAAACAGAATACGCACAGCTGTCATCAAGGCTCACGCCACTCTGGCTTTTGAACTACACGACCATGCGACAGCGCTGAAAAACTTCAAAGAGACTACGGCAACACCGTCCACAGTAAGAAACAAATTCTATCTTTTCTATTCTCTTTACTATGAACCATGCACACACGTGTTGATTTTTTTCACACAAACACACATATACCAACATTTCATTGTTTCTCACATACGTACACAAAGAGAATGTATATCTTATTTCGTAATTTTATTAATCCAAACAAAAAGGCATTACTTTCCAATCTATGACCAATTGCTTGTATTCTTGTCGTTATATTAAATTAATGTTCATTTCTTGAAACTACGTTGTCTTTTTGACTGAACTTTATTCTTTCAATAAAAATTGTTTCATTATTCTAAACGGTCGAATTACGCGCAGCCCTGCAACAATATTTTATGCTATTGTATCAAATCCCAACACTCTGGGGGTGAATTTTGACATTCCAAGTTCTTATTGTTCAGCTTTCCATGCGGGTTTTTATACCCTTTGAATTTATGTGACCAATAATTTGTCCTCTGTAGAAAATAAAGGTAAGAAGGGCATTGACACGACACGACGAGAGAAAACAGGACAACGCCAGACTTGAGTGTAAAAAAAAGAAAGGCTTTATATCAGAAAGAGGAAGAAAAAAGGGAAGGTAAAAAAATTGGGTTTAAAAATCGTTGCAAAAAAAAACAGTGGTTTATTGCGAGGACTTAACTGGTGGCAGTAAAGTTCGTTCGGTTAACAGTTCTCATTTTTGTTGCAACGTTGGAATATATTCGTCTTCAGGTCGAAGAGAGATTTAGTTTTCGGATGCTTTGCTGAAACTGTTGAGACATCCTCGTTGTTATGTTGTATTCTTGGCCGCTCCATTTTTAGACGCCATGTGGCTGCTGGTTGAATTTTACGGAGCTAAATTAGTCCGTGTTGATTCATCGGTGGCACAGGAAAAAGGAGGCCGTGATAGGCTGCTTTCAGCCCAACCCAGGGGCCGGTGATAACGACCGCTACAAAGGGCGGCAATTCATTTATCTATATAATATTTTCAATATTTCTTCAAACAGACACTTTTTTTTAATGTTGAAAACAACTTCAATAACTGCAAATAAATGTATTTTTTAAAATATCTCTACTTTCACACACCTCTTCATGAAACTAAATGTGAACAAAATACGGTTGATCTAACGGGTCACAGGCGGTCTAGTATTGTCTAAACCTTTGTGATTCGAGTTTTAGTCATTATCAAGATGAGGAAAATGTGGACGTTATTCGTTATCTTTTTCGTTTCGTTTCGTTTCGTTTCGTTTTCAAATACATCTAAACTCGGGATTATAACGTAATCAATACGTGTAAATACGATACAACCTAAACTGTATAAAAGCGACAAACGAAAAAGGTTTATCAAGAAATCTCAAACTGAATATGATCTTATGTTTGGGAGCTGGGAGTTTAATAACTGACAGATACGTTTAACCAAGTGAAGGATTTTGTTTATATGTAGTCTTGTGATTGATGTTATCACAGCACCCAGAAGTTATAATGCCAAGTAAGCCTTATTTAAAAATTGAAAAAAATAAATAACATCCTTAGTTTTATGCTGACCTTGATAATAATCAGAAATGGAATCGAAAGCGATAGAACCCAAATAATTTTAATAAAAAAATAACGGTATAAATTTAAAAATACGTAAAAAGCAAAGTTACTTATTAATTTAAATATATTAAAAAGTGTCATAGATTTAATCTTCACGTCAGAGAGTTAGGTGCTTTAATTGAATTTAATAAACATATATCATTTTTTTTACAGTATGGTTCACCCTGTACATGGCTCAAGGTCACTCGAGGTAGAGAGTTACAGCAAAGGGTAGTTTATACGGATTGCAGGGATAGATAATAGTTAATCATAAACTGGAATAAGTTAAAATTGTAAAGTTCGGGAAGACATAATATATAAGTAAGCAATATTTCTTCCAAATCAGATTAATTTAACTTTAATTTTTCTAATTTTAATCAAATAACGTGTCAGATATATATATATATATATATATATATATATATATATATATATAGTTTATTCAAATTTAGGTAATCCGTATGGGTAGACCTGAGGAGGATGATATCCAGAGAGCTCAATGTAAAATTCAGAGCAGATATGTTTGAATAAAAAACAGACCACGTTAAGATTCCATGTAATAAACTATTTCACCATAATCCCTTTAAGAGGGTTCTGGATCATCAGACTTTACTTCCAAAAGCTGAAATGAAAATTGGAAGTAAAGTCTGATGATCCAGAACCTGTTAAAGGGGTTATGGTGAAATAGCTTATTACATGGAATCTTAACGTGGTCTGTCTTTTATTCAAACAAATATATATATATATATATATATATATATATATATATATATATATATATATATATATATATATATATATGCAAATATATTGATAAAATAGGAAAGCACCGTTAGATTGATGATCCGAAGTATTTTTGTTTTTATTTTTAAAAAACAGTGCTCGATATACAAGTAGAGCTTAGATTATAATTATTTTTTTTTAAGATTCCATCGCTACACAGGAATTACCATGTAATAAAATACAAACTAAAAACATTCGATTCAATTATAGAATTAAATTAGGTACTTTAATTTAATTTAATTCTATAATTGAAATGGAAGTTTTTAGCCTCTGTTTTTGAAACATGGTAATTCCTGTGTAGTAGCGATGGAATCATATTTTTTAATAAAATAATTATATATTATGTTTATACGTTCTTATTATAGATACAAATATTTAAGTAAATGCTCTGTTTATAATAAACAGTATTAACCGGCTGAATGTCCGAGAAATTTTCATAGAAAATATGCGTCCTCCGACAGGAATCGAACCTTTATCCTATACGGAACCGTCATATTAACCGATTGGGCCACAGAGGAGCGTTCGGTTAGCAGCAAGGTCGATTTTACTGTTTTTAAACACAATTCTCCATGATTTTCTCTCATTCATTCATATCTGCTCAATGCGTATCCAAATGTAAACAAATGACGTCATACATTACGAAATGGACAAAGTCCGACAATTATTTTTTAAGGACATTTTTAATTATGTTTATACGTTCTTTTTATATATACAAATATTTAAGTAAATGCTCTGTTTATAATAAACAGTATTAACAATATTTACCGACCTGAATGTCCGAGAAATTTTGGGGAGAAGCATATTTTCTATGAAAATTTATCGGCCGGTAAATGTTGTTAATACTATTTATTATAAACAGGGCATTTACTTAAATATTTGCATCTATAAAAAGAACGTATAAACGTAAAAAATGTCTTTAAAAAATAATTGTCGGACTTTTTATGCATTTCATAATGTATGACGTCATATATATATATATATATATATATATATATATATATAAAGTTGCAAATTAAAAAAAAATAATGTACTTTTATGAAAGTATTTATTTATTTGTATATATATTTGATATTTCAGATTGGCCCCAATCTTTCTTCTTGTAAATTTTTTTATTTCTTATTTTATTTTTTTTTATTTTATTTTTTTATTTTTTTTAAACAACATCTAAGATATTATTACAGTTAGATATTCGTTAGGAATATTCGTTCCATATCACGTGACATCCGCATCTCGCGACGGACGCTACTTGTAAACAAACAGTTATTTCTGAAGTAAGATTGAGGCCAATCTGAAATATAAAATATACATACAAATAAATAAATACTTTCATAAAAGTACATTATTTTTTTAATTTGCAACGTTTTCTATATATACATATTAAGAAAGTATACGTGGCTTCTCATTATATATATATATATATATATATATATATATATATATATATATATATATATTTTTTTTTGGGAAGAATTTTAAAATCGATATATTTATTTTGTTTACAAATTTCTTAAATTTAAGAAAATGGCTGATTTTAAGAAAATTTTAAGAAATCAAAATTAAATTTGACATTCCAATCTATATAATTTCTATCTGAAATACAGCCGAATATTTTACTTACTGAAAATAATGAACTTAATCATTTAGCTTTCAATTAAAGCTAAAATGAAATCTTCAAGAATGTTTTTTTTTTCATTTTTAAAAATTCATTTTAAACTTTAGGTATCGAAAATTTATGCCGAAATACAGGAGGTACCTAGATAATAGTTAATCCTAGTGTGGAATAGGTTAAAACTGGAGTGATCGCGAAAACATCCTGTTGAGAGTCGGTTCCACAGAGCAATGGTCTGCGGGAAGAAGCTGTTCGAATGGAACTTACTTTTCACCAATACACCAATGCAAGGTGGGAATGTGGGCGGTTTTCTACAATGTAAGTAATATGGCGGATCCTAGCCGTGAAGGTTAGAGCTGGTGGAACCAAGCAATGTAATTTGACCAAGCACTAAATGGCGTTGCTTCACCATATTTAAAATTCGTTCTTTCCTTTAAGGACATTATCATATGACGTCATCAAATCTGAAATTATTCGATTATTAAGAAGTATTTTCCTTTATGGTTAATTTCTTCACTTGTCAACCATTAAAAGTTATCAGCTTCTTATTTAAATATTTGTAAATACCTCCAGTTGCATATAAAGGGCTTACGGCCATATCACGTTGAAACACTAGTTCCGGTACGATCAGCGAAGTTAAGCAATTTCGAGCCCAGTCAGTACTTAGATAGGTAACCACTTGGAAATATCAGGTGCTGTAAGCTTGAGTATGCGGGTGGTTTAATAGATAATGGCTCGGAATTGTAAATCGGAGAGCCGAGTTCCAATTCCCGTTGGGTTCGTTATATTCATTTACGCGCAAATAGCCATGCGAAAGGTATCAATCCACATCTTCTCCCCAAGCTATGGGTTAATTAGTAAGACTTTTGTCACTAAACCGTTATTATCTTTAAAAAATTGTTAGAACCTAAAAAATATTTTCTGGCTTTTAAATAACCTGCAAAGCCGTTGATAAACCGTAGAAAATAAATCATATAAAGATTTTTTGCTATTGGGTTATTTATATTGGGTCAGAAGACTTGTGAAAAAAAAGCAGAACATATTGGCTTGGAATTGATACTTATAATATTGATGTATGTTTCCTCCAAGAAATCAAAATCAAAGAACTTGGTATTAATATCGGAGTTAGCACAAGTTAATAGCTTTGGATACAGTAAATATGATGGAAATGGTTTTGTCACCAATACGAATTGGAAGAATAACATCCATAGACATTGGACGAACAACCACAGTATAAACATTAAAGACATTAAAAGAACTATCAATAAAATTCCACTATTCGTTTTAAAAACTTTGAAGATCTTGAAAGACGTGCATCGTTTTCGTGGGTTAACACAAGACAGGAAGATTTGAAGAAGACCGATAAGAGATAAAGTGGAACCTCGGTTCACGAATTTAATTCATTCCCGAAAGCCATTCGTAATTCGAAATGTTCGTAAACCGAAACTATTTGTCCAATAAGAATCAATGTAGAGAAAAAAAGTCACAGTACAATAAAATTGGAAAAGAAAAGCACGCCACAAGACACGAATGTATACAACATGGCGGTCGAATCAAAAATGATTCCGTTTGGGTTAACTCGGTTCGGTAATGTTGTTCGAGAACCGAAATTTTGTTCGATAACCGAGACATTTTCATCTTGAATTTTCTGTTCGTGAACCGATTTGTTCGACATGTAAGAGGTTCGAGAAACGAGGTTGCTCTGTATTTAAAAAGTTGCTGAAGACGAAAAATCGTACTGATTTACTGTGTGCCTTCAAGTCGAAACAACCCTCATGATGTATCGTTATAAAAGCTAATCTCATCTGAAACTGTTCGATTATGCGTATTCAATAACTTTTACAAAATCAAAGTATTTTTTGGTTATGGCGAATTTCTCCACTTGTCAACCGTTAAATGTTGGCAACCTCTTATTAAAAAGTTTGTAAATGCTTCCAGTTGTGTACAGAGATGTTTTACCACCGGCACGTTTAATATTAGATGACTTCTGAAAAAAAGAAAAGAAAAAAAAGCAGGAATTATTGGCTCGGGACGTTGATAGCGATAAAATTGATGTATGTTGCCTCCAAGAAATCAAAATCAAAGAAGGACTTGATATTAATCTTGAAGTTAAACAGTACAAGTTAATAATTTTGGAAACAGACAAAAATATGGAAATCGTTTTGTCATCAATATAGATAGATAGATAGATAGATAGATAGATAGATAGGATAGATAGATATCTTATTAACTTATGATAGATAGATAGATAGATAGGGAGATAGATCTTAGATAGATAGATAGATGATAGATAGATAGATAGATAACTAGATAGATAGATAGATAGATAGATAGGAAGTTATCTTATTAACTAGATAGATAGATAAATAGATAGATAGATAGATAGATAGATAGATAGATAGATAGATAGGAAGATTATCTTATTATAGATGAATAGATAGATAGATAGATAGATAGATAGGAAGTTATCTCATTAACTAGATAGATAGATAGATAGATAGATAGATAGATAGGAAGTTATCTTATTAACTAGATAGATAGATAGATAGATAGATAGATAGATAGATAGATAGATAGATAGATAGATAGATAGGAAGTTATCTTATTAACTAGATAGATAGATAGATAGATAGATAGATAGATAGATAGGAAGGAAGTTATCTTATTAACTAGATAGATAGATAGATAGATAGATAGATAGATAGATAGGGTGTTCCACTAAGTTGGGCCAATTTTAAATGTGAATTAAGTTTAAACGTCTAATGATTTTTTTCTTTTTCTTTCAGATTTAACAACTTAAGTCTTTGGCAATTTCAACAATGGTAAGATTAACAATCAAACAATGTGTTAAAGTTCAGTCAGTTATGTGCCATGCGGTAGACCAGTTTCCATCCAAGGCTATAGAACCCGGCCTGTCCTGCTATTTACTGATAGCTGGGAGGAGAAGATGAGGATTCATACCTTTCTCAAGGGTATTAGCACGTAAGTGAATATCAGTTCAGTTATGTGCCATACGTGTTACACACTTAGGCGATCATGTATCTTTCGATACATGGCTAACGAGTCAGGTTTTTTCTCGCAGTAGGTTGCCATTTCTTTCTGCGGTAGACCAGTTGCCAGCCAAGGCCATAGAACCCGGTCTGTCCTGCTATTTACCTATAGCTGGGTGATGAAGAGGATTCATACCTTTCCCAAGGTTATTAGCACGTAAGTGAACGTAATGGATCTGACTGGAATTCGAACTCGGCTCTCCGATTCCTTAATCCGAGCTATTGAGGAGGCACGGTGACGTAATGGATAGCGTGCTTTCTCTTTTTGTTAATAAAAGGTAGACTGTGTGTGTCTTTCTTTCTAATGTTATTTAAGGCTAATTTTATTTGCTCGTCGACACATGATTGGGGGGAAATGAATACGTTTATGTAAATTATTCCTGATACAACCGTTTATATTTATTTGTAGATTTTATTTCTTAAGTATCTGTCCTTCATATATAGTATCTTCCGAATGTCCGTGGTCTGAAATCCTTTGAATGTTAGTGGGCAGGTTATCAAGTAAGTGTTTACATTGACGTAGACAAGAATTTCTTAACTACATCCTGGTATTTTAATTTTATTTTTATTTTTACATCAGTGTTGTTGGTCGCGTGTATCCAAGCAAAAGTGTCGCTGCCGCTTGTACTGAGAACAAAAAAGAGAAAAAAAATAGACAGACAGATAGACGGTCATAAATATTAAGTTTCTAACAGATTTGAAACTGATCCGAGAGATGATAGTCCTTGATTGAATATAAAACTCATGGACTAAAATTAACTCAACTGCAGACAGGCAACCGAGGACAGGAATTCCGGAAACACAGGTGAAAATACAATTTACAGTTAAATCGAAAAAAAAAATTCTATTTCTTGTAAATTACATAGAATTAAAAAGACTTGCGTCAGTTAAAACTGATGTCAATACACCAGCTTGTAATTGCTGCTGAGTTGTATTTTATTTACCTTTCATCTTTTATAAATTGAGGTACAGCTAAATTTTGTCTGTGTGTCTCAAGTAAAACAACAACAAAAGAAAAAGCATACATAGTTAACATGTGAATGACAATGTGTCTAATTCACGGAATCAGGGCCGGTGTAAGGGTTTCGTGTCCCCCTACCGAATCGATGATACGTGGCCCTACCCACTTTACCAATTTTTCATAAGGTAGTATTCACATAAAATACAAATTTTATTGTAACCAAATTATGTACAATAATGGTTCATATGAAATATAGGTGGACAATTCAACTAGAAAAATAGAAAATAAATACAATGTATCTAAATACAAATTAGAGACATATCATAAGAGATCATTCCATCTGAAATAAATCAACAATGTTTTGCGGCAACTTTTAACATCAACTTGAGATTTTCTTGTTAAAAAGTTGAATAATTTTAACACGATGGATAAGAAAATAATGTTTTTTATATAGTGTAATTACTCCTGAGTTACATTTTTTTTTTCTTTTTTTTTTTACCTTTCATCTTTTCTAAATTGACGTACCACTAAATTATGTCTGTGTGTCCCAAGCCTAAATCGTAAAACAAAAGAAAAAAAAAAGCATACATAGTTCAAATGTGAATGGCAATGTATCTAATTCACGGGTTCAGGGGGTATAAGGGTTTCGTGTCCCCCATCCGAATCTATGATACGGGGCCCCACCCACTTTACTACATCTCAATTTTTCATTAGGTTGTATTCATATAAAATACAAATTTCATTGTAACCTAATTATGTACAATAATGAATCATTTGAAATATAGGTGAACAATTCAACAAGAAAAATAGAAAATAAATCCAATGTATCTAAATACAAATTAGAGACATGTTAAAAATGGATAGCGTCTCGGATTGAGGAATCAGAGAGCCAATTTGGAAATACAGTCGAGTCCATTAAATTCACTTACGTGCTAATCCCCTTGGGAAAGGTATGAATCCTCTTCTCCCCCATCCCACCGTCCAGCTATGGGTAAATAACAAGACAGGCCGTGTTCTATAGCGTTGGATGGCAACTGGTCGATCGCAGAAAGAAATGGAAACATACTTCGAGGAAACATCTGCCTCGTCAGTCATGTATCGAAAGATACATGATCGCCTAAGCGTATATCACGCATGGCACATAACTGACAGACATCTTAAAAATCAACAATTTTTAACATCAATTTGAGATTTTTCTGATTAAAAAAAAAAAAAAATGAATAATTTTAACACATTATGAATAATAAATAGTGAATTTTATATTGTGTTTTTTCAAGACTTAGCATTGGAAAAACAAATTTATGGATTTGGACAAAAAAGGTCCCAGAATGACGTCAAAATCAGCGAAAATTTTGAATCGTTTAACAGTCAGCCGTGCTTAGTTTAATATGTAATGTATATAAATGTAGGTAAAAAAAAGCAAATGATGATAAGATAGCGAGTATCACGAAGCAGTGCCCGGGGCCCACACACATATATCATTAATTCAAGTAAAAGTTTTCTCACTTAGCTGACAGATGTAACCTTCAGCATCCCGACTCTAGAATTTCGGAGACGGACGCTCCGGGAATCACTCTGTCCACTCGTCAGGGTGTATCGGGAAGATGTGGAGAGCTGTGGTCACCTAAAGGATTTTGTGTGAATGAATAGCAGGACAGGACAACGAGGGATGGTAAAGGGTCAAACGCTGTTTAGAACAACAAAAGACAGGAAGGTGTGGAGAGCCATGATCAGAAATGTCGGAAAAGGATTGATATACACGTACATAGATGTTAACAAACTGAGATAGATAGATGAATGAATATGAATAGACTGAAATAGATAGAAACTAATATACATATATATATATATATATATATATATATATATATATATAAATAAATATATTATATATATATATATATATATATATATATATATATATATATATATATATATATATATATATATATATATATATATATATATATATATATATATATATATATATATATATATATATATATATATATATATATATATATATATATATATATATATATTAAGCAAATATATGGATATAGATCCGACAGTATGAAGAAAAAATATATACGGAAAAACAAACAAAAATTAATTGTATATAAGGATTTTTGTCTGTTTTTCTTCATATATATATATATATATATATATATATATATATATATATATATATATATATATATATATATATATATATATATATATATATATATATATATATTCGACTCACGCCGTATTCAACGTATGAGGGTCAAACACCTCAGTTCCTAGGAACCGAAAGGCAGACCCCAGCACATGAGATTTGATTATAGTGGTGAAGTTTTTGTGCAAAACCATCCACATTTTTTGAAGGGATGAATACAGAGACCTGGTGCACTACGTGCCACAAGGTCCCCAAACAGCCTTCCGCAGGTTTTGAATTCAGTCCTTCTCCTAGACCAGTTGCTGTCCAAGGCTATATAACCCAGTCTGTCCTGCTATTTACCTATAGATTCATACCTTTCCCAAGGTACTTAAATGAATGTAATGGATTTAACTGGAATTCGAAATCGACTCTCCGATTCCTTAATCTGAGTCGCTATCCATTACTTCACCGTGCCTCCCAACAACTTGTAAGTAAATATGCGGCCATCATACGGACAAGTGACTGAAAACGGGCGGCCTTCTATTTTAGATGTATTGGTCTGATCAAACCCTAAGTAAATGAAAGCCTTCAATTGAGGTCAATTAGTTTTCTCGCGTGTTTCAGCTGATTATTTCTGTTTCCCCGTTGACGAGGATCATGTTACAAAAGCACTTCGCCGTGAACAATAGCCCGGCTATTGAGCCTTACTGGAAAAGAAAATCGCAAATTCCATATGCCGAGGCTTGACCACAGATCAAACGGCCTACTTGCTTCGGACATAAAGTCTTTCTATTATTTTTTCCCGCCACTGCGGATGGGTTACTTACCACAAGGAAACGGATCATGTCTACCAGTGTAGTTGTTTTTTTTCTTTTTTCTTTTTTTTTTTTTTTTTTTGTTACTTTTAAGAATTTCTTTGACGTTCAAAGCATTTTAAGGGTTGCACAAATTAATTAATCCTTTTTTTTTTCAAAACGGATTTTGTTCTTTTTTACTTGTTTGTATTTTCATCACACTAATATCATGTCTATGTTCCTTCAGATCGTAAGAGGTTATGACTCTCTACAGCTTCTTTTTTTTCATCTGTGTGAATTGCCATGATTTTTTTTTCATCCGTGTGAATTGCCATGATTTCTTGCGAACGATAATGAAATGGTTTCCTAATCTATTTACATTATTCAGACTATTGTCCTCATCATTGTCGCCATAATTATTACAACGTTTCGGCCGTTGTACGCTCCAGCCTTATTCAGGTGGTTGGAATGTCGAACGGAACCTTTTATTTCGCTAACTGGGGTAGACTGTTCTAGTTCCACGTGCCATGTTTTAATGGATGTCAGTTATCAGTTATCTCCTGTTAATTCTCTCTCCAAGTTCTCCACTGCCTTAACCGGGTATTGAACTCACACTCTTTACCTGTGCATGAAATAAGCTTTGTATGCAAGATCCGTAAGAAAAAAAAAATTTTCATACGTTGTAATTACAGCAATTCAAACAAACGTTTAAAATCACTTTTCAAAATTAACAGAATTACAATAATTGGATCCCCGACTATAGCGTTTGGATAAAATGGCTAATTTTATTTACTTATCGACGACATGATTGTGGGAATTGTCATTAATAATTCTAATTTTATCTTGATATCCTGAATGCGTTTTCAGGTTCATGCACTTCATACAGCATCCTCCGGCATCTACGATGGCCGAGTGGTTAAGTCGTTGTTCATGCGACCGCGTATGTTCAAACACTATTTGTGCTATTATCATAATGGCGTACTCCGACGTGGTGTCATGGTTAGCAAGCTTGTCTCGCTGGAACAATTACAATCGAGTAGTGAGTTCCATCCTTACTAGGTGCCCCATACTTTTGACCTTGTGCCACATCTAAGCTACGCTTAGAAAATTAACATATAGCATCCTCCGACGATTCAAGAAAGCTTCCTACTGTTGATGGCCGGGTTCTTAACTACGGCCCCTACCTTTTAAATACACATGACAGCCACTTCCGTTCTATGACTCAACTACATATGACAGGAATTTTTCTTGCGACTTATAGGTTAAAACATCATAGTCGACACATCCGATGGTCGTCTATTTCTGGGCTTTATTTCAAGGGGTAGGTCACCACCCTTAAAGCACTTAAACCGATTCTGGGAAGTACGACCCGATCTTGTTTCATTTCCTTTCACTTCCTGAATTCTGCTAGACACTTATGCTGTCTTAAGGCTCAGTTTAAAATCACTTCTCAAAATTGCCAGAACTACAATAATTATATCCACGATTACAGTATTTGAAACAAAAGTTATAACAGGATGGTATGGTTGATTTTCTTTTTTTTAATCAATTCGCCTAAGCAAGGTGATAATGCCACTAAGACGCAAAAGGTTACTGGGAGTGAAAGAGAATGACAAGACTTTAGAAGGAACCAGAAACCCACTTCTAAACAGGGAACAAGAGATAAACCTCTACTCTTTTTCAAAAGACCAAGGCTATGTGTCCACTGGACGATACATAATAGAAACAACGAACAATAATAATAATAGTGGGGGAAATAAATGATTCTATAGAGTACAGATTTTTAACAATTAAAATATTTAATATACGCTAATAATCGTTTAATCATTGTGCTTGTACCCCCCATTGTTAGTTCGCACGACCGTTACGCCATGCCAGTACCTCATAAATAATAGACTATTATGCAAAAAAGGGAAAAGACAATACTGGGTTTCATTGAGAAAATGAAGGAAAGAAAGAAGGGAAGATAGAAGTGGAGAGGGGGGTAGAGAGGGGTAGAGAGAGAGGGGAGAGAGAGGGGGTAGAGAGAGGGGGGTAGAGAGGGGGTAGGGGAGAGAGAGGGGGGTAGAGAGAGGGGGGTAGAGAGAGAATATCAGATTAAGTTGATTAGAACAAATACTACATATTGATCTTAGCCAAGAGGCCGAGTAAGCGAAGGTATTTTCTTGCCGCCTCGCGCTGGCAGACACAGGGTCAGTTTAATGTGGGCAGCCCGAGCTAATTTCTGCCAATTGCATTTAACCAATCTACTATAATAATAATAATAATAATAATAAGAAGAAGAAGAAGAAGAAGAAGAAGAAGAAGAAGAAGAAAACGGAGAGTGAAAAAATTGAATCAGATATTTTTCGATGTACAGATGATATAAACTTTGGAGTAAAGCTCTGTAAAAACGAAATTATTTTTTATACACAATAATAATAATAATAATAATAATAATAATAATAATAAGAAGAAGAAGAAGAAGAAGAGGAGGAGGAGTTGAATCATAATCTTCCGATGTGTACCTGAAAGAAGCTTTTGAGTAAACGTCTTCAAAGAAAATACAAATATCCTTCATGCCTCTTAATAAATAAAGATGCGTCATAAGATATATGATAGTTATGTCCTTAGAGTACGACAAAGAGTCAGAAGCTGTTAATGAAAGACGATCGAAGCGTATTACAGAGATGGGAGATCGTGTGAGTTTATTAAATCCTAACAAACTATATAGCCGAGAAAAGAGACACCAAGAAGTGTTCTAAAGAATAACTGTGGTCAAGGATTTTGCTTTCATCCATCCTCACTAACTTTTTGTCAATAATTGAATCTCTGCTTTGTTTTGACTAAAAGGGACACAAAGCGAGAATACTATTCTTTACCCAGCCTAATATAGACTGGCACAGAAAAGTGAAAATACGGCTATACAATCCCATATCCGGAATTCTTCGGACCAGTTGTGTTTCGGTTTTCCGATTTTTTCGGTTATCAGAAATTCAAACAATATTACAGCAAAAACGTACGAATACTCACGCCATGAGGGCTAAAAACAAAGACTACAAATATTATTAGGGTTTATTTATGGAGTAATATACGGATAAATGAAATAGACGGATAATTAAGACCATAAATAATGAATAAATTTTATTTATTTCAAACAAAAATGCTTTGTATAACTTAAAAATAAACAGTATCAAACGATAAGCTAAAAATATATGTTGTGCTCTCATGACCCTCTTATCTTTTATTAAAATATACGCATTTTGTGGCTGCTTCTCTGTCGCTCTATCCTGTCACTTAAGCCGACAGTAGCGTAAGATAGTTTTCAAAGAGTGAGTTTGGTTTGGTTTGATTTGGTTTGGTTTGGTTTTACGGTATATCAACCTCAATGGGTTATTTAATGCTGACAAGATTTTTATTGCTGGTAATATTTTTTTTCCCAAAATGTATTGCTGGTAATATATATATATATATATATATTTTTTTAATTCATTGCTGGTAATATTTTTTTCCCAAAATGTATTGCTGGTAATATATATATATATTTTTTTTAATTCATTGCTGGTAATTTTTTTTTTTTCCCAAAAATGTATTGCTGGCAATATTTTTTTTTTTTTAATTTATTGATGGAAATTTTTATTTTTTTTCCAAAAATGTATTGTTGGCAATATTGTTTTTTTTTTTTTTTAATTTATTGCTGGTAATATTTTTTGTTGTTTTTTTTTCCAAAAAATGTATTGCTGGCAATAGTTTTTTTTTTTTTTTTAATTTATTGCTGGTAATATTTTTTTTTCAAAAATGTATTGTTGGTAATTTTTTTTTCACAAAATATATTGCTGGCAATATATTTTTTTCAAAAATTTATTGCTGGTAATATTTTTTTTTCAAAAATGTATTGCTGGTAATATTTTTTTTTTTTTCAAAATGTATTGCTGGTAATATTTTTTCCCCTATATGTACTGCTGGCAATATTTTTTATTTTAATTTATTGCTGGTAATATTTTTTTTCCAAAAATGTATTGATGGTAATATTTTTTTTTTTTCAAAAATGTATTGCTGGTAATATTTTTCCCAAAAATGTACTGCTGGCAATATTTTTTATTTTAATTTATTGCTGGTAATATTTTTTTTCCAAAAATGTATTGATGGTAATATTTTCTTTTCCCAAAATGTATTGCTGGTAATTTTTTTTTTTCACTTTATTGCTGGTAATATTTCTTTTCAAAAATGTATTGCTGATAATATATATTTTTTTAAATTTATTGCTGGTAATTTTTTTTTCTTTTTCAAAAATGTATTACTGGTAATTTTTTTTTCTTTTTCAAAAATGTATTGTATTTTTTACAAAAACACTATGAAAGTGCAAAAATAAGTTTTAATACTAGAAATATATTTTTTTTATAAGAAATTATTACAAGCAATAATTTTTTGAAGGAAAACTGTTTTTACCAGCAATACATTTTTGAAAGTAAAAGAATATTACAGCAATAAAAATTTTGTCGGCTTTAAATAACCCACTGAGGTAGATATACCGTAAAACAAACCAAACCAAACCAAACAAAACGAAGTTCGGCGTCCCATTCAGAAAGACAAACGGACCGTATGTGGCCTGTGGGTCTCAGCTTGCCCGTAAATGTTTTATTTGACTGTAAATGAACCAGTTTCCCCTCATCGACACATATTATTTCTTGCATACCGCCAGGGATCGCGAGTATGTTAATTACCAGTGGGAGTTAGTTAAACGATCTAATCAGCTGCAGTTTTAATTCACCATCAGCTTACGAGTAGCACTTGTTGACCTCCCATTGGCGTGCCGATAATCGAAATACGAGATTATTTAGGAACTACGAGTATAAATACTAGAATAAATTCTTTATAGTAAATTTCAGTCAGTACAATGCTCAAGAGCCACTCAAGTTAGAAGGTTACTGTTAAAAAGGGTATGATGAAAGAGGAGGTGGTAGGAAGTGACGATTACAAAGTAAAAAAAAAAACAAGGATGGATAAAGATTGATCCTCCATTTGAAGCGGTTATAGTCATTGCCGTAGCATACCTACGGATGATGATGAGTATGTCACTATTCACATTAATACAGTAGTAAATACTGTATGTTGGTCTTCAGTTAGAGATTCGTCTCCAGCTGTGTTGGTCAAACTCTCTGCCTCCGGGCATAGAGGATCTTCAGACGAGGTTATGTCGAAGGACAGAGTCTCGTCTCGGGAAACAGATACCCGACTCCGTTTTATACGGGGTTTACGTGGAATTTTGGACCGAGCCTACGGGCTTGGATACCCCACATTAAATTCGGTCTTGTGCCACATCTGACCGCGTGGGGCAGTTGGTAGATATCCTAGAGTTGCAGATTCATTGTGGAATTCACTTGACTCACTTCTAGCAGTTGACAACTTCTACGCACCGCTGGCGAATCTTATAGGTGTTGTTCTTCTACTAAGTATTATCGTTCATTACCAACCTTCGTGTGATTATTCTATTCAGTAACCTTCCTTAGGTTACAACAGTTATAGAGTACAGGGGAGCATCTCCGCGGGAGTCTGATTCCACAAAATAGCATTGCTTTTGAAAAAGCTGTCTGAATGGAACTTTCTTCGGACATTTTGGAGTACGGAGGAAATGATGCCGTGGAAGTAGTAGGGCGTGTCCATGCTGTAAAAAGTCTAAACGCTAAAGAATAGAGTTTCTGGAATTATCCCCTACCCATGTCCACACACACACACATACACACACACTTGGTTCACCTGGTTTATCCAGACACCGTTAGCTGGCACTGTTTACAGAGCTATAAAAACGCGAGACTTCCTGTTTTGACCACCTATTTCCTTCTTTCTATCCAGTTGTGGTAATGATAACACAAACACGGAACCTGTTCTAGGCTTGGGGATTATATCTTTCCCCGGGTGACAAATCTTTCACACACACACACACACACACACACACACACACACACACACACACACACACACACACACACTGTTCAGAGTTGTTGTGTCTGTATACACACGCAAAACTCCTAATAACTATATTTTAATGCCTTCTTTCTTTTCATATAATTTTCATGCATACAAGGATTTTTTTTTTATTTCTTTTTAATCACTCATTAGTCATTTTTATAAAACACATGAAAATATCGCCTTTTTTGAAATGCATTCCATTTCCTTTCACCTTTACAAGGAATGACAACACGTTTCTGTTTCTGTAGTTGGGTAAATTTTGTTTGCCACTGCTCTTGATCCAAAACTGGAGCGAGTAAGCGACAAGGAAGTTTGAAAGAAAAATGACAACAGAAAAATACTCAGAATCAGGAAAAGACATTTGAAATTCATTGGACATATAATGAGGAAGGAGGGCTTGAAAAACTTGAACCTTACGTGGCACATGTGGGGGAGTAAGAGAGATAAGGGGGGGGAACAGAGAGCCATTTACTTGTCGAGCTTTCTATCTATCGATCACTTTCCTTTTTTCATATTATTTCTTTCTTTCTTTCTTTCTTTCTTTCTTTCTTTCTATCTCTCTATCTATCTATCACTTGCCCTTTTTCCATATCTATCTATCTATCTATCTATCTATCTATCTATCTATCAACAACTATACCTTATATCAAGGTGTGTTGTGCTGTGTTATGAGCTATGAAAACTGTGTGGCTTGAATCTCTCACATTGGAAGGATCTATCTATCTATCTATCTATCTATCTATCTATCTATCTATCTATCTAAGCCTGTTTCTATCTATCTATCTATCTATCTATCTATCTATTTAAGCCTGTTTCTATCTATCTAAGCATCTATCTATCTATCTATCTATCTATCTATCTATCTATCTAAGCCTATTTCTATCTATCTATCTATCTAAGCCTGTTTCTTTCTTTCTATCTATCTATCTATCTATCTATCTATCTATCTAAGCCTGTTTCTATCTATC
Organism: Acanthosepion pharaonis; assembly: GCA_903632075.3. Classification (NCBI taxonomy): domain Eukaryota; kingdom Metazoa; phylum Mollusca; class Cephalopoda; order Sepiida; family Sepiidae; genus Acanthosepion; species Acanthosepion pharaonis. The sequence continues at coordinate 2,724,579 of CAHIKZ030003443.1, forward strand.
TATCTATCTATCTATCTATCTATCTATCTATCTATCTAAGCATCTATCTATCTATCTATTCATCTATCTAAGCCTATTTCTATCTATCATCTATCTATCTATCTATCTATCTATCTATCTATCTATCTAATCTGTTTCTTTCTTGTTTCTATCTATCTATCTATCTATCTATCTATCTATCTATCTATCTAAGCCTGTTTCTATCTATCTATCTATCTATCTATCTATCTATCTATCTATCTATCTATCTATTTTTCTCAGTCTCTTCATTTCTATTCCGATCTGAACACTATTTCCTATATCCTGCTTTGTGCGTTTCTTTCTTATTGTTTTTTTTTTTTTTTACGTTTTCTTTGTTTTTCTTTATTTCTTCTTTCCGTCTTTTCTTTCTTTTTTTTATTTCTTTCTGAACATCACATAAAAACACAAATTTGTTCTTTCGTTTTTCTTAATCACCCGATACCCAAGCAAAGCGATAAAGCCACTAAGACTCATGTAGTTATTGAGAGTGAAAGAGTCTGATAAATAACCTTTTTAAGGACAGGCAATGAGGATTAACGCAGCATCAAAAGTTTTTGAAGATCGCAGTTGACGGAAAAACACAGAAGAGAGTTCCACACGCGTGAAGTGCAAGAGAAGAAACTGTTAGCATAGAACTTGCGGTTACATCTTGCCATTTCAACTGTAGAATGTTGAGATTTACCTGCCAACCTAGTCTTCTTTCTCTTCTTCTACTTTGCACTATGTCGCTTCAGGACGTAGGCGATCATGGCTCTTCACAACTTCCAGTTCTTTGTAGTTTTAATAAGGTTTGTTTTTATACAATCTGTCCTAATCCCTATTCTGTCAATCATTTGCACAAGCTCGTTAGGTAGATTATTTGCTACTTTCTGCCGTCTTTCTTGCCTTCCATATATCCTGGGAGTGTCAAATTTTCCAAGCCTTCTTTCCTCATTATGTGCAGTAAAACATCCAATTTCTCTTTCTGAATCAAAGTATAAATGCCCTTTTTGTTTCCGTTTACCATAAAACTTCCTCGTTACTCACGTGTTCAGTCCATGGCATTCTCATTATCCTTCTGTGGGACCACATTTCCATTGCCTCAAGTGTTTTCCTCGTCGAAGAAGACCGATATTACATAACAGTTTAGTACTCTTTTCTTTGTTTTTAAAGACATTTTTACGTCTCGTAATACTTTGCTTTGCTTTTGAAAGGTACCTTTTGCGATTCCAATGCACCTTCGGATTTCTGTGTCGCTTTTTCCGTCATTTGTTAAAGCGCATCCATTTTGTACTTGGTTGATTTTGGTGTCCCCAATTCGTAGTTCGCATCTTGGTCTGCCCCTTTTGCACACCACCTTACTGTCTATCTTCTTACAATTGATTTTTAGCTCTTTTTTCACTTTACTATATGCTGTAGGAGTTTCCTTTCTGTGACTGCTATCAACGCAGTTTCATCTTCATATCTAAAATTAAGATTGTAGCCCCCAATAATGAATTCTGGTAAGAATTCGAATTATCTCATTCTCTCGGAATTTCCTCACTGTAACAGTTTGAATAAGTCTGGTGAGAAGACAGACCCTTGTCTTACACTGTTTTCTATTTTTGTGCATTTACAAAATTCAGTGGAGTAGTGGATACAAGCTGGGATTGAGGAATCGGAGAGCCGAGTTCGAATTCCAGTCAAATCCATTACATTCACTTACGTGCTAATACCCTTGGGAAAGGTGTGAATCCTCTTCTCTTCCCTCCAGTTATGGGTAAATAGCAGGACAGACTGGGTTCTATAGCACAATAGCCTTGAATGGCAACTTGTCTACTGCAGAAAGAAATGGCAACCTACTGCGGGAAAAATATGCCTCGCCAGTCATGTATCGAAAGATACATGATCGCCTAAGCATGTATCATGCATGGCACATAACTGACTGATGTGCTAATACCCTTGGGAAAGGTATGAATCCTCTTCTCCTTCGGGCTATAGCTAAATAGCAGGACAGACTGGGTTCTATAGCCTTGGATGGCAACTAGTCTACTGCAGAAAGAAATGGCAACCTGCTGCAGGAAAAAATATGCCTCATGTCATGTATTGAAAGATACATGATCGTATAAGCGTATATCACGCATGGCACATAATTATTTTTCTATCCGCATGCAGGCGGATAGAAAAAGTATAAACCAATCTCAGTATAAACCAATCCGGTACTGTGCTTAAATTCGTGAAATCGACGTGCCTAAGAGGAAAGCTCACCAGAAGAATTACCAGGGAAATATTTATAGAAAAGGCAAAGAGAAATTTCTTTCATTTTTCTTTCTTTCTTTTTTCTTTCTTTTCTTTTTTCTACTTGTTTTCTTTCTTTCTTTTTTCTTTCTTTCTTTTCTTTTTTCTATTTGTTTTCTTTCTTTCTTTTTTTCTTTTTTTTTTTTTTTTTCTTTCTTTTTCTTTCTTTTTTCTATTTGTTTTCTTTCTTTTTTTCTTTTCTTTTTTCTATTTGTTTTGTTTCCTTCTTTTTTCTTTCTTTTTTTTCTTTTTTCCATTTGTTTTCTTTCTTTTTTCTTTCTTTCTTTTTTCTTTTCTTTTTTCTATTTGTTTTCTTTCTTTTTCTTTTTTTTCTTTTCTTTTTTTTTTTTTTCTTTTTCTGTTTTTTTTTGTTTTTTTTTTTCTTTTTTCTTTTTTTTTTTCTTTTTTTTTATTTGTTTTTTTTCTTTTTCTTTCTTTTTTCTTTTGTTTTCTTTTTTTCTATTTGTTTTCTTTGTTTTTTTTCTTTCTTTTTTCTTTCTTTTTTTTTCTTTTTCCATTTGTTTTCTTTCTTTTTTCTTTCTTTCTTTTTTCTTTTCTTTTTTCTATTTGTTTTCTTTCTTTTTCTTTTTTCTTTTTTCTTTCTTTCTATTTCTTTTTCTATTTGTTTTCTTTCTTTTTTCTTTTCTTTTTTTTTCTTTTTCTTTTTTCTTTTTTTTCTTTTTTTTTTTTCTTTTGTTTCTATTTTTTTTTTCTATTCTTTTTTTCTTTCTTTTTCTTTTTCTATTTCTTTTTTTTTTTTTTCTTTCTTTTTTTCTTTTCTTTTCTTTTTTTTTTTTTTTTCTTTCTTTTTTTTTCTTTTCTTTTTTCTTTCTTTCTTTTTCCTTTCTTTTTAGGAGTTGTTTTCGCATAAAAATGCTGATTCCTTTCTTTCTTACTTTACTTTCATTTATTTACTCTATTTTTGTTTCTATTTAACTATCTTGTAGTTGACCTATTCTAGTCCACTTAAATGCCAAAGTGTCTGACTGACCCTTCCGATGTGACAGATTCAAGCCACAGTTTTCATAGCTCCCAGCACAGCACAACACAATGCACCCTGATAAATGGAATTTTTTGTACAGAAGGATATAGTAGCTGAACTAATTTTTAAAATCCTTTCACCCGAAGCAAGGTGATAATGCCACTAATACGCATTAGGTTAATGGGAGTGAAAGAGACTGGGAAGACTTTAGTGAGAAGAAAGAAGAATAAAAGAACAGGATTCTGGAAGACAGCAGATTAACAGTCGTGATAGACTTCTTACCTAGTTAGAGCGTTAGAATTATTATCATAAAAATATTTATAGAAAAGACAGAGGGAAGCCAGAACACGGCGGTGGAAAAGTGACTGAAGCTTAGATGCCAGGTCAGGACCGATAACATTACAGAGCCTTCTTTGGATTTTGTCGAGCATCTCGAGATATATAGCTGAAGTACCTGGTCAGATATAGCGGCAATATTCAATGCATGGATGAATGGTAGATTTATAAATGTTCAAGATGGATTTTGATGAGAAAGATTATCTGCAAAAGACAATGAATCAACCTTCTTAACAGCAGACCTAGAAACTGATTCAATATAATCACTCCTCTTCATGTCGGTAGAAAACGTGAGATCAAGAAGAAGGAACGAGTTACTCTCCTGGATGTTAGCATCAGCCATGCTGACGGAGTGCAAAAATGGTTCCCTGTGATGATTAATGGATAGCAGATTCGTTTTAGAGGCGTTGAAATTTACAAGTCATTTCTTGCTCCAGTTAACAACTGCTTGAAGATCATTTTCTTTCTTTTTCTTTATTTACTCTATTTTTATACTCCTGTTTATCCATCTGATGGTTGACCTATTCAAGTACATTTAAATGACAAAGTTTTTGTGTCTATTTCCAAGGTAAACTGACCCTTCCGCTGTGAGTCATACAGGTATCATAGCTCCCTACTCAACACAATCTGATAAAAGGAGTTTTTTGTACTGAAGAGCATGGTGGTTGAATTCGTTGCTCACATACCACACCTGACACTTGTCGTTGTCCAAACTCAGATAAGAAGGTAAGCTTTCGAAAGCTTATTTTTCAAGTTAGGTAAGACTACCTACCCAACTTGAAGGATTGGTCCACTGCAGTCTGCACACCCGCATTTTGCATTGTTTCGTATTAAGCTGAATAAATATATGCATGTCGTTAGGGAGTGGTCCCAATAGGACATTGTAAATTCGCATTTTAATAAGTGTCCTAGAAAATGTCATCATGTGCAGGATGTTAATTTAGGACACACCTCTTCATTTTTATGAATTTGTTTTTCTTGTGCATGTCTAAAATAAATTAAATCTCGAGTAATAACTCTTTACAAGAGTGGGACCAGACTAAAAATGGAGTATTATCTTGTCTGGAGCTGCTCAGTCCTCACTTTACAGCTTTCATATTTATATTTTTTAAGTGTGTACGTAGTTTGGTGAGCGATTATTTTCCACCTCTACAACCCGTTTCTCACAAGCGAAAAATCGCAAGACTCTCCATATATCCATTGCAAATGTTTTGATGAGCCCCATTCCATAGTTTCATCTGTTCAGACCTTTACAACTAAAACCCGCCATGCCAGGTACACTGAATCGAATCATGCTCATTCCCTTTGTATTCCATAAGTAAGGAGGAAATTTCATTGGATATCATCTTCCAAAGAACCGCAACATTGTGGAACAGACCTCCGAGACGATTGCTTCACTGACCAGAACATCTGTTATCTACATACAACAACATCTACCTTGAGTGGCTCTGGGTCTTGCATTGGATGAACAACCGTAAATATCAATATAATAATATGTTCAACCATTTTATTTCTTATTTGTTAACTTAAGGAATAGATAAAGAATAGATAAGCTCTTTTTAATTTCACGCACAATGTAACCAATCAGGGTCGCTGAGGCCATAGTAGCAGTGATTGTGTCTTGGACAAAGTAGCCTGACGAAGCCCATCCCTCTTTATGCTGATTTTAAATACATCATGTTGTCCTTCTCCTAGACTGGTTGCCACTCGATACTAGAAAGCAAAATTCCCCCTACTATTTAACCCCTAGCGGGGGAGAGAAGAGAGGGATTCATACCACTTCCAAGGGTATTTGTTCGAAAATCGAAGCAAGGAACTCGGCCAGAATTCGAAACCGGTTCACCGATTTTTCTTTCGCTAACAATTACGCTACTTACATATACAAGCGTTAATTATTAATTTTTTTTTTTACAGCTACGACAATTCAGGTTCTTCACATCTTCCTGTCTCTTTCAGCTCTAAGAAACGTTTGACCCTTTACCATCTCCCTTTGCCCCCGCTCTGACATTCACGCAAACTCATTAGGGAGGTTACTCGATCATTGCTCTCCACAACCTCCTGTTTCTAGTAGCTCTAAGCAACTTTTGACCCTTTATCATCTCCCTTTGCCCCCGCTTTGACATTTACGCAAACTCATTAGGAAGGTTACTCGATCATTGCTCTCCACAACTTCCTATCCCTTATAGCTCTTAGCATTGCGTATGTTAGCCGCTGTTCTCTCTGCCTCTCTTGCTTTCAGTAGATCCTGTGAGTGTCAAGTTTTTCAAGCCTACGTTCCTCATTATTCATCTTCAACTGCCTCTTTCTGATTTAAATATAGCTCTCCTCCTAGATTCCATTTTGTTTAAAACTTCCCCCTTGTTCACATGCTCAGTCCGCGGTATTCACAGACTCCGTCTGTAGAACTACATCTTTATCGCTCCGAGTATTCCTGTGTCTTAATTTATTGTTTTGGTTTTGGATGGCGTCTTTCGCCATTCCAGAGTACCTTCGGAGCTCTGTGTCACACTTTAAGTCGTCTATTGCTACACTACCCCGATAGTGAAATTTCTATACCTACTTGATTTTGATGTCTCCAATTCGAATCTCGCACCTTGGGCTACCTCTCTTGCTGGCGGGCAAACATCCCGTATCTGTAAACTGTAAACCTCTTGGAAAAGACGATAAAATCGCTTCTCGTTGACTTGGCCATATTTGTGTTGTCATTTTCTTATACTGGCTGCCACACAAGGCGAAAGTGACCAGTCTAAAAATAGAGGTGATGGGGTCAGAGGTGATGGATTCTTTTTACGTCATTACGCCACGAAAAGCGCGTTAAAAATGACAAGGTCCGACAATTTATTTATTAAAGAATTTTATTTATGTTTAACGTTGTTATTTTATAGGTATTTAAGCAAATGCTGTTTAAGATTTTAAACCGGCCTGAATTCGAGAAATTTTCATAGAAAATATTTTTCGAACCGCATCCCATACGGAACGCGGACATGTTACTCGGCCACCATGAAAAGACAAAATTTACTGTTATAAACTACAATCTTCCATGAATTCTTTAGAATGCGTAGTATATATATATATATATATATATATATATATATATATATATATATGTTAAAAATATATATATATAACATATGACGTCAGCATAACATACGCTAGAGCATGAATGTACGAGATGCTTGGAAGATTCAAAATCAATAAGTGGATTCAATATGACAGTTCCGTATAGGATGCAGGTTCGAATCGCTATCGAATATTTTCTATGAAAAATTTCTCGGACATTCAGGCCGGTAAAATGTTATTTAATTTTTATCTTAAACCATTTGCTTAAATACTTGTATCTATAAATAACAACGTTAAACATAAATAAAATGTCTTTAATATATATATATTAAACTGGGAGTGGCCCTTGATTCAAAAATCGTGCATGATGCTATCACTTGACAATAAGATATTTTTGCCTTTCCCTGCCTTTTAAAGGAGTGCCCTTTGCCGTGCTGATGTTGCTACATGCCTTACTTATGCCTATCTCACATTGCGAATTTTTTCTAAGCTCTATACTAAACATTAAATCTGTTACGAAAAAAGAACTAAACAAAATGAACACAAAACGATCAGCTTTAAAAAAGGACTCGTAACTGGAAAAACCGAATGAAAAAAGAATGTTAACAACAAATACTTTTTTCACACCCAACCCAGTTCTGCGGAATCAGAATCAACGTTGAGTTTAAGCAAGCGAATGAGCCAAATGGAGTAAAATGCCATGCAGATTTAAATTTTTCCCACTTGTGACGAATGCAACTATCGATTTTTTTTTGCACGATATTATGCTAGTTAATATTCGTGTCAGTCAGCTGTTGGCTCTCACGCTGGCCAGTACAAAATGGACGCAAACTACATGAAAACTGCCGTAGAAGCATGAAAAAATCGATTATTTCCACTATCGATAGGAGTTGGGAAATGCAAAGTTGGTCTTGGCCTTCCTGCTAACTTTGGAGCATATGCATGTAAATTTTGGTGCAAATCCGTCGAAAATTGTGGCCATGCATTTGTCACACTCACACACACACACACACACACATCCTTTTTATTTATATATATATATATATATATATATATATATATATATATATATATATATATATATATATATTAAAAAACTGCGTTGCGACCATACCCAATCATGGTAAAACTTCGGAAGTAAGTCCCGAGCCGGAGTACCATGTTATGTTCAACTTTGTTCTGGCAACTCTTGTGACAACGTTGGTGCCATGCTGTATTGGACAACATCAGGGACATGAAGAGGGGAAGATCTGCTGCATAGGCAACT
>CAHIKZ030003443.1:2742500-2820000 GCA_903632075.3 Acanthosepion pharaonis
GTTCCTGTCTTCAAGAACTCCGGCGACCCCTCTGACCCTTCCAACTACCGTCCTATCAGTCTCCTTCCCTCTTCGGCAAAATCTTCGAAGCTCTAATCAATACCGGGGTGGTTAACCACCACATCCAATAATCTGCTCTCAGACAAGCAATATGGTTTCCGCTTTGCCAGATCTACAGCCGATGTGCTCACAGCCATCACGGAAACAGTCTACCGAACTCTCCAAAATAACGGGGAAGCCCGAGCCGTGGCACTAGATATCTCCAAAGCATTTGATAGGGTTTGGCACGCCGGCCTTCTCCGCAAGATCCAGGGTTATGGCATTACGGGTCAAGTATATAACGTAATACAATCATTCCTGTCAAACCGTGAATTGAAGGTCGTTCACAACGGATTCTCCTCCAGTTCCTACCCCACGAACGCAGGAGTTCCTCAAGGCTCCATCCTAGGCCGCACTCTATTCCTTATCTATATAAATGACCTTCCTGACGCCGTAACTTCTCAAGTCGGCATCTACGCGGATGACACCACAATTTATTCCTGCCCTCAAAAACAAATCCAGTCTCGCTGACAAAACTCACCTTGCCGTGCGCTCGAAAAAGGACCTCCAATCGATTGTGAACTGGGGCAAGATTTGGCTGGTCAACTTCAACGCTTCGAAGACTAAACTGCTCTCTATTAATCACCACAGAGAGCCTTCCCTTCCCTCCATTTTAATGTCTGACGCTCAACTTCCTGAGAGCAACTCTCTGCGGCTTCTCGGTCTCACGTTGACTGCTGACCTGAGATGGAATAAATACATCGAGTCAATTGCCTCGTCCACTGCGAGGAAAGTTGGCTCCTGAGCCGTGCTAGGAAGTTTTTCTCCCTGAGTCGATCCTCCAGATATACAAATCCACAATTCGCCCTTGCATGGAGCCATATATGGTCTGGCGCCCCTTCTGTTTGCCTCAGGGGTTCTTGATAGGCTCCAGAGGCGGATATGTAATATGGTTGGCCCTACCCTGGCGTCTCGTCTACAGTCACTTTCTCACAGACGCACCGTCGCCTCCCTCTGTCTGTTCTACAAATACTTTCATGGAAATTGCTCCGAGGAACTGCATTCGCTGGTTCCCAAACTTCATGAGTTCAAGCGCCCTACGAGGCTGGCATCCCGCTCTCACCCCTTCACTGTCAAAACTCATAAATGTAGCCGTCTCTTCTACTCTAATAGCTTCATGTCTCGCACCTCTCGCCTGTGGAACTCTCTTCCCTTCTCCTGTTTCCCTGAGAGTTATAATCTCCAGCTATTCAAGTGTAATGTCAATCGACATCTCCAGTTGCCTTAATCTATCTACTACCCTCATCCTTTCTTCTATCACTCCCTATCTGATCTTCCCTATTTTCTGTAACCCTTGCGTCCTAGTGGCTCTCCGCCTTGCTTGGGGTGAAATGCTTAAAAAAAAAAAAAAAAAAAAAAAAAAGAACTAGATCAGGTCGAAAATGGAGCACTGCTGCCATATATGGACAGGAACTGCACAGTCTTTACTTTCCAGTCTCGATAAAGTCCCAAAACAGCCTCCACGTCCTTGTGGGTGATGAATTATTTTCCGCTTTACAACCCCTTTCCCAGAGACAAAACGTCGCAAGCCTCTCGCAGCTCTGTCTCTATTTCCATGGAAAGTGTTCAAACGAGCTACATTCCTTAGTTCTACCAGTTTTAACATTCACGACTAAGACCCGCCATGCCAGTACATTCTAGCGAGTCACCCTAATTCCTCTCGTAATTTCCATTCAAGCTGCTTCTTCCCACGAATTGCTGCTTTGTGGAACTGGTTCCCGAGAGGATGCTTTCCCGATCACTACAATCTTAACCTGTTCGTGTCTAGGGTCAACCATTATCTACTATATATTCCTATAAACTGTGCCTCTTACTCTGTAACTCTCTATTTCGAATGGTCCTTGGGCCTTGTACAAAGTGAACATGACTGTAAAAAAAATAACTTACCGAATATCAACAAAAAAATTTCTTAACTTGGGATCGAACTGCCATCTACACTCCTATTTTTCGTAGCAACATAAAAATTTCCTAACCTGGCAATTTCTTAAACATAGTAATTTATTAACCTTACCAATTTCTTAACCGAGGACCGAACTGCCATGTATTTTTGGCAGCAATATAATTTTTTTTTAAACTGGCAGTTTCTTAACCATAGGAATGTTTTAATCTTTGCAATTTCTTAAACTGGTACCGAAGTGCAAATCACTGTATAAAAAATAAATGCATAAAAAATCACTGTATAAAAAAGCCCTATATAAAAATCACTGTATAAAAAATAACAGTATAAAAAATCACTGTATAAAAAAGCCCTATATAAAAATCACTGTATAAAAAATAACAGTATAAAAAATCACTGTATAAAAAATCACTGTATAAAAAATCACTGTATAAAAAATCACTGCATAAAAAATTAATGCATAAAAAATCACTCTATACAAAAGCCCTATATAAAAATCACTCTATAAAAAATAACAGTATAAAAAATTACTGCATAAAAAATCACTGTATAAAAAATTACTGCATAAAAAATTAATGCAAATAAAAATCACTGTATAAAAAAGCCCTATATAAAAATCACTGTGTAAAAAATAACAGTATAAAAAATTACTGCATAAAAAATTACTGTATAAAAAATCACTGTATAAAAAATTCACTGCAAAAAAATGGTAATTGTTTGGATGACCTCTTTGTTATGGTACCTAAACTTTATGAATTTAAGCGCAGTACTCGATTGGCAGAAAGGTCTCATCAATTTACAGTTATATTGGTTAGATGTAACCGTAAGTTCTATGCCAACAGTTTCTTCTATGGCATTTCTCACTTGTGGAACTCTCTTTCCAGTCGTTTGACCTTCAAAAATGTAAATTGCAATATCAATCATTATCTAGTGTTTTCCTGATTACTCTTCTATTGTTCTCACTCCTTAGTAATGCTTCAGTTTTCTAATTTTTTTGACATCAAGTAACATCTTGTGTCTCAGTGGCTTTACTGCCTTGCTTGGGGTGATTTTGATAAAAAGTAATGTTTGACCGAGCAAAAATAATTCCTTCTTTGTACACACTATTTGATAAAGAACTAAGAAAGCATAAAACAAAGTAACTCTGACCCTAACTACAACTATTTCGTCGACGAACAAATAAAATTACCCTTAAGATATTTTCGTAAAAATGGTACAAACAGTCACCACACTAATATAAAGTAAAACAGAAATGAAAACCTCATTAAATTATTCGACCGTAACCAGATGAACCCGAACTACAAACACGGTGAAAGGGCCATTAAAAATATAATTCGACTGTACATATCCCTGACTGATTGCAATCAAAACCTCAGATATATCATTTACTATAAAAAGCTTAAAATATCTAAACTAATCATTGACAATTACTTGAACTTCTCCCACCCCAAACCTTGATAAAAAAAAAAAACAATTTTTTTTAATGAATTTATTCTGAATTCATCTTCGAGAATGTATTGAAGATACATTAAAGTTTTTTCCTTCTCTTTCACTTTCAGTAGCCCTTTGCGTCTTAGTGATGTTATCACTTTACTTGAGGTTAATTGTTTAAAAAGAAATTACATTAGTTACTTACTTAGTGCCTAAAAAATGATGGGGACATTTTATTTCACACTTTTACACTCTTTAAATGATTCTCTGAGCTCCCACCCTTGATTATTAGGACCTAATTGTAAAAGGCGACGAATTGTGTGGACCACACTATCTTGTAGGTTAACTTGTCACTTAACGAAACTTACATCGAACATTACATCAAAAACAAACGTAAGATAAATATTCGTAAACTAGCTCAAAAGTCGCTCTATCGGATGTCATTTAAGGTAGCTTCCGCGGAGGGTTCTTGAATGGGCCTTCATCACAATGGGTAGGGAGGAGTAGACGCGATAGGCAACAATAAAATACAGAACTCAAAATTGATCGCTGCATTTAAGTATTGCATTAATATTTAAGCTTACCTTTTAAGAGTTCAAAGATAATTCTTCTGCCGCCACTTAAAGACAATTTGATGTACGTAGGTCCTTACTTCCCGCACAAACAATTTTTTTTCATGGGTCACTTTCGCTGAATTTCCCAAATTTATTTCCAAATTGTAAAACTTGTCATCGTACAAAAAAATTCGTCGCAAAAAATCATGGAAAAAATCACCGAAAACACTCCCAGTAATGAAAACTTGGGAATCCAAAATTTCAGGATTGTAGGTCCGGATCCACCCCGGAATGTTCTTAATTTGCTGACGGAGTCGGCCTGATTCTAAAAGGGTATGATATGTCGAGCTACGCCCTCTAGGAATAAAATTGAAAAAATGTGGTATTCGTATTTATTATATAGATAATACCAAAATAATATACAGCACGTAGTACAAGGACAGAGTCAAAATACTTGAAGCTATTATTATACAAAAAAGACACATAAAATAATATATCTTTCCCTACGGGCGACTACATTTTAAAAAGCGCGTAAAATATTCAGTATTGTTTCAGAATGCGGAGGCTGGGCCTGGATGGCAAACAACTGGTCAGAAGACCCCGTGGGAGTGAAATTCTAACAGTGATAGATCGCCTTTGTATAACTTTGTTGGATATAAGACCGGAACGGCACGAAGAGAGAAGTCGCCACGCGAGAATTTTGAAAAGTCAACACGCCTTCACGTGGCGAAATGTGAAGCCAAGGAGCCAATATGCATTACCCTAACCATCTTCCTCTCGCTGCTTCCTAGAATCGATGCTACAACGTCTGCTCCATTCCTTGGTTCCGCCATTTCTAACCTTCACGACAAGGAGCCGCCATGCCACTTACATTTTAGCAAGCCACCCACATCCCCCTCCGTATTCCATCGGTGAGAACAGCTTCTTTCCGCGAACGACCGCTCTGTGGAACCGCGACTCCCAAGAGGATGTTTCCCCAATCACTACAATCTTAACCAGTCCAAGGCTAAGGTTAACCGCTATCTCCCTCTCTATCCGTACAAACTGCCTCTTAACATAACCCCCTACCTCGACTGGCTCCCGAACCTTGTGCAGGGTGAACCTTAAGTCAGTTATGTGCCATGCGTGATATACGCTTAGGCGATCATGTATCTTTCGATACATAACTGACGAGGCAGGATTTTTTTCCGCAGTAGGTTACCATTTCTTTCTGCGGTAGACCAGTTGACATCCAAGGCTATAGAACCCGGCCTGTCCTGCTATTTACCCATAGCTGGGAGGGGAGAGAAGAGGATTCATATCTTTCCCAAGGGTATTAGCGCGTAATTGAATATCAGTTCAGTTCAGTATTTATCGTTCCACCCACGAGGACCGAATATGTCACAAGGCCGGTTTTAATGTGGGTATCCCCGAGCCCGTAGGCCCGGCCCAAAATATAGCCTTTGTACCCGCCTAGACGGGTTCAGGCCCTGTCTACCTCCCCGGACGAAACCTTGCCCTTCGGCAAAGCCTCGTCCGGGTTCCTCTCTGCTAACGCAGAGAGTTCGACAGAAGGCGTGCGCAGTCAGAGACCGCTCAACACCAATATCAGTTCAGTTATATGCCATGCGTGATACACGCTTAGGTGGTCATGTATCTTTCGATACATGACTAACGAGGCAGAATTTTTTTCCATCAGTAGGTTGCTATTTCTTTCTGCGGTAGACCAGTTGCCATCCAAGGCTATAGAACCCGGTCTGCTATTAACCGATGGCTGGGGTGAGAAGAAGAGGATTCATATCCTTTCGCAAAGTAAGTGAATCTAATGGATCTGACTGGAATTCGAACTCGGCTCTGCGATTTCTCAATCCGAGCCGCTATCCATTACACCACCGTGAAACTTAAACTGTAAAAAAACATATATTCAGAGAGAGAGAGAGTGAGAGAGTGAGAGAGTGAGAGAGAGAGAGAGAGAGACCGATAAAGGACCGCATGGACGCATGGAGGTATGAATCTGAAAGTCTCTACATAATCTTGATTTCTATGTCCATATTGTCTATATCTATAAATTATTTGTTCAGTCCCTGGTAGGAGTGGTGTAGACACCGACCCAGAACCAGTGCAGACAGAGCGAGAAATAACTGAGCAGTACTAAAAAAAAAGAAAAAAAAGGAAAGGTTGCGAAAGGAGAAACGAGAATACTCTAACCGCCATAGATTAAATAAAGTGTTCAGTTTGATATTCTCTGATGGTTACCCTGATCAACAGGTACCTGAGGCAGGCCGCAGGACACAATGGCTGAAGCGTTTTGATAACAACAACAATGAAAAGGATAGTCGTAATGTAAATGTGGATGTGCGTGTAGTACAGTGGATTGAGACTCGAAATGGGAAAACGAAGAGCCGAGTTCGAATTCCATCCGAGTCTGTTACATTCAATTACACGCAAATATCCTTGAATCCATCTCCTCTAGGTATGGATCAGGAACCGGATCTAATCCAAGGAACCGTAATCCTCTTCAGAGGTGATGGATGAAATGTTGCAATTCTAGAGCTAATACATGTGACACAGGCCGGCGCGTTGTCGTCGCTTGTGTGTCGTCACGAGCGTGGGCATTCGCATCGACCGTTACAGGTCGCGGCGCTAAATAACAGGACAGACTGCTCTATAGCCATTCTAGAAATGGTGGTGATAAAATAGCATCCATTTTCTAGCAAGCCTTTTATACTAATGTTCACTCAATACAAGGCCCAAGAGACACTCATGGTAGAGGGTTACTATGTGGTGTTGTATGAGCATAAGAAAAAAAAAGTGAAGTTCATGGAGTTATGAGGGAAAGATAACGGCTAATCATAGACTTGAAGAGGAGAAGATTGTAGTGATTGAGTCTGTTCTATGAAGCGGGAGTTCTTGGGAAGAAGGTACAAGAATAGAACTTACTTCTTACGAATGGAATATGAGCGAGATGAGGATGATTTAGACATGCGTACTTGGCATGGCGAATTCAGAGTGATAGACAGATAACTGACAGAGAGAGAGAGAGAGAAAGAGAGAAAACTGAAAAGAAAGAACAGATTGCAAGAGAGAAAAACGAATGAACAGATAGAAAGAGATAAAAAAAGAAAGAAAAGAATAAAGAAGGAAGAGAAAAAAAGAAAGAAAGAAAGAATAGATAGGAAAAGGAAAACAGAAAGAATGAAAGAAAGAAAGAAAGAAAGAACAGAAAGAAAGAAATAAAAGAAAGAAAGAAAGAAAGAAAGAAAGGAAGAAAGAACAGATAGGAAAAGGAAAACAGAAAGAAAGAAAAAAAGAAAGAAAGAAAGAACAGAAAGAAAGAAATAAGAGAAAGAAAGAAAGAAAGAACAGAAAAAGAAAAGATAGAAAGAAGGAAAGAAAAAACAAAGGAGCAAAGATAGAAAGATAGAACAGATAGAAAGAAAGAACAGATGGTAAGAAAGAAAAGATAGAAAGAAGAAAAGAAACAAAAACAAAGAAAGAAAGAAGAGATAGAAAGAAAAAAGGAAAAAAAGAAAGAAAAAAGAAAGAAAGAAAGAAAGAAAAAAGAAAGAACAGATTGAAATAATGAAAGAAGCAAAAAAAGAAACAAATAAAGAACAGATATAAAGAAAGAAAAAAGAAAGGAAAAAAAGAAAAGAAAAAACAGATAGAAAGAAGCAAAAGGCAAATAAACAAAGAAAGAAACAAAGAAAGAAAAAAGAAAGAAAGGACAGAAGCAAAGAAACAAAGAAAGTAAAGATAAAAAGAAGGAAAGAAAAAACAAAAGAAAAAGAAAGAAAGAAAACAAAAGAAGAAAGATGAGATAGAAAGAAAGAAACAAAAAACAAAAGAAAGAAAGTAAAGAACGAAAAGATAGAAAGAAGAAAAGAAACAAAGAAACAAAGGAACAAAGGATGAAAGAACTGATTGAAAGAAGAAAGTATTACGAACTAATCAAGAATTGGGGTTCTTTTGGTCCATGAAAACGCACACTGACTGAAATTGTTCAGTAGTGTGAGTTGTGCATTCTGCCGCCGGGGTGGGATGGGGTGCTAAGAAAGCCTTTATTTCTTAAGTAAATAATAGCAATAGGCGTCTGTTGAATGAATTCCAAATTAGCCCAGGTTAGTAGTATTTATGGAGTGCTTGGGCTCATATTTAAGGACTTCCAAGAACAGTTCACTAAATCACAACATCATCATCATGACTCCACACAGTGATGTAATATTATCTGCCATTGTATTGGGTATTATTCTTTGATTGGCGCATTGATTATTACGCTTGACAAGCAGCGCAATTATTTATTGCCTCAACAAGGGCAAATTCAAGACACGATTAATATTTTCATTCCCCAAAACGAGCGAGTATTAACAGCACACACACACACACACACACACACACGCACACACACACACACATATGTATATACAGGGTGTCCATAAAGTCTCTTTACAATTTAAAAAGTTTATTACAAAAGCAAATGAACAGGCAAATATATGGAAATTGTTACAAAATGAAGAGTAGATATTGAAGTTCTTTAACTAATTTAATACACTTCTATATGGGCACCATTAGTTGCACGAAGCACACAGTACTCGATTTCTTGCCATGTTCACTGCAGCATAGCTTCATCAATGGTAGCAATGGCATCAGTGATCTTTTGCTTTATCACAGCCATTATAAAAACTTAGAAAATTTCGTACTTCAACAACTGCCATAATTTGGAGAGGAAGTTAAACAAACTCAATAAACACAAAATATTTATACCCTTTAATAAAAACATATTTGAAGGAACGACTGGTGTCTAAGCACATTATATCTATATAATAAATAAGATTCGAGCGTGACCCTCTGAACTTATGAATATGTTTACCGCCAGGTGTATAAACAGCGGTGTTAGGCTGCTGACTACAGTGATTATTGAGTGAAACTATCCAGTCGAATTGGTGTGAATTATTGTGCATCGATGATTTGGGTCTTGATTTAGGATTTAAGCCGAGCCGCGCTAATAACAAGGTTTGATTTGTTTTGTTTGTTGTGTTTTACAGCATATCAACCTCAATGGGTTATTTAATGCCGACAAAGTTTTTTTTATTGATGGTAATATTTTGTTTTGTCAAAAATCTATTTCTGGTAATAATTTTTTTCCTCAAAAATGTATTGCTGGTTATATTTTTTCAAAAACACATTGTTGGTAATATTTTTTTTTTTTTCAAAAATGTATTGCTGGTAATATTTTTTTTGTTTTTTTTTTAAACGTATTGTTGGTAATATTTTTCTCAAAAATGTATTGCTGAGAATTTTTTTTTTTTACAAAGTATTCCTGGTAGCAAAACCCATTTTTACCGCAGTTTCGGGGTTAACTATTTGCCCATAGCTGGGACACTAAAAGGTGCTACCACCCCTGGTCAGGGTGGACCTGAGAACACCAGCAATTAAGAGGTGGTTCCACGCTTCTCAAAACCTGATCAGAGACCTTGCTGTTGGACGTAGTTTATCGTTTTACCCAGGGCGCGGATGTAGTTTATCGTCATACCCAGAACGCGAATGTAATCTGAGTGTTAACTATTTGCCCATAGGTGGGGCCCTAACATGTTCTACCACCCTGGGTCAGGGTGGACCTGGGAACACCAGCAATTAAGAGGTGGTTCCATGCTCCTCAAAACCTCCTGATCAGAGGCCTTGCTGCTGGACGTAGTTTATCGTCTTACCCAGGACGCGGATGTAGTATGGTTAATTATCTTTGCTTGACTTTTACTTCTTTGTACTTGTTTCTTTATTTATTTGCGGTTGTAATTAAATACTGTTTTATTTAACATTGAAGATTTGAGTTATACTTAACAATAACGGCCACTGTACGTCACAAAACATAGACTAAACAAATAAACTTATATTTTATCAGAAGACCTTTTAAAGTCCTGAAGACACACTTTTTCGGCCTTTTATCTCAAAATAACATCGTTCCCACGACAATGACAACAGCTAAGATCTTTCTAAGACCGAGACACGAGCATTATCGTCTGAAAAATAAATTAAATATAAAAAAAATTAATAGAATAACTTTAATAGGAGTAGATAGATTCGCCTATCACACGATATACTCTCCTTATCAGTCTTTTAAACAGGATCAGGCTAATCCCTTGTTTTCTAGTTAGGATTGGGTTTCCCGTTCCTTCTATAGTCTTTCATTCTCTTTCACTCCCAGTCTTGCTTCGAGTGAATTGATAAAAAAAACAACAACTGAAAGGCAGGAAGTCCCTTCAGCCAGATATCACGGCTTCCATCACATCAATTTTTAACACTTTAGTGGATATTTTTAATTATTATTAAGTTATATTTATCTATCTATTTATCTACCTATCTATCCGCTGCTGCTAATGCAACGCTCTTCTACACGAATCGAGCTCTCCTAGCTACTGACGTCTTTCGCATAGTATAAACGTTAAAATTTCCCTTTTCTCTCTGCCGTGCGACGATAGCTTGGGGGTAGAATTTCTGACTGATGCCAAATTGGTCGGGTTTCGATCCCGACTTAGCCACATTGATGAGCTGTAATACAGCGAAACAGTCTATCTGTGGATGACTATATATATATATATATATATATAAAAGTGAACATTGAAGTCAACGCTTAGAGGCGACAGGCTGTTTCATTCGGGTGGCCTGACGATTGCGTCTAGCATGAAACAGCCTGTCGCCTCTAAGTGTTGACTTCAGTGTTCACTTTTATATTTGCACACGCTCTATCTCTGATATTGAGCACTTTATCCCATGAATATGGCGCATCTTAAGACTATATTTTTTCATATATATATATATCAGAGGCGACAGGCTGTTTCATGCTAAAAGCAATCGTCAGGCCGCCCCTGAGTGTTGACTTCAATGTTCACTTTTATATTTATATTTACGAACGCTCTAGCTCTGATATTGAGCACCATAAATATAGCACCCTTAAAACTATATTTCTTCATATATATATATATATATATATATATATATATATATATATGAAGAAAAATATACTGAAAAAACAAACAAAAATCCTAATATGCGATTATGCTGTTTTAATGTTTCATGTCAACGTCGGACGTTTCGGTCTAATAGACCATCTTCAGGACATATTCATAAAATATAATTAACATAGACCATATACAATTCAACATGAAAAAGACGATGGACATAAATTAATTATGTTAATTATGTTTTATGAATATGTCCTGAAGAATTATGTTAATTATCTTTTATGAATATGTCCTGAAGATGGTCTATTAGACCGAAACGTCCGACGTTGACATCAAATATTAAAACAGCGTAATCGCATATTAGGATTTTTGTTTGTTTTTTCAGTATATTTTTCTTCATACTGTCGGATCTATATCGATATATTTGCTTATATATATATATATATATATATATATATATATATATATATATATATATATATAGGGAATTGTATGACAAAGTGAAAAATATATAAATGCATCAAAAAAACAAAGCATGCATCCTGATTACAGTTAAATGTAATGAATCTAAAATGTCAGCATTTTATTTGTAACGTTGCAACGCAGTAACCATGCTAGAGGTAGCCATATTGCTTTCTGAAATGTTTCATTTCTGTGGCAAGTCAGGTCAACACCCGAAAAGCTTTCGGGTTTTGGAGGTTTTCGGATTTTAGAATTTCGGATAAAATAAAATACTCAATCTGTACTAAAAACAGGAAAATGTCGTTAGAAACAAAAATAGAGTATTGAATTGTTACGTAATATCGGTCCCCCTATATGGAAGTGAATGCAAATACAAAGAAAAAGGAGATCTAAGGCAACAAAAATGTGGTTCTACAGAAGGATGCTGAGAATCCCTGTCTGAACATATAAATAACAAGGATGTTTTAGGGAAAATAGAAACAAAAAGGACACCTTATGCTTACAATAAGAAAGAGGCAATTGAAATGTCTAGGACACATAATGAGGAAAGAGGGCTTAGAGATTTTAACAATCACAAAACTTATTGAAAGCAAGAGGGACAGAGGAAAGCAGCAAATAAACTATCTAACGAGCCGATGTAATTGGTTGGTAGAAACAGGGATTAGGAGAGATAACAAAAAGACAAAACATATTAAGAGCAACTAAGACGGGAAATTGTGAAAAGCCGTGATCGCCCACGTCCCGAAGGAACAATGCACATAAAAGAAGAAAATATAGCGGGTAGGTCTTGCAATCAGAGCCAGTAAAAAACTCTTTGTAAAAATAGGAACGGGCCCACAAGATGAAAGAGTGATATGATCCAGAAATAATTTGTATTTATTTTTCATTTATTGAATTTTTTGTTTTTAATTATTTACGCAGCCATTTTCTTTTGACTCGATTACAGATCTAAATCCTATTTCACTTCAGATTTTTCCTTGTAGAATAAAGAAAAGAAAAAAACATTTTCTATGCCGACATCATCAAACAACATGGCGACCTTCAACGAGAGATACGACAGATAAATGGAATTTATACAACGTAACTGTTCATAAATCATCACTAAGCTAATAAATTATAATTTCTGTCTTCTTTTTCTTCTACTTCTTTTTTCTTTTTTTCTGTTGTTTTTTTTTTCTTCTCATTTTTTTCTTATTATTCTCCTTCCAGAAAAAACAACTTCTTCTTCTTCTTCTTCTTCTTCTTCTTCTTCTTCTTCTTCTTCTTCTTCTTCTTCTATCACTGAAGTTAAGCAGCGTCGAGCCTGGTCAGTTCCTCGTTGGTTCACCGCTCAGCAATAACAGGCGGTGTAATAGATAATGGCTCGAAATTGTTAATCGATGAGCCGAGTTCAAATTCTCGCTGCGTTCGTTATATTAATTAATTTTTTTTGTTAGTCATTTCATCCCAAGTAAGGCAGTAAAGCCACTAAGATACAAGAGGTTACTGAGTGTGAAAGAATATTAGAAAAATAAAAAAAACATTATTAAGGAGCGAGAACAAAAGAAAACGAATGAAATATTCAGAGGATTGACGTTGCGTGAAAATATTTAAAGATCAAAGTTGGCTGGAAAGTAAGAACCCGAAAGAGAGTTCGACAAGTAAGACGGGTGGGTGAAGAAACTGTTAATATAGAACTTACGGTTACATCTAGCTAAATCGACTATAAATTGATGAGACCTTGCCGCCAATCTAGTAATTCATAAAGTCTCGGTACCATAGAGGAGAGTTGATTCGGATAATTATCATGAAAGAATTCATACACAAGGCACAGGGGAGCTACATTGCATTGGTGGGAAAGTGACTGAAGCCGAGATACTAGGTCAGGACCAATAACATTGCAGATTCTTCTTTGGATTTTCACAAGAATCTCTAGATATATAGCAGGAGCCCCAGGCCCTACATGGTAGCCATATTGAAAGCATGGGAAAATGGTACACTTATAAATACGAAAGATCGATTCTGGAGATTCAGCGGAAAAATTAGACTAAAAGCTGCAATGAATCACTCTCCTTGGGGTTAGCATCAGCCATGCTGATGGAAAGCGGAAATGGATCTCTGAGATGATTGATAGAGAGCGGTTTCGTTTTGGAGGCATTAAAATTAACAAGCCATTTCTTACCCCAGTTAACAACAGATTGTAGGTCATTTTTGAGATCAGCCGCCAATTTGACCCTATCGACTTACTATTACGACAAGAGCAAAAGGATACTGTGTTGAGAATTGATGCAGTCAGGAAGCTTATTGATGAAAATTTGAAACACCGTAGTTCCAAGTATCGAACTCTGGGGGAGGACAACTGCAATAATGCAGAAAGCACTTACGCACAAATGCTTTTGGGAAAGGTATGAATTTACCTCTTCTCTCCCAGCTATGGATTAATTAGTAAGACTTTTATCACTAAACTATTATTATCTAAAAAAAAAAAATTCGTTCAATCTAAAAATATATTCTGACAAATTAATTTTATATTTATTTATTGAAACTTTATTAATTTGTTGGTTTTCTTTTCCACAAAAACGAATATCTAATAATGGTTTAGGTTCTTCGTTGGTTTGGGGGGAGTGTATTTTTCGCTTTTGGGGTAGGGTGGATTTTTTTCCCAGTTTTATTTTTTTTAATCTTTTCTTTTTTCTATCTTTTTTGTTTTTCGATTCTTTTTCACTTTTTCTCTTTTATTTTATTTTGTTTTCAGTTATTTTTTTATTGTTATTTTTTTCCTTTTATTACAATTTCTTTTTCTTTTCTGACGTTTTCACAATTCGTCCGTTACAGGTTTTTTTTTTCTTTCATTATAATATTTGTTCTTTCACACTTTCCTCATTTTTCTTCTTTATTTTTCTTTCCTCACTTTTTCATGATTCGTCTGGGTTTTTATTTTATTTTTCCTTCTTTCTCTATTTTTCGTTTTTCGATTCTTTTTTCACGTTTCCTTTTTTACTTTGTTTTTTATATCGTTTTCAGATATTTTTTTACTGTTTTTCTTTTTTTCACCTTTTTCTTTACTTTATTCTTTTTTGTTCTTCAATTATTTTTTTTCTGTTTTCCTTTGTCTTCGCCATTTTCTTTTGATTGGTTTCGAGTCTTTTTCTTTAACTTTTCTTTATTTTTATTTTTCCTTTTTATTTCTACTTCTTCGGTTATTATTTCCTGTTTTTCTTCATTTTTTGTTTCTACATTTCGTTTATCTTAAATTTTTATTTTTCGTTCATTTTTTCTTTCGTTTTTTTTTCTAACTTTTTCCTTCATTTGTACATCCATCTTTTTCTTTCTTCATTCTAACACCAGTTCATCCCTATTTTTCTTTTTCTTTCTTTCTTTCCTGACGTTTATTTCTTCTCTCTTTCATAACATGTTCATTATTCGCGCTTTTTATCTAATTACCTTCGTTGCAATGTTCATTCTTCCATTTTCATAATTCGTCCCTTCGTACTTTTTTTTTCTTTCATTCTAATATTCGTTCTTCCGTAATTTCCTCTACGTTCCGATTTTCCTTCCCTTTTTCTAACTTTTTCATAATTCGTCCATTCGTCGTTTTTTCTTTCTTTCATTCTAATATTCGTTCATCCGTAATTTCCTCTACGTTCCGATTTTTCTTCCTTTTTTCTAACTTTTTCATAATTCATCCATTCGTCGTTTTTTCTTTCTTTCATTCTAATATTCGTTCATCTGTAATTTCCTCGACGTTCCGATTTTTCCTTCTTTTTTTTTCTTTTCTGATTTTTCATCATTCCTCCGTTCCAACTGCTTTTTTCTTCCACTCTAATATTCGTTCTCACCCACCCTCGCTTTTCTTTTTATCCCTAATGTTTATTTTCCTTTCTCAATCCATTAATTTCTCTCCCTTTCTTATAACAATCCCACTGATGCAACATAAGTCCTTTCATTCCCGTTCCACCTTTGTTCTGATTAGCACAAATGAGGACAAAAAACAATACCGAACTTAAATCAAAAAGATCTTGCATCAAAAGACTTGATGTCTTGTCGGCCCGATGTCCTCATTTGAAAACAAATTCCACGCTTCAAAATGTCGAGAGAAAAAAAATATATAAAACGAGAAACGTTTACAAAAAACGTGAATCCATAATATAAAAGTCGTCAATACTTGCCATAGGCGATTGTTTCCCTACGATCAGAAAAGAGGACATTCAAGGTACACATATGCAATTTTCTAAACAGTGAACCCGTCAGTCAATACAGGACGGAAATTGGTAAAATAAAACTTTCCCACTCGCATAATTATACAATGATCTAATATTTAAATGGTATTTACTGCATATCGTTGTGCGCCTGTTGCTGTGGAACTAAGGCAGGTACTCTGTGCGTTTGCGTGAAATTTTTATTAACTTTCGAGAATTTAAATTTAGAAATGCCTTCCCCAAAAGTTTATAATTATACCTATG
This sequence comes from Acanthosepion pharaonis, assembly GCA_903632075.3. Classification (NCBI taxonomy): domain Eukaryota; kingdom Metazoa; phylum Mollusca; class Cephalopoda; order Sepiida; family Sepiidae; genus Acanthosepion; species Acanthosepion pharaonis. Next base: position 2,758,324 of record CAHIKZ030003443.1, read on the forward strand.
AGGTGATTCATCGATTATGGCGCTCCACATTTTCCTATATTTTTGTAGCCCAAAGCAATATTTCTCCTCGCTACTAGTCTCCATTCTGCCGTTCATTTACACAAATCCTATTTTCAGTGTTTGTTCATTACACACACACACACACACACACACACACACACACACACACACACACACACTCTCTCTCTCTCTCTCTCTCTCTCTCTTCCTCTCTCTTTCTCTCTCCCCTCTCTCTCATCATGATGTAGGGGATCATGGCTCTCCATATTATCGGTGAATTGGCCTGACTTCATGCAAAGGATGGTGGCGTGGTTCATGGTTTACTTTTCCACGGTTCGGAATTTAGAGCTTTCCTTCTTTTAGATTGGTTGCCATACAAGGCCAGAAGGCTAATGTTACCCTTCTATTTAATATATAGCTGAGAGAAGAGATGGATATATACCTTTCATAAGGCTGTTATTTATTGCCCATTCTTGCGAAAGTCGGAGTCGATTCCAGTTGCCTTCTCCACGGTTTAAATTCAAAGTTTCAAATGGTTCAAACCCAAGTGTAGAAGGCCCAGTCTACCCTGCTATTTATGCCATATATGAAAGAAGAGATATACGTATGCCTTTCACAATTGCTTTATTGATTAATTTGATTTCCTGGTTTGGTTTGGTATGTTTTACGGCATATCATCCTCAATGGGTCATTTAATGCCGACAAAATTTTTATTGCTAGTAATATTTTTTCTTCAAAATGTATCGCTCCTAATATTTTTTTTTTCAAAAATGTATTGCTGGAAATAATATATCGCTGGTAATAATTTTTTTACAAAGTATTTCTGCTATTAAAACTTATTTTTACACTTTCATAGTGTTTTGACCTCATTTTGGGGGTTAACTATTTGACCATAGCTGGGACCCTACCACCCCGTGGACCTGGGAACACCAGCAATTAAGAGGTGGTTCCACACTCCTCAAAACCTCCTGATCAGAGGCCTTGCTGTTGGACGTAGTTTATCATCATACCCAGGACGCGGATGAAGTTTATTGTCTTACCCAGGACGCGGATGTAGTTTATCGTATTACCTAGGCCGCGGATGTAGTTTATCGTATTACCTAGGGCGCGGATGTAGTTTATCGTATTACCTAGGACGCGGATGTAGTTTATCGTATTACCTAGGACGTTTGATTTCCTGGAAAAGGCAGTGAAGTTATCTTAAATAAGAATATTCATCCTATACTAAAAATTGTACTCACACCAATTGGTTAATATAAATTTTAATGTGAAAACTTTCAATCGGATTTTAAAATCTGACAACCCATATAGTGTTGAAATACCGATTCCTGTACGATCACCGAAGTTAAGTAACCTCAGACTGGTCAGTACCTAGACGGGTTACCGTTTGGGAATACTAGGTGCTCGAAATTGTTAATCGGAAGGCCGAGTTCCAATTCCTGTAGGGTTCGTTATATTCACTTACGGGCATATAATGTGGGGAAATGTATGAATCCATTTCTTCTCCCAGCTATGGGTTAAATAGTAAGGTTTGTATTACTACATGTTTATCATCTTAAAAAAAAGAAAGGAAGATTTTAATTACCTAAAAATATTTTCTGGCTTTAAATAATCTTGATAAGCTGTAAAAAAATGAATCAAATAATTAAAAATCTGATATATTGCTTAATATAAATTCATTTTTAATGAATTTATTACGGAGATGCTAATGTTTCTTTTTAATGTTTTTATTATAAAAATGCATTTGTGGTATTCATTTTTTTTTTCTTGTTCACATCTTGGAAATGCTTTCAATTACTTTTCACGATTCTTTTTTTATTCATCTTTGTTCCACTTTTACATGATTTCACGTGACGTGTTCGCTTCACGCATTAACTTTAAAAAAAGTTTTTTTTGTGATGTCAACGAACACTCGTTTGACACTTTTGTAATGTCAACGAATACTCGTTGTCACTTTCGTAATGCTCGTTGTAGTAGAGACTTTGTAATTGTAGATGCAACTATAGTACACCGTTGAACAATACTATTGTCAGACGCCTTTGAATATAAATCCGAATAGTGAAAGAGTATAGTGAATAGAGTAGAGAATAGCGGTCCGTATAGTAATAGAGGATAGACTAGAAATAGCGATCATTTAGATGAAAAGCTAATTCCTACTTATGCGTTCCCTCTATAGCCACGTGGTCCACGTAATTCAATAATGGGATCGCCTGTGTTTGCTCACTGGCAATCTATGTTCAAACTCAAGTGTCGGCAGCGACATTTATTCCTATATAGCATCTTTTCAGGATATATCCTTCTTGCGACCATTGGCAATCATTGCATATGTGAAATTTTGCAATACGTCTGAATAACTAAGCTATTTTATATATTTACTTACAATATGATTTACGAGCCTCGAAATGCATAATAAAATATCACACCACTAAGTTATAAATATGTTTTATAAAAACAGATATTATCTACTGAAATTCACTTGATATACTTATCAAATACATATAAGGATATACTAAATATTTCACCGGCATTTCTTGTTTAATACTAATCTTATTGACTTGTATAATCTGACGTAGCGTATATATATATATATATATATATATATATATATATATATATATATATATATATATATATACAGTGGGTAGCAAAAGTATTTAACATATTGGTTTTTCTTACATATCTCAAAAAATAACAGATCAATTTCAACGAAACTTATAAAAAATATTAAATGAACATTGTCGATCAAAACATGGAAGGAAAATTTAAAACTAATAAAATAACCCATATGCAAAAGTATTTAACACCAATGCAAATATTATGCTAGAAGAGACGTGTCGTCATGATTCCTACCCATATTGATATGATGTGATATGTCGACCAATGACAGCACTGCACGACACTCAATTGGCTATTAGATAACAGCTCTGAGACACTGCAGCTATTCTGTTGCCACTACTGCAAGAAAATGGTGAAAACAAAAGAATTGTCAAACGACATGCGCAAGAAGATCATAAAGAATCACAAAGATGGTAAGGGATATAGAAAAATCAAAAAAGATTTGAATTTGCTTGTGAGTACAGTTGGTGCTGTTGTTCGAAAATGGAAAAAATTCGATACTATTGAAGACATTCAAAGGAGTGGTTGTCCCCGTATCTTAAATGAGGCTAATGAGCGATACATTTTCTGTACTGTGAAGAAAAATCCATTTTCAACTTGTCGAGAAATTCAGAATGATTTGAAAAATGCCGGAATTGAAGTCAGTAAAGATATAATTAAAAGATCACTGAATCATGCAGGTCTCACTTCAAGATCACCGAGAAAGACTCCATTACTGAAACGCCGACATGTACAAGCCCGTTTGAATTTTGTAAAGAAATATGAAATTGAATCTAATGATTTCTGGGAGAAAGTAATTTGCTCAGACGAAACAAAAATTGTGCTTTACGGACGAAACATGCGCACTCATGTATGGAGGAAAAAAGGAGCGGAATACGAGCCAGCAAATACCATCCCTACAGTCAAACATGGGGGTGGAAATATTATGATGTGGGGTTGTTTTTCCTCAAATGGAGTAGGAAAAATGAAAATCATCGAAGGAACAATGAATGCTGCAAAATACACTCAAATTTTGTCAACTCAACTCTTGAACAGTGCCACATCTTTGGGACATGGTTGTGATTTTGTATTTCAGCAAGACAATGACCCGAAGCATACTGCTAAAACAACTAAGAATTGGTTTAATAATAATGACATTAATGTCCTGGAATGGCCAAGCCAGTCACCCGATTTAAATCCAATCGGAAATTTGTGGAAACTATTGAAGTTAGGAGTTCATAAAAGAAATCCATCGAATTTAAACAAATTGAAGAAAATTCGTGAAGAAGAATGGGTCAAAATACCAACAAGTACCTGTAAGAAACTAGTTGAAGACTACGGGAAACGACTGGAGGCTGTGAAGCAGAAAAGAGGCTACTGTACTAAATATTAGTAAAGTGTGTTAAATACTTTTGCATATGGGTTATTTTATTTATTGTTAATAAATGTTTCTCAAATCAGTGGTTTTAAATTTTCCTTCTATGTGTTGATCGACAATGTTCGTTTAAATATTTCCTATAAATTTCGTTGAAATTGATCTGTTATTTTTTGAGATATGTAAGAAAAACCAATGTGTTAAATATTTTTGCTACCCACTGTATATATGTGAGTTTGTAGGCATGTGTGTGTGTGCCTTTGGGGAATGTGTAGATATAAAGTAGAAATGTTAAACCCATTAATAATAATAAACACGTTAACCTCACCATATATTAAAATTCTAAAACAATTGACCCCATAGTCTCTAATAACCATACAACTACACAACTAAATCCTCTGCACCCCCCAAAAAAAAAACAAAAAACAATGTAGTGTATCAGTTTACATGCCAGTTCGGAGACTGTATCTCTAATACCAATAATAAACCCACTGCATACATTGGTTTTACTACAACCACACTCTCCCATAGTCTTACCTGTCACATTTCTGATCTTAGTTACATTAAACAACACTTCTTAAAAAAAACATAGCCATGTACATAGAATTAGACAGATATTAGTTGATAACACAACAATATTCACGCATACACACCGTAAAAAGAAGCTTAAGGCATCTACATTAAAACAAAGCAATCAACACTCAACAAAATGACATTTCAAACCAGTCAAAACATATTACAATGCATTTCAACATATGCTTCTGTTGATAACATTTCTTTCTGAAACGTCATAGAACTGCATTATGAATTTATGACTTGCATCTGCTATTCCGCGACTGTTATCGTCGCATAGAAAACTTCAAAACAGAATGTCATCTTTGACTTTGGACATCTCTATTGTTATATCCATATAACCACCCTGATGAAGGCTCATGTGAGCCGAAACCTTAAAACGACGACCAATATAATAAAGAAATATCCAAATGTTGGACAGTTTTTGTCTTTATTTTCTCTTGAAACTAAAGCCATTATACGACGTTGGGAACGGCTCATGATAAACCATAACAGACATTCGCTGGCTGTTATATTTAACAATATATATATATATAATAAAAAGGCTTAAACACTAATATTCCATGGTCATAATTTATTCCATTGGAATCAATTATGACCATCGAATATTAGTGTTTAAGCCTTTTTATTATATTCTTACTCTGTCCTGGACATATGAGTTCTACCTGGATTCTATCCTCTTGAAATTATTTTTATACATATATATATGTATGTGTATGTATGTATGTATGTATATATATTTATATATTTTAGATGTATGATTGAATATGTATATGTATATTTACCACTAATATTATCAATCTATATATATATATATATATATATATATATATATATATATATATATATATATATATATATAACTTCCGATATATATTAATGGATTTATTTTTAATCCGATATTTTCATTAATTCAAGCGCTATTTTAGCGGACGCTCGTATTTGAAATAGACGCCCCATTTCTAGGAACGGAAGACTCTATTTTCTATTTTTAAGGAAAGCACATCTCATGACTGTTTTTCTCGAAAGCCCATATCTTCTCAGTTTCGTATCCGAAACTTAAACAAAGCAATTTCTAATTAATGGATTTATTCTTAATCTAAGATTTTTATTACTTGAAATGTCATCTTAGTGGATACTCGTAATTGATATAGACGCCCCATTAAAAAAAAAAAAAAAAAAAAAAACAGTGTGTGTTACGTCTATCGGCCTTCGTATTCGAGAGATTTTAATGGAGAACGTTTGTTCTTCGGCAAGATCCATATCTCCATAGTTTCGCACCCGAACCGTAAACAAAGCAATTTGTAAAGAGTTAATGGATTTATTTTTAATCCGATAATTTTATTACTTCAAACGGTATTTGAGTGGACATTTGTATTCAAAAAAGACGCCATATTTTTATTTTAAAAAATCCACGTTCAAACACACTCACACACACACACACGCACATACACACACACACACACATATATATGTGTGTATGTGCGTGTATGTGTGTGTGTGTGTATGAATACATATGAACAAATTGATGTACATTCCCATATTCATACTTAAGTATATTTTTATTACTTAGACGTTATTTTTAGTGGATGCCCATATTTGAGTAGACGATCCGATTTTCGCTATACTTTTAAATAGTATATTCATTATCGTCTACCAGCCTGAATGGTAGGATTCGAACCTGTGTCTCCACTGACAGTGTAAAGACACATGCATACATACACGTATGCATGCACCCCCGCAAATACATAGGATAGATAGATAGAAAGAAAGAAAGAAAGAAAGAAAGAAAGAAACTGAGATAGATAGATAGATAGATAGATAGATAGATAGATAGATAGATAGATAGATAGATAGATACAAACTGAGATAGATTGATAGATAGAAAGGAAGGAAAGAAGGAACAGACTGATATGTACATATATATATGTGTGTGTGTGTGTGTGTGTGTGTGTGTGTGTGTGTGTGTGCGTGTGTGTCAGTGTCAGTACAATAGTGGGAAGTAGTCGCACATCGTCTCATGTCGGGCAATTGTTGCAATCGTTTTCTCACGACCAAGGAATGGCGTGAGAGATTTCAGTTCGCTCCATACTGTAAGTTGTTGTCATGCACTTCCGTTTCTGTGTCAGTAGCCCGGATGATGGAAACACTTCCGGTCGATTGGTTGAACCAGTGCAAACAAGACACAACAAACCAAACAAACAAATAAAAAAGTCTGTTTTTTTTTTCCACACTCACGAAAAAAAAAAAAAAAAAAAAAGAAAGTAAAGTAATCATCGGCAGGGAACAGTTTTGTTATAGAAATGAACATTAACAGAATTTAGTAACGGATGGAAACAGAGAACAAATTCAAGAAGGAGAAAATCTAAGAATGTCACTCGGTGCACCTTCTCAGGTTAACGTTCCCAGCTGAGATGAAGTGGAAAGACTATATTGAAACCATTGCTAGATCACCTGCTAAGAAACTTGGTTCACTAAGCCGGGCGAGAAAATTTTCTGTCCTGAATCAATCTTACATATCATTAAGTCTACCATTCGTCCATACTTAAAATATTGCTACCATATATGGTTCAGTGCCCTTGCTGTTTACCTGGAGCTCCTTAATAAGATCCAAAGAAGAATCAGCAATATTATGGGTCCTGATCTGGCGGCTCGGCTTCAATCACTTGCCCACCGCCATAAGGATGTCTCTCTGCGTCTTTTCTATAAATACTTTAATGGTAATTGTTTGGATGAGCTCTTCGCTATGGTAACTAGACTTTATGAATTTAAGCACAGTACTAGACTGGCGATGTTTGCTTATTTTAAAGTAGTGAATTTTATTCACTGTACATAAGCAAAGTTGAGAAAAGTGTTCACAGAGTTGATTAATGAATGATCGAATATGAGTCAGCGATGTATCTTCGTGCGCGGCAAAATTGTGGTTCGTAGTGGCGTGGAGTATATTGGAAAGTACTCTGCGAATTCGTGAGACTGACTGTCTGGGGCTGTCTACGTTTATTTTTATATCGTTTTGAATTTCCAAATATGGCTCACTTGATTTTGGCGTAATTTCTGTTTTGCACGTGAACTTCAAGTGATTGACCAATGGGGTTGTTTGCTTCGTTTCTTGCCGTTTTTATTGGTTGAAGTTTTTAGGTACGTAGGCGTACGATGTGGACTGTGCTTTTGTTAGGGTTGGAAAGGTAAGGATATTGGACGAGTCCACAAGCTGGCTAGATGTAACCATAAATTCTATGCTAACGGTTTCTTTTCTAGCACTTCCCGCTTGTGAAACTCCCTTCCGACTCCATGCTTTCTAGTAAAAATTTAAATGCAATGTCAGTCGCTATCTACTCTCCTCCTGATTACTCTTTCCTCTTTGCGCTCATTATTAATGTTTTTCTTTCTAATTCTTCTACACCTCGTAACCCCGTATGTCTTAGTGGCTTTACCGCCTTTCTTGGGGTGATAGAGATTTTAAAAAAATTAAAAAAATGAGGCATAATTAAAACAACAGATAGGGACGCCTACCGTAGAGAGATGGTTCAAGCGATAGTTACGATAGACATGGCTAGCGCACTGGGTTCGATCCTTACCCGATTCCAAACAGTTGTGCTTTTGTACAAAGCTACGCTAAGCTTGAGAAACATGTGGCGCTAACCAAAGATTTCAGGAATTTGACTGTGTAAAAAAAAAAGGCTTAAATCTAGTTTCTACCGTCTTCTTCTAGACTAAACGGATACATCACGTTGAAACGCCTGTTCCCGTACGATCAGCGAAGTTAAGCAATGTCGAGCCTGGTCATACCTAGATGGGTGACCTGCTTGATAATACTAGGTGCTGTGATGTGCTGGTGATGAGAAGTCAGAGAACCGAGTTCCAATTCACGTTGGGATCTCTTTTGCCTGACACCAAAAATCTACAGAGCCCAGTCTGCCCTGTTATTATTTATTTATTTCCACCCCAACCAAGGCGGGAGTTCCACTAGCACGCAAAGGGTTACAGAGAGCGAGAACAAGAGTAAAGAGGGGCGTTCGAGGAAAGGACATAGAGAATGACGGGGTTCAAGATCAAGGCATCAGAAGATGTTGATTGACATTACATTTGAAGATTATAGTTATCAGGGAAGCAAGTAAGAGGAAGGGAGTTCCACTGTTGGGAAGTGCGATGAGAAGAAGCTGTTGGAGTAAAAGAGGCGTTTGCATTTAACTTTTTCGACAGTAAAAGTGTGGGACCGAAATGCCAATCTAGTAGCACTCTTAAATTCATGCAGTTGGGGCACCAATGAAAATAGCTTGTCAGAGCAATTGCGATGAAAATATTTGCAGAAGAGACAGAGGTAAGCCACATCACATCTGTAAAAATGCCAGATCAGGACCTATTACATTGCATATTCGTCTCTGTATTTTGTCTAGGACCTCGAGTTTAATAGAGGGGGCACCAGACCATATATGGCAACAGTATTCAATGCAAGGACGAATGGTACATTTATCCCAATAGATGGAAGAGATGTGTGTATGTCTTTCATAAGGGCTTTATTGATTACTCTGATTTCCTAGAAAAGAGAATGAAGTTATCTTAAATATTTATCCTATACTGAAAGTTTTACTCACACTAATTAGTTAAGACAAATTTGAATGCGAAAACTTTAATTGCATCTTAAAATCTGACTGGCTTACGGCCATATAGTATTGAAACACCGCCGATCACCGAAGTTAAGCAACGTCGAGCCTGGTCATAGCAAGATATCTGACCTCCTGGTAATACCAGATCCGATATGATTGGATATGTGAGTGGTGTAATGGATAACGAGTCCCAATTCTTTTTGGGTTCGTTAAATCCACTGGAGAAAGTAGGAATCCATCTATTCGCCCCCCCAGGCCGATATGACTCTGAACAAAAACAACCAACCAACCAACTTCTTCTTGTTAAGAAATGATGGAAATTGCAGGAAACGGAAAGTGGTGATGAAAGATATTTTGCACTAAAAAAAAAAAAATACTAAAAAAAAACAAAAAACAAAGCACACATGGCATGAAGAATGAGTAATTTCGATTACAGTACTTCCGCAATTATCCGTACCTCGATTTTCCAGACCTCCGTGAGAAATTAATTTCGTCCCCAAACTTAAGTATTGTGTACTTTTGGTATATTATTACACCAATTATCTGTACCTCGATTTTCCGGACTTTCATTATCCGAACGTGTGATAGAAAACAAAACTTAAATATTTTTCAGTTATCCGAATTCAATTCGTTATAATACAGGGTGCGGCAGAAATACTACCCACATATACCTCCCAGAAATATCTTCCATATAATGGTAAGACACTAGTTCGAGGAAGACGCCATTGCCACTAATGCCTTACTATTATGTGGAAGGCACTTCTGCCACACACTGTATTTCATCTCGGACAAGCGTGTTGTGAATTTAGAAAACCATATACAACGTCCCAAATTTCATTCTCAAACGCCAAAGCAATGATTATATTTGACAAACGGTTGAGTTGGTTGTGATTTCAACCAAAAGCTACACTTGCAAATACGTCTACTTTAATCCCCTTTAATCCGGCAAAAAAAAAGTACCTATAACATGAAGAATTAACAAATTTGATCATTGTGAATGTGACCTTCACGCAGTTGCGTTTTATTTTAATCATTTCACCCCCCCTGCCCCAAAGCAAGGCGGGAATGCCACTAATACGCAAGGGCTTATGAACTAAAAGGACAGTCATACTTACAATCAGAGGGAGACAAATGAATCTTCGGGGACACATAACGAGGAAAGATGACTTGTAGAATTTAATATTCACATAGACATACTGGAGAAAAAAAAGGGGGACAGAGAGAAACATCGAGCTGTCTACCTTAAAGTTTATGAGAATGAACGGCAGATCGGGGACAAAGAGAGATGGTAAAATGTCAAACGTTGCTTAGAGAGTTATGAGAGATAGGAAGTCGAATCGCGTCCTGAAGCGACATAAAGGAAGAAAATATATACTAAATGGCTTCGTTGTAATCGTATTATAATTGGTTGCCAATTAATTTCCTACTTATTATTTTTTTATTTTTTTGTTTTATCCATTGAGTTCTTTGAGTGTCCAACTTCATAATGTACATTTTATCCTCCTCAGCGAAAGTTTCGACGCATAGTTTTGTAGTGAAATCAGATTAAAATGACACGAATACAGTTGCAAAAAATACAAAAGTCACATATTCAAAAATAGCTATACAAAAACAAATTATCTATTCTTTTTGCTGCAGTGACCTATAAATAATTCTGTTGTGAAGTAACAAAGAAAGTAATCAAGCAACTATTGTCAAGTGGAACACCTCAGAAAAGAAAGGAACCCGAAAGTGTATAACGACAAAATGAACCAATCAAGACAGCGCATTAAGATTTACTAAATGCGTGCACCCAATCTTCCTCTTCTTTTCTCTTTTAACTGGTTAGCCGGTCAACTGATGGCATTAACCGCTCCAGAGCAGATCGACAAGATGGGCGACACACATGTTAGTGAAATGGGCTAATGTGTCATATCCTGGGTGGTGAATTAAACTAACTTCATATGTATAGAGACCAGAAATAAATGCATCTTCATTTCATTTCGCATGTGTTAGTTCGTTATCAAGTTATTGGGCACTGAAGCAAAACTGCCATACTCGACTTGACACACTTTCATCGTTTTGTGTTCTACAAGCTACAAGCTAGCACATAATATGGTAGCACCTAATATGTTTGTAGCAAATTCAATTCATCCATATTCCCAGTCTCTCATACTTATCAACCTTCGTTTAAAAAGTGAAATTCGAGTAACTCATTTCCAAAGGAAAATTACTTGAAACACTTCTGAGCAGCCCGGCCAGAAAATTTTATCTTCATCAAATATTTATCATCATCATCATCATCATCATCATCACCACCATCACCATCACCATCATCATCATCATCATCATCAGAGGTAGCAGTAGTAGTAACAACAGCAGCATCAGTCTCATGAGCGCTTGTGGTAATATGATCGCTACGCAACTGAGCACGTGACCAGTTCCCGTCACGTATCTGGGTTGAAGCAGGAGCGGTCATCGTTCATGCTTGGCGTATCTTTTGCAAGCAGACCTGGAGCATAACAGTAATACAAACATATACAAACGAGAGTGTTACAGCAAAAATGTTTGGTCCGACTGTCAGAGCTGACTGCTGGAAACTTCACCTTCTAAAAGGCAGTACCTGCTCCTATTTATAAATGGGAGAGTCCGTGTGTGCGTGGGTAAATTACTATAACATATATAATTTAAATAAAAAACACTTCTTTTGAACAGGAGAAGAGGTTTATCTCTTGTTTCCTCTTTATGATTGGGTTTCTGGTTCATTCTGAAGTCAACTTCAACTCTATACTTTTAACTTCTCTAAAATATTATTTACTATTTATTTACCTTTTTTCCTCAACAGGAGTAGATAAGTTCGCTTATTTTCCGCTTCATACTCCTCTCCGGTCTTTTGAACAGGAGTAGAGGTTTATCTCTTGTTTTCTGTTTAGAATTGTATTTCCGTTTCCTCCTAAAATCTTTTCTTTTTCTTTCATTTCCGGTGGTCCTTTGATGGCATTATCACATTCCTTGGGGTGGTGCCTCATACTCTGTAATCCTCTACCTCGAGTAATTCTTAGGCCTTGTATAGGGTAAGCATCATTGTAAAAAAATATTTTCAATAATCGACAGAGTTGATATGTCATTAAACAGAAAACTCAATAGTATTCTGGATTTTACGATTCCCGTAACCTAATGGGATTCACTGGAGCACGTCATACACTCACTTGACCCCAAACCACTGCCATAGCAGCAGTGGTGTTTTTAGGGCAGGAAAATCATTCCAGGTAGTTAGTAAAAGGGACAGCCCAAAATGCAAATTACAAATCGGGGATACCAAAATCAAACAAGAACAAAAACTTAAAAGAAATGAAAAGACGACAGTTTGGCGCGTGTGTGTTAACAAAAGGGACAACCCCAAATGCAAATTACAAATCGGGGATACCAAAATCAAACAAGAACAAAAACTTAAAAGAAATGAAAAGACGACAGTTTGGCGCGTGTGTGTTAACAAAAGGGACAACCCCAAATGCAAATTACAAATCGGGGATACCAAAATCAAACAAGAACAAAAACTTAAAAGAAATGAAAAGACGACAGTTTGGCGCGTGTGTGTTAACAAAAGGGACAACCCCAAATGCAAATTACAAATCGGGGATACCAAAATCAAACAGGTACCAAAATTGAAATATCTGAGAAATGTTTTAACAGAGGATGAAAAGTGCGACACTGAAATCCGGAGGCGCGTTGGGATAACTGAAAGATGCCTTCCAAAAGCTAAGCAGGGTATTAAGAAATAGAAAAATTTCGCTAGAAAAAAGGAAAACAGTAAGTACCAAACTGTTACGCGATATATGTCTTCTAGAATGGCGAAGTTGGAGAAGAAACTTGAAGCAACAGAAATGTGGTTCTACACAAAGATGTTGAGGATACCATAGATCTAACATGTGCGTAACGACAATATGAAAACAAAAAGGAAACTTATACTTAACATCAGGAAGAAACGGTTGAAATTTTTAAGGCACATACTGAAGAAAGAGGGCTTGGAAAATCTGATACTTACAGGACAAATTAAAGGCAAGAGAGACAAAGGAAAGCACCACTTAACATACTTAGTGAGTTTAAGTAAATATATGGTAGAACAAGGTTTAAGAGAAATAACAAAACGACTAAATTTATTAAGAGTTAGAAAGGACGCGAAAATGTGGAGAGCCATGATCGACTACGCCTTGAGATGACACGGCACAAAAAGAAGAAAACTAGCAAGAAAAAGAAACCCAGTCAACCTTGCGATTTAATCCACAACTGGAGACGGGTTGGGGGGGGGTATGTTAAATGGATTCATAGCTTTCTTTTTTAACTTATCGCTTTCTCCTATTTTCTTTCTCTCTCTTTCACTTTCAGTGAATAAAAATCCACCCGCCTTTATTTTTAGATTATTTTTCCTCTCTTTCTTTTTTTACATCATTGTTTTCCACTTTGTTCTTTGTCTCTATATAACTTTCTATTTTTAACTTCTTTCTTTCTTTTTTAATCTGTATTTTCTTTCTTTCTTTTATATCTTTGCGTCTTTTAATGTCCCCCTTTTTTTATATCTCGATCTTACTTTCTTTCTTCTCATTCAATTTGCAGGCTTTCTTTTTTTTAATGTTTATATATTCGTTCTTTCTTTCTTTTTTTCTTATCCCTGTATTTTACCGCCTTTCATTTCTTTATATCGCTCTCACCTTTTTTTCTTCTCAATATTTTTGCATTTTTTTCTTTCTTTCTTTTATATCCCTAAAACTTTCTTTCTTTTTTTTTTTTTTTTTTGCTTTGTTCCCTTTTTTCTTCTTCTCAATCTTTTTGCATTCTTTCTTTCTTTTGAATACTTCTTTCTTTCCTTCTTTCTTTCTTTCTTTCTTTCTTTCTTTCTTTCTTTCTTTCTTTCTTTTATATCCCTAACACTTTCTTTATTTTTTTGCTTTGTTCCCTTTTTTTTTCTTCTCGATCTTTTTGCATTCTTTCATTCTTTTGAATACTTATGTCTACTTTCTTTCTTTCTTTCTTTCTTTCTTTCTTTCTTTCTTTCTTTCTTTCTTTCTTTCATGTACCTAACACTTTCTTTCTTTCTTTCTTTCTTTCTTTACTGCCTCATACCTTTCCCTTTTTTCTTCTTCTCAATCTTTTTTGCATTCTTTCATTCTTTTGAATACTTATGTCTACTTTCTTTCTTTCTTTCTTTCTTTCTTTCTTTCTTTCTTTCTTTCTTTCTTTCTTTCTTTCTTTCTTTCATGTACCTAACACTTTCTTTCTTTCTTTCTTTCTTTTGCATTGTTCCCTTTTTTCTTCTCAATCTTTTTGCATTCTTTCCCTCTTTTGAATAGTTATGTCTACTTTCTTTCTCTCTTTCTTTCAGAGGCGTTTAACGTAAAGAACTCGACCAGAACTCAAACTCAGCACACTGATTTATCTTTCGGAGTCGCTGACCATTAGACTGCCGACAACCCCCGCTTTTGACATATTATAACAAACGATACCATTCTTTTCTCATTACTGTTCCTGTTCTAGTAATAAATGTTCACACTTTTTTGTTCAACACAACTCTCATTGTCTCTGCTTCGACGAGTGGGACTTGTTGAACGAGTCAAACCACAGTTAATTTCTAGGCGTGTTTCGTCATTGTTTCGTTAGTTTGTCTCCCGTCATTATTCTTTTAAAGTCCTCTCTCACGACGAGATTGTTTCACTCCATGTCAAAGAAAGACTCAACAAAAAAATAGAGTCATCAGCTTAGGAGACCTCGAAGTAATTTATTTGACGTGAAACTCTGCTTTAAGAAATTTATCTATTTACTTACATAAAGCTTACCTTCTTATATTTCATATTTGTAGCAGAATGGTTATAGCGTAGGGATTGAGATTTAGAGGCGGTTAATGTTGGATACGATTTGAAATAAATAAATAAATAACAGCAGAAGAGATATTATTTTTCTTTATGCTTTTGTTACCATACTGTTTCGATCCATTCTATCATCTTCTTTCTGTGAAAGGAGTCGTTTTACCCTGTAAAAATAGTAGCAAATAAGAAAGAAAGAAAGAAAGAAAGAAAGAAAGAAAGAAAGAAAGAAAGAAAGTTAGTTTACCCGGGGAACTCTAATATTTCCCTGTTCTCTTTCAAACAAAGAAATACAATAAGTGAAAGAAGAAGAATATCAAAAATATGTAGATTAAAAACATTTATACAAAACGAAAAAGAGAAGATAAAACGAATGAAAGAAAAATGAAAGCCGAAACAACGTAAAACAAAAAGGAAAATAAATTATTCCATTTGTTAAAGATAGTCCAATCTAAATGAAGCAATATCCAATCATTTTGCCTGAAACAATCTTCCCAACCCATCGTCTCAAAGTAAAAGCCATTGTTTCAGTGATCAAAGAAATGTTTAACAGAGAGTAGCTTCAATATCTAAACAGATGGCAGATCACTTAGCAGAGTTCTGAACTCTGTACCGTGAACTTAAGGTCAATATATAAAAGTGAATCGACTGATTTTAGGCTAAAATTTAGCTTAATCATTGTTTACGTTGTGAAGTGCAAATAACAGCTGACGCCACAATTTTAAATCTATCTTTGCATTTTAGTTAGAGCATAGATTGATTTGATTTTTTACGGCTTATCAACTTTTTGCGAGTTATTTAAAACCAGAAAATATTTTGGGATTGTAAGAAGATTTTTGGAAATAATTATGACTTTCAGCACTTATTCTGGATTTTAATTTCTTGACATTTGATATGGTGTGAACAGAAGTTTAGACACACACATAATCACACACACACACATATATATATATATATATATATATATATATATATATATATATATATATATATATATATATATTTTATTTTAGGATATTACATCGAAAACATGTCAAAATCGCTACACAGTTTCGATGCACAAACAACGCATCTCATCAGGCGATTGTGTGTAGACTTTTTTTTTTTTTTTTACATGTTTTGGGTGTAATATCCTAAAATAAAGAATATTGCTCTAGTTTGTATTGAGCCCTCTTTTAAATTAAATGTTACGAAATGTTGGAATTGTACTATATTCGTTCTCATCTTACTTGGATATATATATATATATTGTCAATATCAGACAGACTGTTCCGCTGTATCATAGCTCGTCAGTGTGGCTAGAGGTCCGCTTGCCTCTACTTAGGATGGAATATATACATGGAGGCACGGTGGGGTAATGGATATCGGCTTGGATTGTGGAATCGCAGAGCCGAGTTCGAATCCAGATTGAATCCATTACATTTCACTTACGTGCTAATACCCTTGGTAAAGGTGTGAATCCTCTTCTTCTCCCTCCAGCTATGGAGGGAGAGGCAGGACGGTTCTATAGCCTTGGATGGCAACTGGTCTAGGAGAAGGACAACTCTGAATTCAAAACCTGAGGTGGGTTGTTTGGGGACCTTGTGGCACCAGGTCTCTGTATTCGTCCCTTCAAAAAGTGTGGATGGTCCTGCACGAAACCTTCACCACTATAATCGAATCTCATGTGCCGGTGTCGGGCTTTCAGTTTCCTGGAAACTGATCTGCTTGACCCTCATACGTCGAACCCGACGGGAGAATCGATTATATATATATATATATATATATATATATATATATAAATAGTTCCCATAACTTAAATTAATCAGTCCATGATATTTCACTGATGTATTTTTTTTTGCATGTAATTCTCGACTTGTCAGCTTTCTTAGTAAATTAATTGATTGAGTGATTTTTTTACGGCTTATCAACATTTTTCAAATTATTTAAAATCAGAAAATATTTTTGATTGTAAGAAAATTTGGGGAGATAAAGGTACTGCTAATATTAACCCATAGCTGGGGGGAGAACAGATGAATTTATTGTTTTCTCAATGGAATTTTCTAGTAATAACGAGCCAACGAGTGAATATAACGCACCTAACTGCAATTGAAACTCGCCTCTCCGATTCCCATTACGAGTTGTGATCCATTACACCACCCGCACATCCAAGCTCACCGTACCTGGTGTTCCCAAGCGATTACCCACTTAGGTACTGACCAGGCTCGACGTTGCTTACCTTCGGTGATCGTACGAGAACCGGTGTTTCAGCGTAAGCTTTAGTGCGTAGAAAAAGCAGAAAACATTGTTATTGAAATAGCTACGTACTTTCCGACTGTACCAGAGTTCAGGGTTCGAGCCTAGATAAAGGTTCCTAATTGAACGATTGTGTTACGTTATTGTCTGATACTTTCAGAATGTAGATAATCTTGAATCTCCAGAAATTCCAATGAATTGCCATGACATCTTCGGAAATATCATGGATTGATTTCTCTATATTTCTTTGCAATTCTAGTCTTTCTCGTGTCGGTGGCTTTCTAAGCCGTATTCGAGAAAGACTACTCTGACCTGCTATTTACCATACAGGGTGGTCCGAAATTCTTGTCACCCCTACCAAAAACAAATGACAACAATTGAAGAACAAGTAATACAAAGCTCATGTACTGGATTCAGCGTATTCACTTTTATTGACGCTGTCATACATCGAGAAGGTCTGTATGGATGCCATCATTAACGTGTCAGCCAACTGAAATAGAGAATTATATTATGTAGGGGTGACGAGACTTTCGGACCACGCTGATACTTATTAAAAAATCATTCTTAAGTTTTAAGATTTTTTTTAAGTCCAGATGTAGGTAATACTCTTTGTATAAGGCGATCCGAAAGTCTTGTCGCCGCCTACCCCCATTGCAGCCTATAGATCTTTTGTTTAAATATTTTTCATTATAATCTGCAGGATGATCTGAAAGTTTTGCTGCCCTCTACTAAAAGTAATTAGAACAATAGAAAAACAAGTAATACAGTAATACAAAGCACATGTACTGGATCCAATTTATTCACTTTCATTGATGCTGTCACGTATCGAGAAGGTTTGTATGAAGACAATCATTTTCGTGACAAAATGATGCGGCGCCATGTCTTGTGTGATATTTTACGGAGCCGTGCTTTGTTGATTGTTGCAAAGGTTCTCCGAACGGCATCCTTCAACTGATGGATATTCTGGTATCGTTCATATGAAACTCTCTCCTTAATAATACCCTACGGAGCGTTGAAATAGAAAATTATATTATGTGCGGGGGGACAAGACTTTCCAGACCACCCTGTACAAAATGGTGGCCAACAGTAGGTCCATCCGACCTCTTCTCACACAGGTTGTACTAACGTAATAAATCATAATCCCGCCTCCTAATTATAATTTATCATAATTAAGAAATGTTCGGATTATAAATATTTTATGTTTCCTTCTGTAGACCACGTTCCGGCCGATCTATTCTTTCTTACGGCCTGCAATCAGTATTTGAAAGGGAGCTCTTTTTCTAAAGGGTGCATTTAAACTACTGGGTGGTCCAAAAGTCTTGTCAGTAAAAGTAATGAGAACGATAGAAGAACAATACAAAGCCCATGTACTGGATCCAATTTATTCACTTTCATTGACAATGTCACACATCGAGAAGGTTTGTATGAACACAATCATTTTCGTGACACAAAATGATGCGGCGCCATGTCTTGTGTGATATTTTACGGAGCCGTGCTTTGTTGATTGTTGCAAAGGTTCTCCGAACGGCATCCTTCAAACTGATGGATATTCTGGTATCGTTCATATGAAACTCTCTCCTTGAGAGAGTACATGAACACAGAGCGTTGAAATAGAAAATGACACTATGTAGGGGTGACAAAACTTTCGGACCACGCTGTATAGCTGGGAATGTAGAGTTTTACGTTGGTATGAAACTAAATACAAAAGCTTTCTAGACATTTCTCTTATTTAAAAACAATGATACACCCAAATACTAAAATCACCAGAATGTGGAAAGTACTGGAGTCCTAAGATGTCGCTTGATATCCAGTTAGATCCACCAGAAAATATCTTGATATCCAGTTAGATCCACCAGAAAATATCTTGATATCCAGTTAGATCCACCAGAAAATATCTTGATATCCAGTTAGATCCACCAGAAAATATCTTGATATCCAGTTAGATCCACCAGAAAAATATCTTGATATCCAGTTAGATCCACCAGAAAATATCTTGATATCCAGTTAGATCCACCAGAAAATATCTTGATATCCAGTTAGATCCACCAGAAAATATCTTGATATCCAGTTAGATCCACCAGAAAATATCTTGATATCCAGTAGATCCACCAGAAAATATCTTGATATCCAGTTAGATCCACCAGAAAATATCTTGATATCCAGTTAGATCCACCAGAAAATATCTTGATATCCAGTTAGATCCACCAGAAAATATCTTGATATCCAGTTAGATCCACCAGAAAATATCTTGATACCCCGTAAGATCCACCAGAAAATATCTTAATATCCAGTAAGATTCCACCAAAACATCTTGATATCCAGTAAGATCCACCATAAATGTGATATTCAATCAGATCCACCAGAAAATATCTTGATATCTCGTAAGATCCAAATAATGTATCTTGATATCCAATAAGACCACCGAGAAAATATCTTGATATCCAATAAGATCCAACATTAAATATCGTGATATCCAGTAAGATCCACCAGAATATATCTTGATATCTGATAAGATTCACCAGAAAATAATCGTGATTTCCTGTAAGATCCACCAGAAAATATCTTGATATCCATTAATATTCAGCAGAATATACCTTGATATCCAATAAGACCCACCAGAAAATATCTTAATATCGAATAAGATCCACCAGAATATATCTTGATATCCAGTAAGATCCACCAGAAAACATTGTCCCATTTATACACTTGTGACGCTGAGTCCCAAAATCAAATCCGTTGTTTCTCCTTAGCTCCACATTTTATTGTACAAAACTGAAAAAGAAAAAAAATTTTAATGAATATTCATAACTAAATTTCCCATAATTATCAAAAGAATTCTGAACGCCTCCTACAAAAAATTTATTGAATTCTTGATTGCTCAAATACATCGTTTTTATATTACGATAATGCCCTATGATAATGACAGTGTAAATGTATTGTTCTACATTATGAATGAAAACATTATAAAGCCTTTGGGTAGAATGCATGTGCATGATGATGATAACAATCGAATTGTATTGTTCTAACTTGTGAATGGAAACAATATAAAGTTTTTGGATATAATCATTGTACATAGTCTGCGTCAGACATTTGTGATAGAAATATGAGTTTGACAGTGATATAATTTAGGTGATGTTAGTGTTGAGAAACATGAGAGATTCCAGCCAGACATTACCGTTTATAGAAGAACCATATCGAGGATCATGGAACAAAAGGAAGACAGATGACGACTGCTGGTACTTAAAACAGAACAAATCGATCAAGCATTCAACAAAAATAAGATAAAATTCTTGCCATTTCTGCCAATTGCTTTCAAGATTTGGATTTTAATCATTTATTGTCTTTTTTTTTTTTCATATTTCAGTTAGGTTTTATTTCTTATTAAGATTGAGTTTAAACTTCAAATGAACTTTTTTTTTTACATTTACAGTGACATCAAAATCAAACAAATACAACAATTTGAATATCTGAGAAGTCTTTTAACAGAGAACGAAATGTGCAGCACAAAAATTCGAAAGTGCATTAGGATAGAGAAAGATGCCTTCAAAAAGCTAAGCAAAGAAGAAGAACGCAGTTATGGACATTTTTCATGTAGTATAAAACCGAGACAACTACAGCTAATTGTGGAAAATGGATATTTTTTTTTGTATTCAGTACCCCGAAAATAGGAGACACGGTAGAGTATTGGATATCGGCTCAGATTGAGGAATCGAATAGCCGAGTTCGAATTCCAGTCGAATCCTTGGAAGCATATGAATCCTCTTCTGCTTAAAGCTATGGGTAAATATACAGACTGGGTTCTTTAGCCTTGGATGACAACCGGTCTACCGCAGAAAGAAACGACAACCTACTGCGGGAAAAAATCTGCCTCGTCAGTCATGTATCGAAAGATACATGATCGTCTAAGCGTGTATCACGCATGGCACATAACTGACTGACTCCAAAATTGTCCAAAATTAACGAAGACATTTCATACAGTATTCCAATAAATTTTTGTAGTCCTGTCTAATTTTTAAGTCCTTGTCCATTCACATCGTAGAGGATCATGGTATAGATTCCTTTTTTTATTTGCGCATGACTTCTTCAGAAAGAAATGGAGAATGGATTTCCCGTTTCCTTCTCCCATGTTTGAATTCAGAGCAGGCGTTCTACTAGACTGAATTCCAGCCAAGGCTAATGAACCTAGTCCACTCAGCTATTTAACCTATAGCGGGGTAAAGAATAAATATATTTTGCACCTTTCCCAATGGTATATATATATGTAAGTAAACACAACATACTAAACCAGAATTTGAACTTGGTTGGCTGCTTCCAAGTTTCGCGCCATTAACCGTTACACTCTTCGCATATAATGCAATATTTGCAAGTGTATTTCACCGATTTCTCCGATGGGGTTGGTCAGATTAATGTCGATTTAGAATAAATATGGTGGGTATCGGCATTTAAAAGGTTTCAAGAATCCGCTATTGACGATACAAGGTTGGATCAAAGATGTTCTGTCGAAATGGATTCATTTCTAAATCAGTATTTTTTTCTTTAAACGTCAATAATGAATAGTTTTGTCATCCTGAAATTTTGCTTCTCCCTATGTGCTGTAATACTTCACGGTGACGTTTCTCCACGATTTCCTTTCTTTTGATGCATTTAGCAATACTTGCACTTTTCACTTCACTTTTTACATTTGTGGCGAAAAGAGACAAAAGGAAAGAAGAATAGAAAAAGAAAGATGACAGGGTAGACTGAAAAAACGATAAAAAATCCCAGCAAAATAAAAGACAGTTGCGTTATATATATATATATATATATATATATATATATATATATATATATATATATATATATAGATAGATAGATAGATAGATAGATAGATATGAACAGGGTGATAGATAAATTGAGATGCGTAGAATGAGATAGATAGATAGATATGAACAGATTTAGATAGATAGATAGATAGATAGATAGATAGATAGATAGATAGATAGATAGATAATGTGTGCATTACGCAATTGCAGATTTTTTCCATTTTTGTACAATGTTAAAGAAATCATAGCTGCGTCTTTGCAGTTTACTCTGGCGCACCAAATACAAATACTGACACGACTAAATTAGTTTATTCAATTAACCCCACCCCAGCCACCACGTTTCGTACTCATTTTAGGACAAAAATAACACGTCTTTATCTCTTAACACAATTCAGTGAATTTATTAAACAAGAACAGTTTTTAAAGCACAAAAGAAAGATTTTTTATTCATATTAAATTTTTATTCATAATTTTATTCTTTTATTTCAAGAAAGAAAGAAAGAAAGAAAGAAAGAAAGGAAGGAAGGAAGGAAGAAAGAAGATAAATTGAATACAAAACAAACGGTAAAAGAAAAGGACGGAAAAAAGGAGAATGAGGTAGAAGGAAGGAAGAAAGAGTAGAGTGAGAAAGAAAGAAAGAAAGAAAAAAGAAAAAAATACGATAAAATAAAAGAAAAAAAGAAAGAAAACAGAAAACTAAGCTTGGACTAAGAGAGTAAGACATGAATCCATCGCTTTTAACCACCACCCGCCGAAACGCTTCATACTTTCACGCGCGGTCACACACACACACACACACACATACACACACACACACACACTCGCTTTCTTTCTCTCTATTTCTTTCTCTCTCTTTCTCTCATACACATATACACCAAATGTAGACAGATTAATCGATGAGGCTAAAGACTCTAGCATTGTTTGCCAACTGGTCTAGATGAAGGATAACCCCGAATTCAAAACCAGGAGTGGAATTCACACTACTCACCAGTAAAAATAAAACAAAATGTAGTGGGTGGGGCTTACAATCCCAGCCTTTAAGAAAACTAATGTTCTTTCATTTTTGCTTTATTTTTGTGATTTCTTGTTTTATGTTGTATGTATGTATGTATGTATGCATGTATGCATGTATGTTTGTGCGCGCGTGCGTGTATGTGTTTGTGCGTGTGTTTTAATTTGTTTCTCACGTTGCTAGAACTCTATTAACTCGAATCTGTCTCGCTTATTTGCCCGACAAACGAGTCTTTTTGTATCTTACATAACAATGTGTACAGGTGCAAATATGCAGACATTTTTTTTTTACCTTAACGTACGTCGAAGCAAGAAAGTCATTTCGTCCCATTCAAATGTCACCGACAGCAGAAGCATATCAATACGGCGTTGAACATAAATATACATATCAATATTGACTTAAAAGACACACGCACACTTACACGTCGCTAAATGCACATACCTTTTTAAATATTTTCTTTCTACTTTTTTAGTTAATTGCAAAAGACTTAGTATTAAGGTTTAAACTGAGAATGTACATGACACGCAAAGAATGAGGAGGAGGAGGAGGAGGAGTTGAGGAAGAGGAGAAGGAGAAAGAGAATGAGGAGGAGAAAAAGGAAAACAAAAATTTCGTAATAACTATACAATAACACCAAGCGAACAATAATCGACGCCTTAGGTCGGCTGGCCTCAAGACAAGGCGGTCGACAGCAGGTGCTTATCACGGTATGACACCCTCAGTTACCTTCAAATGTAGAAAGAAAGGAAGAAAGTAAGGAAGGAAGGAAGAAAGAAAGAAAGAAAGAAAGAAAGAAAGAAAGAAAGAAAGAAAGAAAGAAAGAAATCTTGAAAATTAAAATATGAATGGAAAGAAAGAAAGAAAGAAAGTTTAAGAAAGAAAGATCGATTAAGAAAGAAAGAAATCTTGAAAATTAAAATATGAATAGAAAGAAAGAAAGAAAGAAAGACATCTTGAAAATTAAAATATAATGAATGGAAAGAAAGAAAAAAAAAAGAAAGAAAGAAAGAAAGAAAGAAAAGAAAGAAAAAAGAGAAAAAAAAAGAAAATTAAAAACTAAATAAAGAAAAAGAAAGAAAGAAAGAAAGAAAGAAAAAAGAACGAAAGAAAGAAAAAACGAAAAGAAAGAGTAAAAGAAAAACTGAATATATATATATATATATATATATATATATATATATATATATATATATATATATATATATAGTTAATAGAAAAAGAAACGAAGATATTAACAGAGAAAAGAAAAGCAAAAAAGAAAAAAAGAAATGTTAAATGAAAGTCAAAATTTAAAAAGAAATAAAAAAAAAGTAATTAAATCTGGAAAAGAAAGAAATAAAGACGAGAGAGCACAAAGAAAGAAAGAAAGAAAGAAAGAAAGAAAGAAAAGAAAGAAAGAAAAAGAAAGAAAGAAAGAAAGAAAGAAAGAAAAAAAGAACATTGCGGATTGTAATATTATCAAAAGAAAAGAAAAAGAAAGAAAGAAAAGAAAGAAAGAAAAGAAAAGACTTCTCTTAAAAGAATTAGTGAAATTGAAAGAAATGGGAAAACAAACAAACAATGTAAGAGAGACAGACAATCAAAAGAGGAAACCAAAAGTAAAGAAATAGGAGAAAAAAAAAAAAAAAATTTAAAATATGTGAAGAAAGAGGAAAAGCGGAACAAATGATGTCGAGAAAAAGAAAGAAAGAAAGAAAGAAAGAAAGAAAGAAAAAGAAAGAAAGAAAGAAAGAAAGAACATTGCGGAGAAAGAAATAGTGTGTAATAGAGAAAAAGAAAAGAAAGAAAGAAAGAAAGAAAGAAAGAAAGAAAGAAAGAAAGAAAGAAAGAAAATTTTAAAAAATAAAAAAAAAAAAGAGAGAGGAAAAAAGTCAAACAAAGAAAGATTTTAAAAAAGAATGAAGAAGGAAACAGCGAGAATAAAAAAGAAAAAAAAGAAAGAACGAAAAATAGAAGCGAAATATTATAAAAATATATGATAAAAAAAAAGCCGAGAGCATATAAATAAAGAAATAAAAAAAACAGCAAAGTAAGCAACAAAAAAAAAAAAAAAGCTCGAACGACCTGGTAATTTCTTTGTTATGGATAAGAAATAATGTTTTAATCCTTTTGCCAAATGACAGGCCGTCGGGCACTCACTGCTGTAATTGACACCATGTGTTGCTCATTTAATTACTCTTCTAATAATTGATTACACCCACCATGTTTTGTAGTTTTGTGGTTGCCATGCTAAACAGAAAAAAAAATGTGACAGGACTGAGGTTCTTCGCTTAACAGCAAGTCAAAACAGATCCCGTTTTTTTTTTTTTTTTTTTTTTGATATTATCTTAAGGAGGTCAAATCGGACCGATACACTGCAAGGGTAAAATTCATATCCTTACGAGGATGACAGTCACCTCATTACCGAGCACGACCACTTCGTACGCCTAAATCATGTTGAGAACATGCATATGTTTGCGGGGCCAGTTCGTACTGCAATCGTGGGGGTTTAAAGTCTGATTGGGGGCCCGGACAGTGCTTTGTGATCCCTGCTATCTTATCACCATGCTTTTTTCTACCTACATTTGTATACGTTACAAATTAAGCTGACTATTAAAGAACGAAACATTTTGACGTCATTCTGGGGTCTTTTTGTTTCGTCCAAATTCGGGAATTTTTTTTGCTTCTGCCAAATCTCAAAAGAACACTATATAAAATTCACTACTTTTTTTATCCGTAATGTTGGATATGTTAAAATTCTTCAACAGTTTAACAAGAAATATCTCTCAAGTTAATGTTAAAAATTATTGCAAAACATTGTTGATTTATTTAAGATCTATTATGACATGTCTCTAATTTGTATTTAGATACATTGTATTTATTTTCAATTTTTCTAATTGAATTGTCCACCTATATTGCATATGATCCATTTTATTGTACATATATTGCAATATAATTTCTTTTTTATATGAATACTACCTTATGAAGATTGAGATTTAGTTAAATGTGCGACCGTATCATCGATTCGGTAGGGGGACACGAAACCCTTACACCGGCCCTGATGCCGTGAATTAGACACATTGTCATTCACATGTTAACTATGCATGTTTTTTTCTGTTTTACTATTAAGGCTTCAGACACACAGACAGAATTTAGTCGTACGTCAATTTATAAAAGATGAAAGGTAAAAAAAAATGCAACTCAGGATTAATTACAAGCTGGTGTATTGACATCAGTTAACTGTTGCAAAATAAAAAAAAATGCAACGGTGGAGTAGTGGTTAGCGTCTCGGATTGAGGAATCAGAGAGCCGAGTTCGAATTCTAGTCGTTTCCATTACATTCAAAGGTATGAATCCTATTCTTCTCTCATTGTATTTATTTTCTAGTTCAATTGTTCACTTATATTGCAAATGATCCATTTTATTGTACATAATTAGGTTACAATAAAATTTATATTTTCTATGAATACTACCTTATGAAAATTTAGATATAATAAAGTGAAGATATTATAGATTCGAGGAGAGAGTACGAGACCCTTACATCGATGCTGTATATTTGAACATCTTGTCTCAGTGTGGTTCCTTAGACCTGCAAGAGATTTGCATGTCAGACCACATTTATTGCATATTAGTTTTCCTGCGGCGGTTTGGCTTTCTTGAATGCTGATATTTAAATAGTCGAAGGATTCCACTGGCTGACTTACAAACTTTGTTACTCAAGAAAATTAAGAGTAATTAAGCTGCAAGAGAAATCAAGCTGGATGTCTCATTGGTAGACATTGGTCTTTCTATGACGCCGTTTGTGGGTAACGAGGTCGGCCCTTGAAAAGCAAACACGGCCACATTCGTCGCTCCTTTCTTAGTGAGAATGTTAACGTTCTTCATATTTTTACCAGCTCGTTTCAATCCAGCATATGCAATTCGGCTGTTTTCGAATTCTATAACACCAACAATATTCAGTTTTCTCCTCTCCATCCTATCTGATGCAAGAGCTTCCCAAGTGTTTGTATCAATGTTGTCTTTTAAGGCAGTCTTCATATTTTACACTTATCACATCCTATGCATACATACCTAAATAAATTTCCTACACTTCCAAAGGTTATTTTCTGGATAGCCATACTTGAGTAGACTCGCTATTTGTATAAACAGTGTAAATTACACCCACTGGTCTGCGCATTCGAGAGGCTTATAAATAAAAGGATTCCTTAGAAATTACCTTTTTGATGTTTCGGATAGAAAGAAGATATGAACGGACATGGCTTTCGAGGAGGTCGGAACCAGAAGTTGTGCATTTTTCAAAAGGGTAATTTAACCATGATTTGTTGTCAGACATTCTGTGGGTGAGTGGTCTAAATCGTGCCGGATCAGACAGTGGTTTCTCAAGTTCTAACCCTGCCAGAGAGAAAATCTTCTTTATTAAGTCTCTCGAATTCGGATGCCGGTAAACGTAATTTAGACTGTTTATGAAATTAGAGCGTCTAATCAAACATGGGCATCCACAAAATAACGTTTGGTGTAATAGGAAATAATACCGGATAAGAAATCCACTGGTACCTTAGAAATAATATAAATATATATATATACATATATATATATATATATATATATATATATATATATATATATACAGTGTATCACAAAAGTGAGTACACCCCTCACATTTCTTCAAATATTTAAGTATATCTCTTCATGGGACAACACTGACAAAATGACACTTTGACACAATGAAAAGTAGCCTGTCTGCAGCATATATAACAGAGTTAATTTATATTTCCCTCAAAATAACTCAAAATATAGCCATTAAAAAGCTAAATCCTACGAAACAAAAGTGAGTACACCCCTTAGGAAAAGTTGTCAATATTAACATACAACATGTCAACTGTCAATATTTTGTGTGGCCACCATCATTATCCAAAACTGCCTTTAGTCTCCTGGGCATGGAGTTTACCAGAGCTTCACAGGTAGTCAATGGAATGCTCTTCCACTCCTCAATGACGACATCGCGGAGCTGGCGGATATTTGAGACTGCACACCTCCACCTTCTGCTTGAGGATGGCCCAAAGATGTTCTATTGGGTTCAAGTCTGGAGACTTGCTTGGCCAGTCCATCACCTTTACCCTCAGCCTCTTCAGTAAAGCAGTGGTTGTCTTGGATGTGTGTTTGGGGTCATTGTCATGCTGGAACACTGCTCTGCGACCCAGTTTCTGGAGGGAGGGGATCATGCTCTGCTGCAGTATTTCACAGTACATGTTGGAGTTCATGTTTCCCTCAATGAAATGTAACTCTCCAATACCTGCAGCCCCAGACCATGACATTCCCACCATCATGCTTGACTGTAGGCATGACACACTTATCTTTGTACTCCTCACCTGGTCGCCGCCACACATGTTTAAGGCCATCAGAACCAAACAAATTAAATTTCGTCTCATCAGACCATAGGACATGGTTCCAGTAATCTATGGGCTTTGTTGACATGTCTTCAGCAAACTGTTTGTGGGCTTTCTTGTATATAGCCTTCAGAAGAGGCTTCCTCCTGGGGTGACAGCCATGCACACCAATTTGATGTAGTGTGCGGCGTATGGTCTGAACACTAACAGGCTGAATCCCAATCTCTTTAATCTCTGCAGCAATGCTAACAGCACTCCTATGCTGATCTTTCAAAGTAGCATTTGGATGTGACGCTCAGCACGTGCGCTCAGCTTCTTTGGACGACCTACCCGAGGCCCGTTCTGAGTGGATCCTGCTCTTTTAAAATGCTGGATGATCTTAGCCACTGTGCTGCAGCTCAGTTTCAGGGTGTTGGCAATCTTCTTGTAGCCTTGGCCATCTTTATGTAGTGCAACAATACGTTTTTTAAGATCCTCAGAGAGTTCTTTGCCATGTGGTGCCATGTTGGAACTTTCAGTGACCGGTAAGAGAGAGTGTTAGAGCTGCACTACAAATTTGAATACACCTGCTCCCCATGAACACATGGGCAAAGTTACACTAATGAGTCACATGACATTTTGAAGCAGTACTCAATTTACACATTTAGGGGTGTAGTTTCTTAGGGGTGTACTCACTTTTTAGGGGTGTAGTTTCTTAGGGGTGTACTCACTTTTGCTGTCCCATGAAGAGATATACTTAAATATTTGAAGAAATGCGAGGGATGTACTCACTTTTGTGATACACTGTATATATATATATATATATGTGTGTGTGTGTGTAATATATATATATATATGTATATATATGTAATATATATATATATATATATATATATATATATATATATATATATATATATATATGATAGATAAGAAAATAATGATTTTTATATAGTGTAATTATTCCTAAGTTTCATTTTTTTACCTTTCATCTTTTATAAATGGACGTACGATTAAATTTTTGTCTGTGTATTCCAAGCCTCACTCAGTTTGTTATGTGCCATGCGTGATACACGCTTAGGCGATCATGTATCTTTGAATATATATATATATATATATATATATATATATATATATAAATTGGGATTTATTTTATTTATTCTAGCTCTACTTAGCGTATTGAGCATTCTACGTTTTAGCTTTATTACTCGCTTGTCGCTTTTTTTTTTTTTCTTTGGACTCTCGTCCAAAGTAAAAAAAACCAAGTTCTAGTTCTTTCCTTTTTTAATTCTAGTTCTAGTTTTTCTTTCTTTTTTTTCCATTTTTTTTTTCCTCGGTTTTTTTTTTTTTTTTTTTTTTTTTTTGAAACTGTCGTCGCACTCTGTGCACCATTTTTCTGTTATAAGTTCTATCGAAAAGAGTGTCTAGTTTTCCACAAGAACTTCAACACTCTAAACAAGTCGGTTGTCCAGCGGTTTCATTCTAAACAGGACTGATGGATCGCAATTATTTGGAACGTCCATCATATACAGAGTCAGGGGAAAGAGACTCCATATTGAAAATTATTTATAACTTATATCACCACATTTTCATAAAACAAAATATAGTGGAATCCCTTTCAGCCCCGCGTTCCTGAACAATTTTAACCTTTCTGTCTGAGCCCCTGAGTCAAAATTCGCAAATTATTGGTATGTAATATTTCACGATAGATATAAAAAATAGTTACAAGTATTTACCCACAGTTCAACTGGTGGCTAGACATTACGTCATTTTTCTCTACCGACGGTAAAGCAGTGGTCAGGGATCAAAAGGTTAAAGCGGTAGAATTTCATTGCTAATTTCTGGTTTTATTTCAGAGTGGTAAGTGTAGGCCAGAATAGCACAACGACTGACACTGCATATGTGTGCTCAGCTAGCATCTCGTTACGAAGTTTGTCAGTCCGTGGTACTGAATTTTACCAAAAACAAAATAATTTCTATGCTTGAGGATGACTGAATGTACAGTTGAAAGTACTTGCGAAAGACGTTATAGTTTGTAATTTTAAAAAACAAGGATCATAATATTCATCGAGTGATTTGTATGTTAATGCACCTTTAAAATTTTGTTTGCGAAAGGATTTCGCCATTTTATATCATTAACTTTACTAATCTGCTTTTTGTATGAATGATTCATTGTAATATATATATATATATATATATATATATATATATATTGCAAATAATTTCCATCCCTGAAGATTGCTGAATGCACAGTCGAAAGTACTTGCGTATTTAAGGAAGACCTAATACAGTTTATAATTTAAAAAAAAAACGAGTGATTGATAGGTTAATGCATCTTTAAAATTTGTTAGCGAAGTGATTTCGAACTTTACTAATTTACTTTTGGATGAATGATTCATTGTAATATATTGTTATGATCCGGTTCCTTGTACCACGGTGATAGTCCAAGGTAGAACCAATAAAGAAGAACTCGAACACAGGTATGGAATAACACAGATATATTACAAACAGGAATATATACAGAGAAGTAGAAGTGTTAGTATGAACAATCAGGTTTAATAGAGAGAACAATGTTGTCTCGGTCAGTATCACTATTCCAATGTCTTGTAGTAATTATCTGAACGCGACTCTTTTTCGGACTGCCTCTGACTCGACTCTTGACTCGACTTGAATTACTGACTCGACTTGAACGACTGACTTCACTGACTCGAATTATTCCTGAGGCGCAGTATTTATTATGGAATAGTCCATTATTATTATTATATATAATATATATAATATATATATATATATATATATATATACATATATATTATTACTATTTTTATTATAAGAGATTATAATAAAACATTTTAAAATTGCAACACAAAAGGTTTCCTGTTTCAATGCTATGACTGTATTCCTTCATGCGATGGTAAGTAACTGGTAATTAAATGATTTTTAAGGAAATTTAAAACGAAGTGTTACCTCTTTTCCGAAAGTTAAAAAGGTTGAGGTGGATGATTTATGTCGCTGACATATTTTCCGCGATCGCCAATGATAGACTATATTCCGATTTATCATGAAATGAAAAAATAACTCATGCACCTCCCCCCCCTCTTTAACTTTCGAAAAGGAGGTAAGACTTTGTTTTTAAATTTCCCTAAAAATCATTTAATCATCAGTTACTTACCATTGCCTGAAGAAGTACAATCATAGTATTGAAACACTGGGAATTTATATATATATATATACAATCTGTATCTTTTCGTTATAATTCTTAGTTCATGTTGAAAGTTATTTATATATTATGAGAATTTACCTTAAATTCAATATAGAAAAGCTGGGAGGATATATAAATAACTTTTGAAGGAAAATGTTCAAAGTTTTTAAAACAAATGAAAATTATTTCCAATTTTGCTTAAATGCTTCTTTTTGTTGTTTTTTTTTTCCAGATTTTGTATGAATTTAAATTGTTATCATTTGTGTCAACCGTTAAAATGGCCACATCACAAGTCGTTTTGTGTATTGCAATTTGCGAAGTGTAACGTTAAAATGATAAATTTTCAACATCTTCCTATCCCGTGTTGTATGCGTTTCTGTATTCTAGCATTTGTTTTATTAAATTTTCAAAATAACGTATTTCTTTTTTAATTTATATATATATATATATATATATATATATATATATATATATATATATATATATATATATATATCATTTCATCCACAACGCAAGAAGAAAGGCATACAAAATATACAACTGAAACAAAAATAATGATATAATCCGCAAGAATAAATTACATGAAAACAAATGCATAATACTACCGACCAACTCTGTCACGTCCACTATCCAGAATAATCTATCCCATCTAAATAATCTTAAAATAGTCACAAACACTTCTAAAACTATTATGGAGATGCTCAGATCCTCAAACACTAATAGCAATTTCCCAAGCAGGCATATATATACATATACATATATATATATATATATATATATATATATATATATATATATATATATATATATATATATATATATATATATATATATATATATATCGCACATTGAGTACTGGTGTTAATAAAATAGTCTTCAATGTAGAATAACAGAGCTGTAATAATAAATATACAATTTTTCCCCAGCGGTAGAACGACTCCTAGTTGCCCAAAGCAATCTTCAGAAAACTCTTTTCAGTCAGCACCCGAAGATTGCGTTGTGTATGAAACTCAGAGTTGTGCTACCGGTGAGGAAAAATGAATATTTATTACACACACACACACACACACACACAAAAACAAACCAAAACATATATATATATATATATATATATATATATATATATATATATATATTATATATATATATATATGTTTTTTTTTTTTTTTAACTTGTGGGTTCGTGCCTTACTGGGTGATTCATTGCTTTATCCTTATACCAATGTCTGTTTAAATAAAAAATGGCTTTGAATACTTTGGCATTGTTCATCATACACACAAATTAAATAGACTGAGAAAATAATTCCTAACTACAGAGGCGTGCCAAATTACGAAAGCTATATTTTGGTCCCCCGCACAAAAGAATTTGTAATAGCCCTCCTCTTCTTGATTGCTAGATATGGAACAAAAAATTATGAATGAATAAAAATCACTATAGTAAAAGAAAAAGGAACACAAGAAAAGAATTAAACGTTATTTTTATGCTTGTAAATTATTGCGACTCTCTAACGTTTTGTTTCCTATCGAAATTCCTAACCATCAAATCATCATGCGAATGGTATTTTTTCATATTATTTATAGAAACGGCCAGTAGTTGTTGCTATAACTGCCGGCCATTTTGTTGTGATTGTTATAACGGGATTCTTTACTGTCGCTCTCTCTATTATCTTCTTTGTCCCTTTGAATTAATTGAGAAGGAAACAATTACAGCGGCGTTTGGCGTGTGGGCAAACAATCTGCGGCCTTCCGATCCAAGATACCCGACGTTTTTGCGATTGTTTTCGCTTTCGTATTTTTCACTTCTTTCTCTCTATCTTTCTTTCTTTCTTTCCTTCTTTCTTTCTTTCTTTCTTTCTTTCTTGCTTTCATTTTTTTCCCTTTCTTACGGTTTCCTTTATTTGTTTCTTTTTCAGTTTTGCTTATTTTTTTTCTTTTCTTACCACATCTTCTTTCTTATTTTCTTCCTTACTTTCTTATTCCATTCTTAATTTTTCTCTTTTTTTCTTTCTTCTTTTTTTTTTTTTTTTTTTTTTTGTTTATTTATTCCTTTCTTACGTCTTTCTTTCCTTTCTTTTTCTTTTTCCTCTCTGTCTTTTTTTCATTCTGGTTTGCTCGCTTGGTTCTGCCATTTTTTGTCTCTTATTCTTAGTTACTTTTATTACTTCTTTCTTTCTTTCTTTAATTTCCCTTTCTTACTTCTTTCTTCTCTCACCCCTCTCCCTTTCTATATATCTAACTCAATGTATTTCTATCTATCTATCTATCTAAATTTATATTTACCTATCTGTTCATATATATATATATATATATATATATATATATATATATATATTATTATTATTATTATTATTATTATTATTATTTAGCTGTTATTTTTAATTGATACCCGGATTTGAGTAGACGCTCCATTTATTAATTAAACAGTATATTTATTTTCCTCTACCGGCCTAAATATTCGAGAAATCTTATTTTAAAAAAAGATATACGCCCACGGTACGATTCAAACATGCGTCCCTCTAGCCAGGAGAAACAAGCGTTAGATCCGACGTGTATTAGACTGTCTCAGTCACAAAGTGCATCGATGATCAGCAAAATTGTATAATACCTTATCTCTATCTATAAAACGCTGGATGTGTGTGTGTGTAACGAATGCACGGACGCAATTTTCGACGGATTTGCACCAAAATTTACATGCACATGTTCCAAGTTAGCGGGAAGGCCAAGACCAACCTTGCATTTCCCAACTCCCATCCATAGTGGAAATAATCGATTTGTTCATGCTTCTACGGCAGTTTTCATGTGGTTTGCGGTCATTTTCTACTGGTCAGAGTGATAGCCTATAGCTGGCTGCCACAAATAGATTCTATTGGCCAGCGTGAGAGCCAACAGCTGTCTGACACGAATGTTAACTAGCATGCTAGCATGCAAAAAAAAAATAGATAGCTGCATTCGTCACAAGTGGGAAAAATTTTAATCTGCATGGCACTTTACTCCAATTGGCTTATTCGCTTAGTTAAAATCAACGTTAATTCTGATTCTGCAGAACTGGGTTGGGTGTGAAAAAGTATTTGTTTTTAACATTCTTTTTTTTTTCATTCAGTTTTTCCAGTTACGAGTCCTTTTTTAAAGCTGATCGTTTTGTGTTCATTTTGTTTAGTTCTTTTTTCGTAACAGATTTAATGTTTAGTATAGAGCTTAGAAAAAGTGTGAGATAGGCAAGAAGTAAGGCATGTAGCAACATCAGCATGGCAAAGGGCACTCCTTTAAAGGCAAGGAAGGGCAAAAATATTTTAAGCCAAGTGATAGCGATTGCTGTACGATTTTTGAATCAATCACGGGCAACGCCGGGCCATTTTCTTCAGACTTTCGAAATATACATATCTGCTCAGTTTCGTATCCGAAAGTAATCAGCTATCTATCGCAATCTGTTCATATCTATTTATCGATCCTCTTTCTGGATGGAGGTAGAGTGTAAAGTAAGGGGAAAAAACAATTCAGTTTGCTACCGCTGCACCTGCCTGGACAAGGATTACGAAGATGTTATGCTGCCCATGAGTCAAGATCCCTCTTTTAGGGTAGAGGTAGAGTGCAAATGAAGAGGAAAAACAACACAGTTTGCTACCAGTGCAGCTGCCCGGACGAAGACTACGAATATATTATGCTGCCCATAAGTCAAGATCTCTCTTTCAGGGTGTAGATAGCGTACGAATGAAGAAGAAAAAAACAATGCAGTTTGCTACCAGCGTAATCGGCTGGACGAGGTCTATGAACATATTATGCCGCCCATATTTATCCCTCCTTCAGCGTGGAAGAAGAGGACAAAGAAAGATGAAAAATCAATACAGTTTGCTACCGGTGCCGTTATCTGGATGAGGACTACGGACATGTTATACTGCCCCTAAAACAATATCACTTTTTTAGGTTGAAAGTAGAGTGAAACAGACGAGTAAAAACAACAAAGGTTGCTACCGGTACAGCTGCAGAAGTTGCCGGAACCTTATGCAACATCCCATCCAACCGCCTTAAGGCCTCAAATCAGCATTTGTGTAAGGTTTGCTGCTTAGCCTTCTCTTCTTTAGGAGATATCCGCAAGCTAGTAAGGGTTTTCATTCAGAATATCCTTTCTCCTAGACTGTCCACCAACCAAGGCATGTGTGTCAAGATTCCTTAGCTATATAACCGATAACTAGATGAATTTATAAATTTTCCAATGTAGATATATATTTTGTTCAATTGGCGTAAGCGATTTACTAAGTGTAGCTTACAGGTAACACAAGGCCGCAACTATACAGCCGCCAATGAGGATGAACCTCGCTACACAGTCGTAAGTGATCTAGCGAGACAAGCTTGCTAGCCATTACGACAAGTCAATGTACTAAGTGTAGCTTAGATGTAAGACAAGGCCGCAAATGTAGAGCCGCCAATGAGGTTGAAACTCGATACACAATCGTAAGTGTTCCAGTGACACAGGCTTGCTATCCGTTACATCAAGTCGAGTTACAAAGTGGAGCTTAGATGTTACACAAGGCCGCAAATATAGATCCTCCAATGAGAATGAAACTGGCTACACAGTCTATCGAGACAAGCTCGCTAGCCGTTACATCAAGTCGTTGTACTAACTGTAGCTTAGATGTAACACGAATCCGCAATTATAGAGCCGCCTATGTGGTTGAAACTCCATACACAATCGTAAGTCATGTAGCGAGACAAGCTTGCTAGCCGTTACATCAAATCGAGTAAGTGTAGCTTTGATGTAACACAAAGCCGCAGCTAAAGAGCCAACAATGAGGATGAAACTCGCTATAAAGTCTTAGGTGATCTATCGAGACGAGTTTGCTAGCCGTTACATGAAGTCGGTTTGCTAAGTGTAGCTTAGATGTAACACAAGGCCACAACTGTAGAGCCGACAATAAAGATGAAACTCGCTACACAGTCTTAAGTGATCTATTGAGACAAGCTTGCTAGCCGTTTCATCAAGTCGATTTACTAAGTGTAGCTTAGATGTAACACAAGGCTGCAACTATAGATCCGCCAATGAGAATTAAAGTCGCTACACAGTCATAACTGATCTAGAGAGACAAGCTTGTAATCCGTTACCTCAATTCGAGTTACAAAGTGTAGCTTAGATGTAACACCAGTCCGCAACTATAGAGCCGACAATGAAGATTAAACTCGCTACACAGTCGTAAGTGATCTAGCGAGACAATCATGCTAGCCGTTACATGAAGTCGAGTTACTAAGTTTAGCTTAGATATAACACAACTCCGCAAATTTAGAGCGGCCAATGTGGATGAAACTCGATACACAGTCATAAGTGATCTATCGAGACGCGCTTTCCAGCCGTTACATCAAGTCGGTTTACTTAGTGTAGCTTAAATGTAAGACACGGCCGCAACTATAGAGTCCCAAGGCATGTGTGTCAAGATTCCTTAGCTATATAACCGATAACTAGATGAATTTATAAATTTTCCAATGTAGATATATATTTTGTTCAATTGGCTAGCATGATTGTCTAGCTAGAGTGTCGTAAGTGATCTATCGAGACAAACTTGCTAGCCGTTACATCAAATCGATTTACTATCTATAGCTTACATGTAACACAAGGCCGCAACACTATAGCCGCCAATGAAGATGAACCTCGCTACACAGTTCTAGAGAATCAAGCTTGATAGCCGTTACAGCATGTCGTTTTACTAAGTGTAGCTTAGATGTAATTCATGGGCGCAACTATAGAGCCATTGATGTGGATGATCTCGTTACACAGTCTTAAGTGATCTAGAGAGACATGCTTGCTATCCGTTAAATCAAGCGTAGGTTAGATGCGTCGGAGGACCGAAACTATGGAGCCCTTAGTGAGGATGGAATTCATCACTCAGTTGTAATTGATTTAGAGATTTAGGAAATGAATAATCTTACATAGCTGATCGCTTGAGAATACAAAGTGTTGTCAGCTTGGATATGCAGTTGGTGTAATGGATAACGGCTCGGAATTGTTAATCGGAGAGCCGAGTTCCTATTGCTGTTGTCATATTCACTTATGCGTAAATACCTTTGTAAAAGGTATGAATCCCCCTCCAGCTATTTTTAAGAGTTGTGTCGCTAAACCATTATTATCTAAAAAAAAAAAATTCTGGCTTTAAATATCCATCAAGTTGCTGATAGGCCATAAAAACGACAAGCGAGGCTGAAAAAATACAGAATATCTAAATAACTCAAAATAATTTGTTTAATTCTTTTCTTTTTATGTGCCATAACCTTTCAAAACGTAGGCGATCATGGCTCTCCGCCTTCCTCTATCCCTTGCAACAAGTTCCGTCCCTCTTCTACCTCCCCAAGACTACGTTCTGTCATCCACTTGTTTAAGCCCGCTCGGTATTTCCTTCGCTGTTTTTCCTCGTCTCTCTTTCCCTCTATTCAACACGTGAGTATCAGATTCTCCAGGCCCTCCTTCCTCATTATGTGTCCCAGAAACTTCATCTGCCTCTTCCTGATATTAAGTATAAGCCTCCACCTTCTTTGTCTCTCTTTCCCTCTATTCAACCCGTGAGTATCAGATTCACCAGGCCCTCCTTCCTCATTATGTGTCCCAGAAACTTCAGCTGCCTCTTCCTGATGTTTAGGTATAAGCCTCCACCTTCTTTGTCTCTCGTCCCCTCTATTCAACCCGTGAGTATCAGATTCTCCAGGCCCTCCTTCCTCATTATGTGTCCCACAAACTTCAGCTGCCTCTTCCTGATATTAAGTATAAGCCTCCTCCTTCTTTGTCACTCTTTCCCTCTATTCAACCCGTGAGTATCAGATTCTCCAAACCCTCCTTCCTCATTATGTGTCCCAGAAACTTCAGCTGCCTCTTCCTGATATTAAGTATAAGCCTCCTCCTTCTTTGTCTCTCTTTCCCTCTATTCAACCCGTGAGTATCAGATTCTCCAGGCCCTCCTTCCTCATTATGTGTCTCAGAAACTTCAGCTGCCTCTTTCTGATATTAAGTATAACCCTCCTCTTCCTTTTTTGTCTCTTTCCCTCTATTCAACCCGTGAGTATCAGATTCTCCAGGCCCTCCTTCCTCATTATGTGTCTCAGAAACTTCAGCTGCCTCTTTCTGATATTAAGTATAAGCCTCCTCCTTCTTTGTCTCTCTTTCCCTCTATTCAACCCGTGAGTATCAGATTCTCCAGGCCCCTTCCTTCCTCATTATGTGTCTCAGAAACTTCAGCTGCCTCTTTCTGATATTAAGTATAAGCCTCCTCCTTCTTTGTCTCTCTTTCCCTCTATTCAACCCGTGAGTATCAGATTCTCCAGGCCCTCCTTCCTCATTATGTGTCCCACAAACTTCAGCTGCCTCTCCCTGATATTAAGTATAAGCCTCCTCCTTCTTTGTCTCTCTTTCCCTCTATTCAACCCGTGAGTATCAGATTCTCCAGGCCCTCCTTCCTCATTATGTGTCTCAGAAACTTCAGCTGCCTCTTCCTGATATTAAGTATAAGCCCCCTCCTTCTTTGTCTCTCTTTCCCTCTATTCAACCCGTGAGTATCATATTCACCATGCCCTCCTTCCTCATTATGTGTCCCAGAAACTTCAGCTGCCTCTTTCTGATATTAAGTATAAGCCCCCTCCTTCTTGTCTGTCTTTTCCTCTATTCAACCCGTGAGTATCAGATTCTCCAGGCCCTCCTTCCTCATTATGTGTCCCAGAAACTTCAGCTGCCTCTACCTGATATTAAGCCTCCTCCTTCTTTGTCTCTCTTTCCCTCTATTCAATAAGTATCCTCAGGCCCTCCTTCCTTGCTGCCTTTGTCTCTCTTTCCCTCTATTCAACCCGTGAGTATCAGATTCTCCAGGCCCTCCTTCCTCATTATGTGTCTCAGAAACTTCCCTCTATTCAACTATTCGTGAGTCAGATTCTCCAGGCCCTCCTTCCTCATTATGTGTCCCAGAAACTTCAGATGATCCAGGCTCCTCCTTCCTCATTCAATGTGTCTCCAGAAACTCAGCTGCCTCTTTCTGATGATTAAGTATAAGCCTCCTCCTTCTTTGTCTCTCTTTCCCTCTATTCAACCCGTGAGTATCAGATTCTCCAGGCCCTCCTTCCTCATTATGTGTCTCAGAAACTTCAGCTGCCTCTTTCTGATATTAAGTATAAGCCTCCTCCTTCTTTGTCTCTCTTTCCCTCTATTCAACCCGTGAGTATAAGATTCTCCAAACCCTCCTTCCTCATTATGTGTCCCACAAACTTCAGCTGCCTCTTTCTGATATTAAGTATAAGCCTCCTCCTTCTTTGTCTCCTCTTTTCCTCTATTCAACCTGTGAGTA
Source organism: Acanthosepion pharaonis (assembly GCA_903632075.3). Lineage (NCBI taxonomy): Eukaryota > Metazoa > Mollusca > Cephalopoda > Sepiida > Sepiidae > Acanthosepion > Acanthosepion pharaonis. The sequence goes on from CAHIKZ030003443.1 coordinate 2,798,215, forward strand.
TCAGATTCTCCAGGCCCTCCTTCCTCATTATGTGTCTGAGAAACTTCAGCCTCCTCCTGTTTGTCTCTCTTTCCTATTCTATTCAACCCGTGTATCAGATTCTCAGGCCCTTTCTGATATTAAGTATAAGCCTCCTCCTTCGTTCTCTCTTTTCCCTCTATTCAACCCGTGAGTATCAGATTCTCCAGGCCCTCCTTCCTCATTATGTGTCCCAGAAACTTCAGCTGCCTCTTCCTGATATTAAGTATAAGCCTCCTCCTTCTTTGTCTCTCTCTTTCCTCTATTCAACCCGTGAGTATCAGATCCAGGCCCTCCTTCCCATTATGTGTCCCAGAAACTCCAAACCCTCCTTCCTCGTTATGTGTCCCAGAAACTTCAGCTGCCTCTTCCTGATATTAAGTATAAGCCTCCTCCTTCTTTGTCTCTCTTTCCCTCTATTCAACCCGTGAGTATCAGATTCTCCAGGCCCTCCTTCCTCATTATGTGTCTCAGAAACTTCAGCTGCCTCTTCCTGATATTAAGTATAAGCCTCCTCCTTTTTTGTCTCTCTTTCCCTCTATTCAGACCCGTGTTTATTATGTGTCTCAGATTCTCCAGTATAAAGCCTCCTCCTTCTTTGCATTATGTGTCCTCCTTCCTCATTCAACCCGTGGTATCAGATTCTCCAGGCCCTCCTTCTCATGTGTCCTCAGAAACTTCATCTGCCTCTTCCTGATATTAAATCTAAGCCTCCTCCTTCTTTGTCTCTCTTTCCCTCTATTCAACCCGTGAGTATCAGATTCTCCAGGCCCTCCTTCCTCATTATGTGTCTCAGAAACTTCAGCTGCCTCTTTCTGATATTAAGTATAAGCCTCCTCCTTCTTTGTCTCTCTTTCCCTCTATTCAACCCGTGAGTATCAGATTCTCCAGGCCCTCCTTCCTCATTATGTGTCTCAGAAACTTCAGCTGCCTCTTTCTGATATTAAGTATAAGCCTCCTCCTTCTTTGTCTCTCTTTCCCTCTATTCAACCCGTGAGTATCAGATTCTCCAGGCCCTCCTTCCTCATTATGTGTCTCAGAAACTTCAGCTGCCTCTTTCTGATATTAAGTATAAGCCTCCTCCTTCTTTGTCTCTCTTTCCCTCTATTCAACCCGTGAGTATCAGATTCTCCAGGCCCTCCTTCCTCATTATGTGTCCCAGAAACTTCAGCTGCCTCTTCCTGATATTAAGTATAAGCCTCCACCTTCTTTGTCTCTCTTCCCTCTATTCAACCCGTGAGTATCAGATTCTCCAGGCCCTCCTTCCTCATTATGTGTCTCAGAAACTTCAGCTGCCTCTTCCTGATATTAAGTATAAGCCCCCTCCTTCTTTGTCTCTTTCCCTCTATTCAACCCGTGAGTATCAGATTCTCCAGGCCCTCCTTCCTCATTATGTGTTACTTGCTGTCTTCCTGATATTAAGTAAACTTCAGATTCTCCAGGCCCTCCTTCCTCATTATGTGTTTCTGATCTTTAAGATATAAGCCTCCTCCTTCTTTGTCTCTCTTTCCTCTATTCAACCCGTGAGTATCAGATTCTCCAGGCCCTCCTTCCTCATTATGTGTCTCAGAAACTTCAGCTGCCTCTTTCTGATATTAAGTATAAGCCTCCTCCTTCTTTGTCTCTCTTTCCCTCTATTCAACCCGTGAGTATCAGATTCTCCAGGCCCTCCTTCCTCATTATGTGTCCCAGAAACTTCAGCTGCCTCTTCCTGATATTAAGTATAAGCCTCCTCCTTCTTTGTCTCTCTTTCCCTCTATTCAACCCGTGAGTATCAGATTCTCCAGGCCCTCCTTCCTCATTATGTGTCTCAGAAACTTCAGCTGCCTGTTTCTGATATTAAGTATAAAACCTCCTCCTTCTTTGTCTCTCTTTCCCTCTATTCAACCCGTGAGTATCAGATTCTCCAGGCCCTCCTTCCTCATTATGTGTCCCAGAAACTTCAGCTGCCTCTTTCTGATATTAAGTATAAGCCTCCTCCTTCTTTGTTTGTTTCCCTCTATTTTCCCAGGCTATTCAATTATGTGTCCCAGAAACTTCAGCTGCCTCTTCCTGATATTAAGCCCTCCTGTCTCTCATTATGTGTATCAGATTCTCCAGGCCCTCCTTCCTCATTATGTGTCCATTATGTGTCAGAAACTTCAGCTGCCTCTTTCTGATATTAAGTATAAGCCTCCTCCTTCTTTGTCTCTCTTTCCCTCTATTCAACCCGTGAGTATCAGATTCTCCAGGCCCTCCTTCCTCATTATGTGTCTCAGAAACTTAAGCCCCCTCCTCTTTCTGATATTAAGTATAAGCCCCTCCTCCTTCTTTGTCTCTCTTTCCCTCTATTCAACCCGTGAGTATAAGATTCTCCAAACCCTCCTTCCTCATTATGTGTCCCACAAACTTCAGCTGCCTCTTTCTGATATTAAGTATAAGCCTCCTCCTTCTTTGTCACTCTTTCCCTCTATTCAACCCGAGAGTATCAGATTCTCCAAACCCTCCTTCCTCATTATGTGTCTCAGAAACTTCAGCTGCCTCTTTCTGATATTAAGTATAAGCCTCCTCCTTCTTTGTCACTCTTTCCCTCTATTCAACCCGTGAGTATCAGATACTCCAAACCCTCCTTCCTCGTTATGTGTCCCAGAAACTTCAGCTGCCTCTTCCTGATATTAAGTATAAGCCTCCACCTTCTTTGTCTCTCTTTCCCTCTATTCAACCCGTGAGTATCAGATTCTCCAGTCCCTCCTTCCTCATTATGTGTCTCAGAAACTTCAGCTGCCTCTTCCTGATATTAAGTATAAGCCTCCTCCTTTTTTGTCTCTCTTTCCCTCTATTCGACCCGTGTTTATCAGATTCTCCAGGCCCTCCTTCCTCATTCTGCCTCCCAGTAACTTCATCTGCCTCTTCCTGATATTAAATCTAAGCCTCCTCCTTCTTTGTCTCTCTTTCCCTCTATTCAACCCGTGAGTATCAGATTCTCCAGGCCCTCCTTCCTCATTATGTGTCTCAGAAACTTCAGCTGCCTCTTTCTGATATTAAGTATAAGCCTCCTCCTTCTTTCTTTCTCTCTTTCCCTCTATTCAACCCGTGAGTATCAGATTCTCCAGGACCTCCTTCCTCATCATTATGTGTCTCAGAAACTTCAGCTGCCTCTTTCTGATATTAAGTATAAGCCTCCTCCTTCTTTGTCTCTCTTTCCTCTATTCAACCCGTGAGTATCAGATTCTCCAGGCCCTCCTTCCTCATTATGTGTCTCAGAAACTTCAGCTGCCTCTTTCCTGATATTAGGTATAAGCCCCTCCTTCTTTGTCTCTCTTTCCCTCTATTCAACCCGTGAGTATCAGATTCTCCAGGCCCTCCTTCCTCATTATGTGTCTCAGAAACTTCAGCTGCCTCTTCCTGATATTAAGTATAAGCCCCCTCCTTCCTCTCTTTCCTTCTTTGATTCTCCAGGCCTCCTCTCTCTTTCCCTCTATTCAACCCGTGAGTATCAGATTCTCCAAACCCTCCTTCCTCGTTATGTGTCCCAGAAACTTCAGCTGCCTCTTCCTGATATTAAGTATAAGCCTCCACCTTCTTTGTCTCTCTTTCCTCTATTCAACCCGTGAGTATCAGATTTTCCAGTCCCTCCTTCCTCATTATGTGTCTCAGAAACTTCAGCTGCCTCTACTGATATTAAGTATAAGCCTCCTCCTTTTTTGTCTCTCTTTCCCTCTATTCGACCCGTGTTTATCAGATTCTCCAGGCCCTCCTTCCTCATTCTGCCTCCCAGTAACTTCATCTGCCTCTTCCTGATATTAAATCTAAGCCTCCTCCTTCTTTGTCTCTCTTTCCCTCTATTCAACCCGTGAGTATCAGATTCTCCAGGCCCACCTTCCTCATTATGTGTCTCAGAAACTTCAGCTGCCTCTTTCTGATATTAAGTATAAGCCTCCTCCTTCTTTGTCTCTCTTTCCCTCTATTCAACCCGTGAGTATCAGATTCTCCAGGCCCTCCTTCCTCATTATGTGTCTCAGAAACTTCAGCTGCCTCTTTCTGATATTAAGTATAAGCCCCTCCTTCTTTGTCTCTCTTTCCCTCTATTCAACCCGTGAGTATCAGATTCTCCAGGCCCTCCTTCCTCATTATGTGTCCCAGTTGTTCAGAAACTTCAGCTGCCTCTTCCTGATATTAAGTATAAGCCCTTTCCTTCTTTGTTTCTCTCTTTCCTCTATTCAACCCGTGAGTATCAGATTCTCCAGGCCCTTCCTTCCTCATTATATGTCTCAGAAACTTCAGCTGCCTCTTCCTGATATTAAGTATAAGCCTCCTCCTTCTTTGTCTCTCTTTCCCTCTATTCAACCCGTGAGTATCAGATTCTCTCAGTGCCCTCCTTCCTCATTATGTGTCTATTCAAGAAACTTCAGCTGCCTCTTCCTGATATTAAGTATAAGCCCCCTCCTTCTTTGTCTCTCTTTCCCTCTATTCAACCCGTGAGTATCAGATTCTCCAGGCCCTCCTTCCTCATTATGTGTCCCAGAAACTTTTCAGCTGCCTCTTTCTGATATTTCCAAAGTATAAGCCTCCTCCTTCTTTGTCTCTCTTTCCCTCCCTATTCAACCTGTGAGTTTCAGATTCTCCAGGCCCTCCTTCCTCATTATGTGTCTCAGAAACTTCAGCTGCCTCTGATAGACCCTCCTTGCTCATTATAAGCCTCCTCCTTCTTTTCCCTCTATTATTATCAGATTCTCCAGCTGCCCTTATAAGCCTCCTCCTTCTTTGTCTCTCTTTCCCTCTATTCAACCCGTGAGTATCAGATTCTCCAGGCCCTCCTTCCTCATTATGTGTCCCAGAAACTTCAGCTGCCTCTTCCTGATATTAAGTATAAGCCTCCTCCTTCTTTGTCTCTCTTTCCCTCTATTCAACCCGTGAGTATCAGATTCTCCAGGCCCTCCTTCCTCATTATGTGTCTCAGAAACTTCAGCTGCCTCTTTCTGATATTGAGCCTCCTCCTTCTTTGTCTCTCTTTCCCTCTATTCAACCCGTGAGTATCAGATTCTCCAGGCCCTCCTTCCTCATTATGTGTTCAGAAACTTCAGCTGCCTCTCCCTGATATTGCCTCCTCCTTCTTTGTCTCTCTTTCCCTCTATTCAACCTGTGAGTATCAGATTCTCCAGGCCCTCCTTCCTCATTATGTGTCCCAGAAACTTCAGCTGCCTCTTCCTGATATTAAGTATAAGCCTCCTCCTTATTTTGTCTCTCTTTCCCTCTATTCAACCCGTGAGTATCAGATTCTCCAGGCCCTCCTTCCTCATTATGTGTCTCAGAAACTTCAGCTGCCTCTTTCTGATATTAAGTATAAGCCTCCTCCTTCTTTGTCTCTCTTTCCCTCTATTCAACCTGTGAGTATCAGATTCTCCAGGCCCTCCTTCCTCATTATGTGTCCCAGAAACTTCAGCTTTGCCTCTATTCAACCCTGATATTAAGTATAAGCCTCCTCCTTCTTTTGTCTCTCTTTCTTTTGTCTCCTCTATTCAACCCGTGAGTATCAGATTCTCCAAACCCTCCTTCCTCATTATGTGTCCCAGAAACTTCAGCTGCCTCTTCCTGATATTAAGTATAAGCCTCCTCCTTCTTTGTCTCTCTTTCCCTCTATTCAACCCGTGAGTATCAGATTCTCCAGGCCCTCCTTCCTCATTATGTGTCTCAGAAACTTCAGCTGCCTCTTCCTGATATTAAGTATAAGCCTCCTCCTTCTTTGTCTCTCTTTCCCTCTATTCAACCCGTGAGTATCAGATTCTCCAAACCCTCCTTCCTCGTTATGTGTCCCAGAAACTTCAGCTGCCTCTTCCTGATATTAAGTATAAGCCTCCACCTTCTTTGTCTCTCTTTCCCTCTATTCAACCCGTGAGTATCAGATTCTCCAGTCCCTCCTTCCTCATTATGTGTCTCAGAAACTTCAGCTGCCTCTTCCCGATATTAAGTATAAGCCTCCTCCTTCTTTGTCTCTCTTTGCCTCTATTCGACCCGTGTTTATCAGATTCTCCAGGCCCTCCTTCCTTATTCTGCCTCCCAGTAACTTCATCTGCCTCTTCCTGATATTAAATCTAAGCCTCCTCCTTCTTTGTCTCACTTTCCCTCTATTCAACCCGTGAGTATCAGATTCTCCAGGCCCTCCTTCCTATAATTATGTGTCTCAGAAACTTCAGCTGCCTCTTTCTGATATTGATATTAGTATAAGCCTCCTCCTTCTTTGTCTCTCTTTCCCTCTATTCAACCCGTGAGTATCAGATTCTCCAGTCCCTCCTTCCTCATTATGTGTCTCAGAAACTTCAGCTGCCTCTTCCTGATATTAAGTATAAGCCTCCACCTTCTTTGTCTCTCTTTCCCTCTATTCAACCCGTGAGTATCAGATTCTCCAGGCCCTCCTTCCTCATTATGTGTCTCAGAAACTTCAGCTGCCTCTTTCTGATATTCAACCCCGTGAGTATCAGATTCTCCAGGTATAAGCCTCTTTCTGATATTAAGTATAAGCCTCCTCCTTCTTTGTCTCTCTTTCCCTCTATTCAACCCGTGAGTATCAGATTCTCCAGGCCCTCCTTCCTCATTATGTGTCCCAGAAACTTCAGCTGCCTCTTCCTGATATTAAGTATAAGCCTCCCCTCCTTCTTTGTCTCTCTTTCCCTCTATTCAACCCGTGAGTATCAGATTCTCCAGTCCCTCCTTCCTCATTATGTGTCCCAGAAACTTCAGCTGCCTCTTCCTGATATTAATTATAAGCCTCCACCTCCTTTTGTCTCTCTTTCCCTCTATTCAACCTGTGAGTATCAGATTCTCCAGGCCCTCCTTCCTCATTATGTGTCTCAGAAACTTCAGCTGCCTCTTCCTGATATTAAGTATAAGCCTCCTCCTTCTTTGTCTCTCTTTCCCTCTATTCAACCCGTGAGTATCAGATTCTCCAGGCCCTCCTTCCTCATTATGTGTCCCAGAAACTTCAGCTGCCTCTTCCTGATATTAAGTATAAGCCTCCTCCTTCTTTGTCTCTCTTTCCCTCTATTCAACCCGAGAGTTTCAGATTCTCCAGGCCCTCCTTCCTCATTATGTGTCTCAGAAACTTCAGCTGCCTCTTTTTGATATTAAGTATAAGCCTCCTCCTTCTTTGTCTCTCTTTCCCTCTATTCAACCCGTGAGTATCAGATTCTCCAGGCCCTCCTTCCTCATTATGTGTCCCAGAAACTTCAGCTGCCTCTTCCTGATATTAAGTATAAGCCTCCTCCTTCTTTGTCTCTCTTTCCTCTATTCAACCTGTGAGTATCAGATTCTCCAGGCCCTCCTTCCTCATTATGTGTCTCAGAAACTTCAGCTGCCTCTTCTGATATTAAGTATAAGCCTCCTCCTTCTTTGTCTCTTTCCTCTATTCAACCCGTGAGTATCAGATTCTCCAGGCCCTCCTTCTTCATTATGTGTCCTCAGAAACTTCAGCTGCCTCTTCCTGATATTAAGTATATGTGCCTCCTCCTTCTTTGTCTCTCTTTCCCTCTATTCAACCCGTGAGTATCAGATTCTCCAGGCCCTCCTTCCTCATTATGTGTCCCAGAAACTTCAGCTGCCTCTTCCTGATATTAAGTATAAGCCCCCTCCTTCTTTGTCTCTCTTTCCCTCTATTCAACCCGTGAGTATCAGATTCTCCAGGCCCTCCTTCCTCATTATGTGTCCCAGAAACTTCAGCTGCCTCTTCCTGATGTCTAAGTATAAGCCTCCACCTTCTTTGTCTCTCTTTCCCTCTATTCAACCCGTGAGTATCAGATTCTCCAGGCCCTCCTCCCTCATTATGTGTCCCAGAAACTTCAGCTGCCTCTTCCTGATATTAAGTATAAGCCTCCACCTTCTTTGTCTCTCTTCCCCTCTATTCAACCCGTGAGTATCAGATTCTCCAGGCCCTCCTTCCTCATTATGTGTCCCAGAAACTTCAGCTGCCTCTTCCTGATGTTTAAGTATAAGCCTCCTCCTTGTTTGCATCCTGTCTTAGACTTCATCGTTGCTCACACGCTCAGTCCATGATATCCTTAGCATCCTTCTATAGAACCACATCTCTGACGCCTCGAGTCTCTTCTTCATCTTTGAGGAAATCGTCCAACATTCGCTGACGTAAAAAAAGGACAGATATCACATAACAGCTCAGTATTTTTTTCTTCATTACCTCCTGTCTTGAAATACTCTGCCCAGCTTTTGGAATGCGTCTTTGGCAATCCCAAGACGTAAACGGTTAGATTTTCTTAAAATTGTAGCGAATTATTTAAACAAGTGAAAAAATAGCAAATTGGCTGTAATTATTATTATTATTATTATTATTATTATTATTATTATTATTATTATTATTGTTGTTGTTGTTGTTGTTGTTTTTATTGTTCATACCAATATTAATTATTTTAAATAAAAATATTACAGAATTGTTTAAATATACCGAATTTTAATTTCAATTAGATTTTACTGGGAAAAGATTTAAATGAAATAAATACATTTTTCGTAGAAGAAACAAATTATTTCAATAGGTGAGACTAACCTGTTGTTAAATTCTTTTCCATTATTTTAATTATTAAAAACATTGCAAAATTGTTTCACTACGTAAATATAGTCAGTTGCTAATTTTTTTAAAGCAAGTTCACCCCAAACAAGGAAGTAAAGCCACTGAGACATGAGGTGTTATTGGGTGTGGAAGAATTAGAAAACAGAAACATTACTAAGGAACGAGAATAAAAGAAGAGTAATCAGAAGGACAGCAGATAGCGATTGGCATTGCATTTCAATTTTTAAAGATGAAAGTTGGCTGAAAAGCATGGAACTGGAAGAGAGTTCCACAAGTAAGAAGTGCGGGAAAAGAAACTGTTAGCATAGAACTTACGGTTATAAATTGATGAGCTCTCGACGCCAGTCTAGTATATGCTTTAAAATATTTGCTAAAAATCGGAATTTCTTTTTTTCTTTCCTTTTTTTCTTTCTTTACTTCTGTCTTTATCTTTCTTTCTTTCTTTTTCTTTCTTTCCTTCTTTCTTTTTTCTTTCTTTCCTTCCTTCCATTCGTCTTTCTTTCTTTCTTTCTTTTTTAAATCGAGTTCACCACAAGTAAGGCATTAAAGTCACTATATACAAGGGGTTACAGCAAAAAAGATACATCACTAAGGAGCGAGTACAGAAGAAGAGTAATTAGGTGGACAGTAGATAGCGATTGACATTGCATTTAAATTTTTAGAGTTGGCTGGAAAGCATGGAGCTGGAATAGTGTTCCACAAGCGAAAAGTGTGGTAGAAGAAACTGTTACCATAGAACTTATGGTTACATCTAGCCAATTCAGCTGCAAATTGGTGAGACCTCGCCGCCAATCTAGTACTGCGCTTAAATTCATAAAGTCTAGGTGCCAGTGTTTTTATAAATAAAAACATTGACAGGACATATATTACAACTTTTATCTGTCCGCAAGAAGAATATTTGGCGAGTTAAAGTAAAATTTGTTTACTAGCACATCCAGTTGAAGTTTAAAACTAATAACTGTTGGCAATGCTTGAGCAAATTCAAAAATAACGTAAATACTTGTAAAATCTGTAAGATCTATCTCTAAAAATATGAGAAGTATTAGAAACAGCTGGTGTATCAAAATATGGACGTTATAAAACTGATTCTGTTGCTCTTACGACCGAACAATTCCTTTATCTCGCTGTGCGAGATTAACAAAATAATACTTTTTGTCCGCCTCGCACAGAATTAAACCGGGAAATAATCGCTGGGCACTCCTTAAAGATTGAAAAAAAAAAGCTTTAAAAAAGTTGCAGGGGTCAGTGGACGCCTTACATTGCGCATACAACTAGAAACAATATCTACGACAAGATTTTATAATCTCCGAGATTTCATCCTCTTATACTAAGAACCATCTCTTCCGTGATATTCCCTCCCCTCTCACTGCCTTGATCCCTGATAATGTCAGTCGCTATTTACAGTGTCATCTCTAAATGCCCCAGCAGGAGTTCAAATCAAGGATTCGTCTTTAATCTCTTTTGAAATGCCAGGAAGTCAGCAGTTGTGCACCTGATACAAATTAGCTACGCCAAAAATGTAAAGAGTCGCTTTTCTGGACGGCTTTCTCCAAAGGATCTTGGATTTCTGATCGAAGGGAATATAATAGTAAATAATAATTAGTAGAACCAATGTACTTACTAATAACTATTTTTACTGCTTCACTGTACTCTTCAAACCATGACCATTCCCAGATAAGTGATGTTTATTCCTGTAGAAATACAGAAAATGCGGCACAAGGCCAAAAGGGAGATGGAGAAGACTGGTCATCATCTTACTTAGCTAGCCACAACCACTGATCCAATCATTCGATAATGTTCCTTACACCTTCTTTTATGTGCCGTGTCCCTTCAGGACGTAGGCGACCATGGACCTCCACATCATCCTATCCTTCGTAGCTCTTAACAAGTTTGGTCTTTTTGTTATTTCACCTAAACCCTGTTCCGTCATCCATTTACTCAAATATGTTATGCGTTGTTTTTCCCAGTCCTTCTTTGCTTCCAATCTGACTTGTGAGTATTAGATTTTCGAAGTCCCCTTTCCTCATTCGTGCCACAGAAATTTCCACCGTCTTTTCCTGATGTTAAGTATAAGTGGCTTTTCGTTTCCATTTTCTCTAAACCTTGCTAGGCAGGTTATGCATTGTTTTCCTCTATCCCTCTTTGCCTTCAATCTGTCCTGTGAGTATCAAATTTTCCAAGCCTTCTTTTCTCATTGTGTGTCCTAGAAATTTCCACTATCACTTCCTGATGTAAGTATAACTTTCTTATTTGTTTCCATTTACTCTAAAACCTGCACATTGCTCACGTATTCGATCCAAGGTATCCTCATCATCCTTCAGTAGAATCACATTTCTGTTGCCTCTAGTATTTTCTTTATCGTTGAGGAGATTGTCCAGCATTCACTGCTCCATTCACTTCATCAGTCCCCCTTGTCCTCAATCTGCCCCGTGGGTATTAGATTTTCCAAGCACTTTTTCTTCAATATATGCCCCAGAAATTTCCACCGTCTCTTCCTGATGTTAATTATAAGTTTCCGTGTCGTTTACATTTTTTCTAAAACCTCGTCGTTTGCCACGTGTTCGGTTCATGATATCCTCAGCATCTTTCTGCAGAACCACATTTCTGTTGCTTCAAGTCAATTCTTCATCTTTTAGGGTTTGTCAACAACTTCTTACTTACCATTCTTAATACAGTCACCTTAGAATACCACAATGTCTCCATGAAGTACTAACTATTCCCCATGTGTAAAATTCGTCTGTATTTTAAAAATAACAACTTTTAAAAAATCTAATCCCGAGATATATTTACAATGTATAAAAAAATCTTATTTATAAAAACTAAACAAAATAGTTTTCGTAATAAAAGCCCGCCAGAATCCTAAATTCTTGTAGAAACTTTACTTAACCAGACGAAATTGTTGCGGGACTGAATAAAATAATTGACAAGAATCACAAAAATTAAATACGAAAGTATTTACTAATCGGAGCATAAGGTAGCTAGTATGGACCACCCAGTGAAGATCGAACTCACTATTCAGTCATAATTGATCTAGAAAGACCATTACACTATGACGAAGTGAGCACCATTTCTTTAAAATACTGAAATATCTTCAACAGATTGTGAGGTCACGAAAAATGATTTAACCCGTGAGGGTTGAATTATATATCTATGTAAAAAAAAAAATTATATATATATATATATATATATATATATATATATATATATATATATATATATATATATATATATATATTAAAATATGAATATTCCCCACTCAAATATATAATTTTTTAATTTTTTTTTTTTTTTTACATTCATATATAAATCACGCTTATTTTAATTGCCAAATATAATTTTAAAATTAAAAAAAAACCCTGTAATTCCAGCATAATATATAACTACGCCAACATTGTAACAATCAGATATATTATAATTAAAAATGATATAAAGATCAGTTCATACTCAGCACCTGATTGCGTCGTGCATGAAACTAAGAGCCGTACTAGCGGAGAGGGATAATATGTATATCTATTAATATATACTCAATAGCTCTGTTATATTACATCGAGAACTGTTGTTGTATTAGCACTAGCACTATATATATATATATATATATATATATATATATATATATATATATATATATATATATATATATGTATGTATGTATGTATGCATGCATGCAAATGTAAAAGAACGAAAGAGTAAAAAGATTTCATCGTTCAAAATATTAATTTAAAACAGGGCTCAATACAAAAATAGAGCAATAAATATTTATTTATTATGCACTGTTACATTAAAACATGCACATACCCACTACAAAACTGTACATCTTGTTTCAACGTTAAAATTTTTTTCACGTTTCATCAGGTGGGAAATCACGATGCCACTCGAAATAAAAGATGCGTAAACTTCAAGATTAGTTATTCCAAAAATTTCGCTTGAGGATGAAACAGAGCTTTTGGCTCTTGTTTTTGAAACATGAGAAATCTTATGTAGCGAAGGAATCATATTTAAAAAAAATAATTGTAATTATAATTTAGACTCTACTTTTGTATTGAGCACTGTTTTGTAAAAATAAATGCAAAAATACTACAGAACTTCGGATTATTTACCTAACGTGTTCTTTCCTATTTTTCTATATATTTGCACACGCACGCACACACACTCACACAGATATATATATATATATATATATATATATATATATTATAAATTAATTGATTTAAAATATGTTTTTTTCGCTACACAGTTGTAACCATGTTTCAAAAATGGAAGCTAAAAGTTCCATTTCATCCTCAAGCGAATTTTGGAGTAACTGAAAAAGTTTCATCCTCAAGCGAATTTTGCAGTAACTGAAAAAGTTACTCAAAAATTCGCTTGAGTATGAAATGGAACTAATGTCTTTAATTTAATTACAAAATTAAGTTCGAAGCTTTTAGCTTCCATTTTTGAAACATGGTTAGAACTGCGTAGCGAAAAAAACATATTTTAAATCAATTAATTATTATTAATGCTCTGTAAATTTACATTGAGCACTATTTTGTAAAAATAAAAATATCTATACGAACACCGGATTATATATCTTACTGTTCTTTATATATATATATATATATATATATATATATATATATATATATATATATATATATATATCACTGTATTCATTTTTATCTATCTTACGATGTTCACCATTCTGTCTATCTTGCTGTGCCTTCTTTTTTCCCGTCCTGGGTAAGACGATAAACTACGTCCGATAGCAAGGCCTCTGATCAGGAGGTTTTGAGGAGTGTGGAACCACCTCTTAATTGCTGCTGTTCCGAATGTCCACTCTGACTCGAAGTGGTGGCACCTGTTGGAGTCCCAGCTGTGGGCGAATGGTTGCCCCCCAAACTGAGGTCGGAAGTTGTGGGGGTGTAGAAATGGATTTTAATGCCAGAAATGCTTTGTAAAAAATTGTTGCCAACGGTGGAGTTTTAAGAAAATTGTTACCAGCAATACATTATAAAAAAAAGTATTACGAGCAATACATCTTTCAGACGATTGCCAACGATTCATTTTTTAAAAGAAATATATTACTAGCTATACATTTTTGAAAAAAATAATACCAGAGATAGAATGTTGAAGGAAAAAATATTACCAGCTAGACATTTTGGATAAAAATTGTCGCCATTAAATAACCGATTGAGGTAGATATGCCGTAAAACAAACCAAACCAAACCAATATATATTGAGATAGATAGATAGATAGATAGATAGATAGATAGATAGATAGAAATATATTACCAGCAATAAACTGTACATCTTGTTTCAACGTTAAAATTTTTTTTAAAAATCATTAATATCATTAAATAACCCACTGAGGTTGATATGCCGTAAAACAAACCAAACCAAAGTTCATTTTTCATTTCTTCTATCCTGCATATTTCTTTCTTTTTATTTTCTGCCATGAATATTGTCAAATTCGACCAGAAAAAAAAGAAAAGGAATTGAATTATGAAATATGTTATCAGATTCTGTCATGGAATACAATTTATGGGAGTCATAAGTGACTACAACCCGTTGGAATATTGTTTAATCAATGACCCGATCTTGTTTGCCGACGTTTTTTACACAATCAACAAACGGACCTTTTAATCTGATCTTGCAACTTCTATCGGATTTACTTACAAACAATATGACTTATACAATTACTGAGTTCACGTTTCTGGGGTTTTTTTTTCTTTCTTTAATACAATTTTTAGTACACAAAACAAGGGCAAGTGGCCAAGGAAAATGCACAAAGCGTTTATATTCATAAAAATGACATTAAATACGATCTTGTAGTTTCTCGTCACTTAACTTCAGTATTGGTGTGGTATTATATTCTACACATAGGACTGAACTACTGGCAATATATCCAGTGCGGTGAAGAAGTCAGCGGCCATCGCGGAGGAATCCCCCTCAATAAAATCAATGACCACGTGTCCGTGGACTATGTTTTCAGTTGGAGGGATATTAACTCTGGAGAGTATTGGTCTCCACCAGGTTTACTAGCCAAAGACATGATCCACATAAATGAATATCCCTCCCGGTTTTCAACCCAGATATCTTGAAGGAACTGGTCATCTGCTTAACGATGCAACAAGGTTCGGGTTTGTCCTGGACTTGTTCCTGGTCACCGAATACAGAAGTGCGCCTTGCTCCGGTATTCTAAGGTTAAGAATGAGAATGTTGAACAGATGGATATACAACCAAACAAACGCTCGAAAATGACTGAGCAATCTCTCACACACCACATCAGAAAAATATAGAGTTCACGTGCCGAATCGGAAGATATGTGGGGTGGGGTAGGGTTGGTCAGTAATGGCGGGGTTCTTATATCACAGACTGGTTGAGAATAACTGTCAATATATTGCAGTGAATAAAATATTAAGTAATGAATATTTAATCTCTTGCTGTCATTTAATCGGCACACTCACTTCATTAAATTGGAAGCCACACACCAAAGCGACTAACATAAGCAACTGTCCCAAAGCCTATTTTAAGTGACTTATTCCTGCATCGCATCATGCTGATTATTCTCATGCAGTTTTCATTTGATCGCCGTCAACGTTAATAAATCTAACTGGATTACTAAATTCGTCAATGCCATGTTCTCATAGGGCGTGGGCAATCATTGTTCTCCACAGCTTCCTGCTTTTTGTTGCTTTTTTAATTACCTTTTTATTCTATTTGTTTCTGTTCTTTCCGTTCACAAAAACTCGCTATTTCTACCGTTTTTAAAACTTCAATGACCCGTGAGTGTTGAATTCTCCAGGCTAAAATCATCTTTTGCCTTAATTTATGGAGATTTTAGAAGTGTCTTTGAAGTTTTCTCCTTTGTGCAATCAGTCATGTGTAGTACAGTGTAATCCGGATATAAGAGACCCGGATATAATAGAAACCCGGATATGAGAGAGATTTTCTCTGGTCCCAAAT
Source organism: Acanthosepion pharaonis (assembly GCA_903632075.3). Classification (NCBI taxonomy): domain Eukaryota; kingdom Metazoa; phylum Mollusca; class Cephalopoda; order Sepiida; family Sepiidae; genus Acanthosepion; species Acanthosepion pharaonis. Next base: position 2,813,726 of record CAHIKZ030003443.1, read on the forward strand.
TAGAGCCTGTGTTAATGTAAACAAAATAGACCAAACCCGGATATAAGAGAAACCCGGATATAAGAGACTTCTTCTCCGGTCCCGACAACTCTCTTATATCCGGGTTACACTGTATATTGTTTACAAGTTGTAAAACAACAAAACAACCAAAGCAAAACAATTTCCCTGGACACTGGCAAAAAAAGAACTTATAAATTAAGAAAATTTAACATATAGATATTAAAAGAAAAGGGAAGATGCAGAAGGTCTTGATCACCCAAAGAGACATGGCTTTGAAAAATACCATTCAAAACTGGAACTCCCCCGTAACGCAAGTCATGAGATGGCAATAGAATATTGTTAAAATCCATCAAAAAAATCACTGCTACTTCGCCCCGAACTACATTTGAAGAGGTTTAAAATATTTACAATGGGTTTAGTGATTGATTTTTTACAGCTTATCAACCTTTTGAAGGTTATTTAAAGCCAGAAAATATTTGGGGATTGTAAAGATTTTTTGAAGATATTAATGATTTACTGATAAAAAGTCTTATTAATTAACCCTTAGATGGGAAGAGATGAGGTGGATTCATGCCTTTAACAAGGGTTTCTGCGCATAAGTTAATTGATGTAGCATACCTACGGATGATAATGGGTATGTCCCCATTCACATAACTACATCGTCTTGGATAAGACGTTAAACTACATCCGCGTCCTGGGTAAGACGATAAACTACATCCAACAGCAAGCCCTCTGATCAGGAGGTTTTGAGGAGCGTGAAACCACCTCCTAATTGCTGGTGTTCCCAGGTCCACCCTGACCCAGGGTGGTAGTACCTGTTAGGGTCCCAGCTATGGGCAAATAGTTAATTATTACCAGCAATACTTTTTGAAAAATATTATTAGCAGCAATACAATTTTGAAGGGAAAATAATACCAGAAACAGGTTTTTTTACAAAACAAAATATTACCAGCAATAAAAAATGTTGTCGGCATTAAATAACCTATTGAGGTTGATATGCCGTAAAACAAAATAAACCAAACCAATCTAAACCAAAGAATACATATTCTATTCATACGAATCTATCCTAAAAATGTTGTCGGCATTAAATAACCCATTGAGGTTGATATATCGTAAAACAAAATAAACCTAAGCAAACTAAACATAACTACAGTAGTAAATACTGTATGTTGGTCTGCAGTTGGAGATTCATTATGCAATTCACTTGTCTCACTTCTAGGAGTTGACTACTTCTTCAACGCGCCACTGGAGAATCTTATATGTGTTGTTCTTGTCCTAAGTATTATCGTTCATTACCAACCTTTCTTTCATTATTCTATTCAGTAACCTTCCTTGGGTTACAACATTAATATAACGAATCCGACTGAAATTGGAAATTGGAGAAACGATTTCCAATTTCAGTGGGTATCCATTACACCACCCACACATCCAAGCTTACAGCCTCTGATATTCCCAAACGTTCACCCATCTAGGTACTGATCAGGCTCGACGTTGTTTCGGTGATTGTACGAGAACCTGTGTTTCGATGTGATGTGCCTGTAAGACTATTTCGAATGGAGACGGAGTTTTTCCGATATTTGGTGGCATATAACTTTTCCACTAAACCATTTTTTAATGACATTTTCTTCAAGACGTAAAATGCAGGAATTGCCAAGATATCTTGCGAAAGACAGTGAAGTCGTTTAGCGTTGCCTTCGCCACAGTCTTGAATTCAGCGCTATCCTTCCAAACTGCTAACCTCCCATCATCACCATGCAGATCCTGAATTTTCATCAATCGCACAAAACAGGTGTTCTCCCAAAGAGACGTCTTGACTTAAGCTCACCTCAAGCCGCAAGTGGAGCTCGTATATACGATCCCTTACCAAAAATGTTGGGGAAATGATTGATTCCCTATACCGCTCCAAAAAGTACCTGTCCTTCGGCTATTATCTATTTTTAGGAGAGCCAAATCAGGCCGAAAATGGTGTACTGCTGCTCTATGTAGGCAGGAGCTACCCAGTATTGACATTCAAGTCTCGATAGAGTTCAAAAGTGACTACGCGGCCTTGTTGGTAATTAATTATTTTCCAGACCACAACTCATTACTCACAGGGGACATTTTGCAAGTTTTTGCTGCTGTATCACTATTTCCATAGAGAACGTTCCGATGAGCTATTTCCGTGGAAAACGTTCTGACATACCATAGTTTCACCCGTTCTAAACTTCACAGTTAAGACCTACCATGCCACGTACACTTTAACGAACAACCCTCATTGTTTTCATATTCCGTTAGTAAAAAAAAATACGTAAAAATAAGTCCTATTCGAACTCCTACTTCACCCGAACTGCGACTTTGGAACTGACTCACAAGAGGATGCTTCCTCAATCTTAAACCATTACCTGCCTTGAGCCTCATTTGGGGATCTGTTAAAATTAAACTCTCTACATGTTATTTCTTGTATTTACATTGAATTGCTTACATACATTGCATTTGCTTACATACATTGCATTTGCAACACTTAGCCTTTAAAGTTTGTATTACTTAGTAAGAAGACACTTTCTGTTGTAATTTTACATTTCACAAGTAGAAAAATAATGACTAATTTCTAATCAATATTATTTTTTGATGTTTTATACACATATATATTTGATGTTCTAGTTTCTATAAAAATGGCAATGGTAACTACTGAAATTAAACATAAGGAATAAATAAACTCCTAAGATACCTGTCTGGGCCAAAAATGCACATTAAAAAAATTTGCAGTCAATGGGTTAACCTGTTCAAGATTAGGGTTAACCATTGTCTTTATATTAGTGGAAAATATTAGTCGAAAAAAAACACCATTTTCTTAGAAACAAAGAAAAGAGTACTGAACTGCTACGTCATATCTATCCTTCTATTCTGACAGGGAAATACTAAACTATTTCCTTAGAGATAAAGAGACATGAATCAATAGAGGTGTGGTACTACAGAAGGATGCTGAGAATACCATAGGCAGGGCATATGAGCAATGAAGGAGTTTCTTTAAAGAAATATGAAAAAGGCACTCATACTTAAAATAAAAAAAGAAGCAGTTAAAATTTCTTGGACGCTTAATGAGAAAATAAGGTGAACACCTCGACGTCGTTTACTAGTTAGCAAGCTTGTCTCGTGATATCGATCCTCATTGGGTGCCCCATACTTCTGCCATGTGCCACATTTAAGCTACGCTTAGAAAATTACCATAATGAGAAAAGAGAACTTAGAGAATCTGACACTCACAGGACATACTGAAGGATGGTGGGGGAATGAAACAGAGAATAACCTACCTAATTAGTTTGGGTGAATGGGTGTCAGGGAGTGGGCAACGAGGAATAGTAAAGAATCGAGTTACAAGGGATAGAAAGTTGTGGAGAGCCATGACCCCCGACATCTTGAAAGAACACGACACATTTTTTTTTTTTTTTTGTAAAACGTAAAGCTTATTTTTACACCTGATTTTGCCGAAATCTAATTAAAATATCAAAACATTAACTTATTAACTTGGGAGAAAAAATATTTTTAAATTATTTTATTGCTTCTTCTTCTTCTTCTTCTTCTTCTTCTATGTGCTACGTCCCTTTGGGACATTGGCGATCATAGCTCTCCACAATTGCTCTCCCTTATGGCCCTTAGCAGTCTTTCATTCCGTTCTGTCATCCATTCCCACAGGCTCATCAGGTAGGTGGCCTGCTCTCTTCTCCTATCTTTCTTGCCATCAACATGCCCAGCGAGAGCTAATTTTTCCAACCCCTCCTTGCTGTCTCGAAATAGCTTGATTGTTGTAATCGATATTAAGTTGTCGGGAAATTATTTACGATGAACAGTATCGAGTTTTTGTACGAGGATTAAAGGCATGATAAAAAGAAATAAATCTATACAATAAATACACACGCTGCAGACCCCACAGACTTTGGGTAAGGGTTGGATCCTTGGGGAGCAACGGCATGAGAAAAAATGATTTTTTTCCCTGAAAGGCCGTCTTTCAGAGCGATAGAAGTTTACAAAAGAATTGTGGTTCTATCATCGCACCTCCAACGGAGACCCTTCTTCCCGCCAAAAGCTAAGGCTACCCTCAACGGTGCTAGCTTTGCCTTCGGGTTTTGTTAAACTATTTATGATAAACGGGAACCTATGACGAATTTTAACCGTTGAAATGACAGTTTATTTACACATATAATGATAATAACATCAGAGTCTAATCAGGGAAAAGTTAAACAAATCAAAATGGAGAGAATGAATGTGTTGCGCCAATTTTCAAGGAGGCGAGAGGTACATGGTAATGCTAATAGTAATATTATTTGCTTCGGTGGCTCGGATTTGGGGAATTGGTGAACTGAGTTCGAATTCTACTCGAATCCATTACATTCACTTACGCGCTAATACTCTTGGGAAAGGTATGAAACTTCTTCTTCTTCTTCTTTTGCTCCCCCTCCTCCTCCTTCTTCTTTTGCTTCTCCTCCTCCTCCTTCTTCTTCTTCTGTTCCTCCTTCTTCTTCTCCTCCTCCTCCTTCTTCTTCTTCTTCTTCTTCTTCTTCTTCTTCTTCTTCTTCTTCTTCTTCCCAGCTATGGGTGAATAGCAGGACAGACACGGCTCTATAGTCTTGGATGGCAACTGGTCTACCACAGCAAAAAATGCCAACCTACTGCGGGAAAAAAAATCTGCCGCGTCAGTCATGTATCGAAAGACACATGTTCATCTAAACGTGTATCATGTATGGCACATAACTGACTAACGTACCCTTGGGAAAGGTATGAATCCTCTTCTTCTACCCACCCCCACCAGCTATGTGTAAATAGCAGGACAGACCGGGTTCTATAGCTTTGGATAGCAATTGATTTACCGCAGAAAGAAATGGCAATCTGTCCTGTATCGAAAGATACATGATCACCTAAGCGTGTATTACGCATGGCACATAACTGACTGATATGTAGGTACCAGCAAATATTCGTTAAAAAGGAAGAGGCATAATGAAAAAATTCCCCAAACTTAATAAAAACAAAATTTTATCATCAAAATCTTTGTGCTATTAAGAAGGTGTTTTTAAAATCCTTTTAAGAACACTAGAAATTTTAGTTATAAATCTATTATTATTATTATTATTATTATTATTATTATTATTATTATTATTATTTTCTTTGATTTCTGGCGTTTACACATTTCTTTCCGGGTCCCGCCCAGGGACCTAAGGTTAGAAATGGCGCCATGACACTTTCCACTGACAAAAAAAAAAAAAAAAGAATTAAATTAAATAGATAAAGCCCTTCGTAAGGTGTGGGCTGTACTTGTCAGAATAATTTTTTGTATCTCCTTGAGGCATGGACTTCCAGGAATCCCTTCAATTAGTCTACTGCAATCTTTTCCAACCAGTCCTAGAGCTCCAACTACAACAGGGATTGTTGATGTTCCCATATGCCACATTTTTGAGATTTCTATTTCAAGGTCCTTGTATTTTGGCAGCTTTTTGAATATCTTCAAAGATAAATTGCAGTCAGCAGGGACTGCCATATCAATAAGGAGGCATCGTTTTTGTTTGTGGTCTTTAATAACAATATCTGGCCGGTTGGCCTTGATTGTTCTGTCAGTGTGTATTGTGTAGTCCCGTAGAATTGTAACAGGTCCATTATTATTATTATTATTATTATTATTATGATTATTTGCGCAAACGCAAGACCTTTAAATTGTACTGGAAATTTGAGTTGTTTTTTTTTTAATTTATTTTATTTTTGCGGTGAAAAACATTATTTGGGAATTCTTAAAAATTCAGATAATTGTCGAATGTTAATGAAACATTCAAGATTTATGCAGAAATTAATTAAATTATTTTTGAAATGATTCTTTTTTAGGAAATCTTTCTACAAATATTTCTTGCACCTTATACCCCCCCACACACACACACAGACAACCGCCATCACTACCTCATTAAATTTTATGAAATTTCGAGAAATTATTTTTTTGTACCGCTTAATTTTACATTATAAGAACAAATCCTCAAGAATTTTGAATCATCAATTTTCTTTGTTCAGATAGGACCACAAGTTATAGAAAATCTGCACTGAATCGTAAAATAAAGATGCAATTAAACTAAGAAATTATAAAATCTTGTAATTGCTTTCATGAATAAAATATATTATGAACACTATTGTCTTAGATTTTTCTCTTAAGACAATAGAGTTTATAATAGTGCTTATTTTCTTTTATTAATAATGAATTTTTACAGGGAATGTCTCAAAATTTTAATTAGAATAATTTATAAAATTTTAAAACTTTTTAA
>CAHIKZ030003443.1:2825000-2850000 GCA_903632075.3 Acanthosepion pharaonis
GCGTAGCTTAGATGTGGCACAAGGCCGAAAGTATGAGGCACCCAGTGAGTATCGAACTCACTACTCAGTCGTAATTGATCTAGCAAGACAAGCTTTCTAACCATTACACCACGTCAAGGTGCCCAAAGGGTTTTCCAAGCGAAGCTTAGATGTGGCGAAAGTATGGGGCATCCAGTGAGGATCGAACTCACTCTTCAGTAGTAACTGATCTAGCAATACAAGCTTGCTAACCATTACACCACTTCCAGGTGCCCTTTATTTTCTAAGCGTAGCTTAGATGTGGCACAAGGCCGAAAGTAGGGGGCACCTAGTGAGGATGGAACTCACTTTTCAGTCGTAATTGTTCTAGCGAGACAAGCTTGCTAACAAATATTTAGCTATCCCCCCACGAGGATCGAATGTGGCACAAGGCCGAGTTTAATGTGGATCTTCCGAGCCCGTAGGCCCGGCCAAAAATATAGCCATCGAAACCGCCTTGGCGGGTTCGAGACCTGTCAACCTCCCCGAACGAAACCTTGCCCTTCGGCAAAGCTTCGTCCGGGTTCCTCCCTGCTAATGCAGAGGGTTAGACAGACGGCGCTGACTGTAACTTAATACAGCTACAAGCTTGCTAACCATTACACCATGTCAGGTGCTCACTTTTGGCTATATATATATATATATATATATATATATATATATATATATATATATATATATATATATATATATATATATATATATGTGTGTGTGTGTGTGTGTGTGTGTGTGTGTGTGTGTGTGTATATATATATATATGTGTGTGTGTGTGTATATATATATATATATATATACATGCAAGATTTTTCTAAACTGCTGCGTGTCTTACAAATTTTTAATTTTTTTTTTTTTTTTTTTAATAAATTTACATTTACAAGTTTAGCAAGGCTAAAAAATCTTGTAATGTTTCACAAAAATATTTATGCTGCCAATACAAAATTTTCGGAAAGTTCTGGTCAAGATTAATGTCAATAATGTTAAATATATACATAAGAGACAATGGAAGAATGTGTTACGCCAGTATTCCATGGCGTCAAGGGCCTGCCTGCATGTTTAACCTACAAAGGCAGTATTCGAAATTCTTACTTGTAATTGATTGGGTTCATACACCGACCACTGGCAACCCGTGGGAAATAACGATGTTGGTCATGAGGCAGGCGAGAGAATAGTTTAGAAATCATAAATGATTTGAAAAGAAAGAAAGAAAGAAAGAACGAAAGAAAATGAAGAAAAAAGAAAGAAAGAATGAATGAATGAAAGAGAGAAACAAAAAAGAAAGAATGAAAATAAGAAAGAAAGAAAAAAAGAAAGAAAGAAAGAAAGAAAGGAAGAAAAAGAATGAAAGAAGGAATGAAAGAAAAATAAAAAGAAAAAAAGAAAGAAAAATGAAAGGAAAAGAAAGAAAGAAAGAAAGAAAGAAAGAAAGAAAGAAGGGTTTGTATATTATATTCCTTTCAATATGTAAGGGTATATGAAATCGGCGAGCTGAGTTCAATTTCCGGTCTAGTCTGTTACGTTCCCTTTGCACTAATGCTCTTGACATAGCCATAAATCCGCTTCCTCGCTCCCTCTTATGGGTTAAATAACAGAATAGACTGTGCTCTCAAGTCTTGGGTGACACCTAGTCTTGGAGAAATACAACTCTATATTCAATACAATCAAGAAGGAAAAAAAATTCCACTCGCTTTTCCAAGAAGTCATAGCAAGTTGTAGATAAACAGAAAGCAAATATATGGGCAGCTTTGATAGCATTTAAAAATTTCCATTCAATTTTTGGTTATGCGTGGGTGGTATTTAACGATGTCGTTTCACCAGACATTGGCAGCATGTTTATTCCTAGCTAATGGCTCGTTCAAGTTGAACCTTGAATACTTCAATAAAAGATGATATTTCAGGTATTTAGCCTGCTTGTCAATGTATTTTGTTTTTTTTTTTTTTAATCAATTCACCCCAGGCAAGGCGATAATATCACTACGACGAAAGGTGCTACTAAGAGTGAAAAAGAGTTTAAAAGGAACCGGAAACCCGATCCTAAACAGGAAACAAGAGATAAATCTCTACTCTTGTTAAAAAAAAAAAAAACGGTGTGGAGTGTAGATCGGACGATAGACGAACCTATCTACTCCTATTAAGGAAAATAATTAAATAGTAAATACAATTTTAAAGTTTAGGTGCAGACGTTAGGTGTATAGAGTTGAAGTAGACGCTAGAAGGAGCCAATCCTACTCCCAATCGTACTCCTGTTCAATAAAATGGGGTGGTGTGTGAAACGGAGGACAGGTGAACCCATCTATTTTTTTCTTCTTCTTCTTCTTCTTATTATTATTATTATTATTATTTTCATCGAGCGAAAATAACTCTTTCCGCTGATATAGAATATTTATTTTATTCTCATTTATTCAATTTATTTTGTTTTCATTTTTCTTTCTTTTTTTTGGTCTAATATGGCATTTTTGTTTTTAGTATCGGTACCTTTATTCGTTTTAGTATCGGTACATTTTTGTTTTTAGTATCGGTACCTTGTTTTTACTATCGGTACTTTTTTTCGTTTTTGTATCAGTACATTTTTGTTTTAGTATCGGTACATTTTTGTTTTTAGTATCGGTACCTTGTTTTTACTATCGGTACCTTGTTTTCAGTATCGGTACCTTTTTTTCGTTTTAGTATCGGTACATTTTTGCTTTTAGTATCGGTACATTTTTGTTTTTAGTATCGGTACCTTTTTTCGTTTTATTATCGGTACATTTTTGTTTTTAGTATCGATACCTTGTTTTTAGTATCGGTACCTTGTTTTTAGTATCGGTACCTTTTTTCGTTTTAGTATCGGTACATTTTTGTTTTTAGTATCGGTGCCTAGTTTTTACTATCGGTACCTTTTTTCGTTTTATTATCGGTACATTTTTGTTTTTAGTATCGATACCTTGTTTTTAGTATCGGTACTTTTTTTCGTTTTAGTATCGGTACATTTTTGTTTTAGTATCGGTACCTTGTTTTTAGTATCGGTACCTTGTTTCAGTATCGGTACCTTTTTTCGTTTTAGTATCGGTACATTTTTGTCTTTAGTATCGGTACCTTTGTATTCTTGTGCATTTGCTGAATTTGTTTTAAATACAAATGCACAAGAATAGAAAGGTACCTAGATTTATAAAATTAAGCGATTTTGCTTTCCACGGCTTTGGTGGTTCACCGTCAACCGCAGAAATAAAATTTTATTTTTTTAACACGTTGACCTCCAGAGGTTATTTACAAAAACTGGGTCCAAACGCCAATTCTATAATCGCCAACTGAGGCAATAAAAAAATTCACGAGTTCAATTATTGCTTCAGCTGACGTCTTAAGATTGTTTTCCCGCTAAAAAGTATCACTACAAATAAATTCGCTGTTAGCGCCTGCAGATAAAAATGTATCAAAAAATTTCAAGTACTTGTAATCTGCACGAGATAATTCGTAGTCGGCACGAGATAACTCGTAGTCGTCACAACTTATTTCGTAATTCATCATAGTAAAAACTGCCAACCGCATTTCTTGGCGTCCAAACCTTTAGAGTTTTATCGTAAAGGCATAAATAACTTTTTAACCGGCAGAATGTACAGGGTTACTATGTTAACTGATTTAAACAGTGTAGATACATTGATTCAGAAATAAAAGATGGTTCTAAAAGATTTAAAAGATTCTAAAACCGGACATTATTTTCTGAATAACCTAACAGCATCAGGGTTGCATGTAATGTTGTTTGGTAGCCATTTTATATCCTTTTGAGAATGTTTTAACAAATATTATAACACAGCATTTCAAAAATCATTTGTCATTTCGGATTTTGCCGTACAATTACTTAAATTTCCACCCACAGTTGATGTTATGTGTTGAAATATGTAAACACGGAAGGTGCAATTTTGAACAATTCTATTTTTACCCACCTTTGAACCATTTACATTTATTGAATTAAATCCATCCCATAATATTTGTTATGTTCAGTGTAAGAAATTTGTTCAAAGAAGTTACATCTACTGAATTAAATCTATACCATAATAGTTATGTTTAGTGAATGAAAGTTGTTCAAAAAAGTCACATCTACTGAATTAAATCCATCCCATAATAGTTGTTACGTTTAGTGAATGAAATTTGTTCAAAAAAATTACATCTACTGAAGTAAATCCATCCCATAATATTTGTTTCGTTTAGTGTATGAAATTAGTTCGAAAAAGTTTAATCTACTGAATTAAAGTCATCCCATAATAGTTGTTACGTGTAGTTTATGAAATTTGTCTCCAAAGTGTTTTTACATAAAGTATATGGAATTTGCCCTATAATAGTGATTAAATGTGTTGAATTAAATGTATCCCATAATAGTCGTTACGTTTAGTGAATGAAATCTATACTAAAATTTTTTTTTACATTACGTGTATGAATTTTTTCTTATAATATTTTTTACGTTTAATGTATGAAATCCGTCTAATAATTGTCGTTATGTGTAATGAACAAAATTTGTTCCATAATAAGTTATTACATTTAGTGTAAAAAATTTAGCTTGAAATATTTTGCTAAATTTATGTGTTTATAAAACACAGCAGGTGTAATTTTGAACATTGTTTTCCCTTACATTTGAAAACTTCTCTTTATTTTTTTTTTAATTTACTGTCAGGTAAAATTATTGCTAGGATATACATAGAGATCTATTTATCTCGCAAGATAATGATAGGGCCCTGTTTGTTCAATTTTAGCGGAATTATATTTCCACTTGACAACATAATATCCTTCATACATGTGTGCAACTGTAAGAACATGTAATCTAATGTCACCATTCGTACTTAAATTCTTTAAATTCCTTTGAAGCAACCATTACGATGCCATAAATTGATTTTCCATTTTTAGAACAGGACAATTCTGCATATCATTTGTCATTTCGTGTTTTGCCTTGCGTTTTGTTAAATTTCCGCCATGACTGATGTTATCTGCTAAACTATATAAACACAGCAGGTGCAATTTTGAACATTTTAAAAATTTTTCCTCACCTTTGAACCGATTGAACAGCTCACGTTATTTATTTAAAAAAATCAACTGTCAAGTTTTGACTAAACAACACGAACTTGGCGCTTGGAAACACAACATAACATTTAATGAAGGATGCCAGTAATTTAAAAAATGCTCAAATCTACCAAGCATTATGGGACAGAGACACTAAATCATTGAAGTCCTTAACGTGTGATGAAATATTCTATGCATCGTTTTCTGTGGTCATATATACGAGGGGTGCTGAGAAATTCTCGATCCGACTCCCAGTTCAAGATTTCGATGACCACACATCAAAATATTTATTTTGGGAAGTGGGGCGGTCAGAGAACTTTTCAGCGACTCCTCGTAATAATAAACAGTTTGACTTTTTCTATATGCACGCCCATAGCTATTTGCATGACAAATGTTCAGATTAGCTCCATTGTTTAGTTCCACCAGTTCAGACCTTTAATTCTTTGACACGCCATGTTCCTCTCACGGAGTCGAAATGTCCTATTTTCACTCATACTTTACGGATGCGCGGGTGGTGCGACGGTGAAGTAATGGATAGCGGCTCGGATTGAAGAATCTGAGAGCCGAGTTCAAAATCCTATACTGGCAGCAAACAGCATGCATGCGTATAGGGAACGAGTTCAGTGAATACACAACAATAGAAAGGGGTGTAAGGCAAGGATGCGTTTTCTTACCAGACCTGTTCAACCTAAACAGCGAGGCAATTCTGAGAGAACTGGAAACCCTACCGGGATTTAGCATTGGCGGTCACAATTTTTACAACATAAGATACGCAGATGACATAGTATTGATAGCGGACATGGAAAAGAAATGACAAAATCTCCTACACAAGGTAGCGACGGAGAGTAAGAAGAAGGAACTATGCATAAACTACAAGAAGACTGAGTGCATGGTCGTCAGTAAGAGGATGAACCCGTAATGCGATCTGAAGGTCGGGAATGTTATAATTTTTGGATACATTAGACTACTAGTGATTGACTCACTTTATAGTCCACCAATAGAAGGTTAACCAATCAGAAGACGTAAAATATTCAATGCGTCGTGTATAAAGGCGGCCATTTTGTTTACTCTCTCCGAATGTCCAGTGCCAAATTGTCAGGCGAAAGAACAGAAGGAAGAACTACTGAACTACTGTCTTCGAAATATTCACTGCTAACCTCTGGATTCTATACTCAAAGACGACCGTCATCATGAACAACAGGAAACACTAGAATCAAGCAGACGCGGAAGTTTAAATACCTGACAAGCGTCTTGACAGAGGACAGTAAGTGCGGCACTGAGATCCGTAGACGTATTGGAATGGCCAAGGACACATTCTTGGATGGCATCTGGTCTACCGCAGAAATTGCAACCTACTGCAGGAAAAAATCTGCCTCATCATTCATGTAGAGAAAGTGTATCACGCATGGCATATAACGGCTTGGATTCGAGAGTCCAGTTCGACTTCCTGTCGAATTCGTTACATTCACTTCCGGCCTAAAACCGTTGGGAATGGTTTCTGTTGAGATGTTGAGTGTTTCCGCGTGCGTGTATTGAAATAAGGACAAACACATACGTAGGGAAAAATACTGGTATATCTGAAGAGGTATTTACAACAGAGAGATTAGTAGTCAAACGAACGCAGGTTAGTCAGTAACAATCAGAAAGAGTTTAAAGTCCAACTGTATCTTCCGGTAGAGAGACGGAAGTGTGATGGTCACCTGATCTCCCCAGAACTCTATAGAACTGTCCTATTAGTAGTAGAGAGATCAGTCCATTCTGATGAGAAGGTGGGTGGCCCCAACAGTTTCAATTCATCTCTTCTACTCCCCTCCTTCCCCCAAGTTATGGGTTAAATATTAGGACTTGTATCTGGAAAAATCATTATTATTTTTTAAAATTGTTAATGCAATATTTATTTGCAAAAAATAAAACAACGAAAAATCAAACAATTATTCTTTAAATCCAAAATATGTTGTTCTTTTATTATTCGGCTTAACAAAGCCTAAAATCATCAACAATTCCGCCAATATTTTTTTTATCATGTCACCCAAAGCAAGGCAATAAAGCCACTAAGACGTAAGGGCTTACCAAGTGTGAGAGAATATGGGAAAAAGGAAACATTATTAATGAGAGAGAACAATAAAAGAACAGGAATTAAGAAGACAGAATATAACGATTACCATGGCATCTAAATTTTTGAAGATCAAATTTAACTGGAAAGCAAAAAGCCGGAAGAGAGTTCCACAAGCGAGAGAAGAAACTGTTAGCATAGAATTTACGGTTACATCTAAGTCTTTCAACTGTAAAATGATGAGACCTTGCCGCCAATCAAGTACTGAGCTTAAATTCATCAAGTCTAGGTACCACAAAGGAAAGTAATATTTATTTTGAAAACACAAAAACGTGACACAAGGCCAAACGGTGGGGGTAGGGGTAGGGGTAGGGGTAGGTGAAGATCGGTCTTCAATCTGTCTTATCTTAAACTGATTCTGTTGTTCTTACGACCGAGCAATTTCTTCTCACTGTGTGAGATTAACAAAATAATACCTTTTGTCCGCCTCGCACAGTATTAGGCCAGGAAAAAAATCGCTGGGCATTCCATAAATTGATGAGACCTTGCCGCCAATCTAGAATTTCAGTTAAATTCATAAAGTCCAGGTACCACCGAGGTAAGTAATATTTATTTTGTTTTAATACAAAAATGTGGCACAAGGCTAAAAGCTGGGGATAGGTGAAGGCTGGTCTTCAATCTGTCTTATCTTAAACTTTACTAGCCATGATTACTGACTCAAAACATTCCACACTATTCCTTACACCAATATTTTTACTTACCATTCTACCATAATACCTCAGAGTCTCTATGCAGTCATAACTAGTTCCCATATGGACAATTTTTGAGGGGGTGGGGATGGATGAAATAAAAAATAACAACATTTAAAAATGAAACCTTAATAGAAAACTGCTCATCAGAACAATTATCATGAAAATATTTATAGATAAGGAAGAAGGAAGCGATGTTATGGCGGTGGTAAATAATAGTTGTTGCGTCCAATATGTGAAAATTGTTTCGAAATATCTGTTACATTGTAAATAAAAATAAAAGATGCCCCCAGTAAAAATGAAACAGTTATTAATTCACTCGTTGGAATTCTAAAAACTCAAACATTCCATAAAAAAAAAGTTCCTCTCAAAGGACGTAGTTTAATGTCTTACCCAGAACGCGGATGTAGTTTAACGTCTTACCCAGGACGCGGATGTAGTTTAACGTCTCACCCAGGACGCACTGATGGACTTGGATCGACATACACCTGATAATGACTGGATGACAAAAGCTGTGATCGTAACACCGAAGATGAAGCCAATAGTCTGCATACTAATAATAAATAAAATCTTCTCATCCCAGAAATTCAAGCAGAAGTTATATATATATTTTTTAAATGAGAATCACAAATTCAGATGATGAATGCATGTTCTATATTCTTAGACATCATTAATCCATTTTCTATTAATGTAACGTTGCAAAGCAGCTTATTCGCAACGATACAAGATAATGTTGCGGTCACATTGTGGGGAGTCTTGAAAAATGTTTTTGCAACATCTATTTAACGTTTCAGATACATGGTAGCTGGGCACCTGCTACTGTCCATCACTGGGCGTCTCTGCCACATTTATGGCGCGTTTATAGCGGACAGTCCCTCAGCAGTCGCGCAATTTTCAATTACAAGGCCTCTGTGTCACATTTCAGCTCGTAGTCCCGCCACTTTCCATCAATGAGCCTCTCTGGCCAATCTATCACGAGTTTGTGGAGGTCAGTCACCCAACAGTTTCACCACATCCAATTACTGAGCCTCTCTTTCACCTTTTTGGTGCGTTTATGGAGACCCACCCCACCCCTGCCAGCAATCTTGCCATTTTCCATCTTTGAGCGGCTCCATCCAATGTATCAATTATTTGTTGCACACCGAGCCGTCCTGCCACATTTATCGTGCGCTTTCACCGATCGGTTTCGCCACTTTTCTAATACATCATTTCTCTCACCACGTCAGATATTCTAAACGCGGATGGGCGTGTGACACAGGGCCACATTATGATATTTTTGGAACCCCTAGGCTAAAAAAATTATGGGGATATCTAAAAGAGAGCCACTCTCTAACGCGCCCCCACACGTATTGAATATTTTTACCCGTGATATATTTTACATAGCTTGAAGTAAACTTATTGCAAATTCATTAAATAAACTAGAATAGATATTCATTAAATAAACTAGAATAGATATTCATTAAATAAACTAGAATAGATATCGTCTGTTTAGCAATAAAACTATTATTTAAGAAATTTCACTATTTTATCATTTCTTGCAAACCAAATTAGTACACATTTAAACACAACCGTAGTAAAAAAAAACAAAAAAAAACATATTTTATAACCAGAAACAAACAAGTTTGATGACTCCGAGATTACAGTCTATACTAGACTACAATACCATCACCAAAGTTAAGCAATGTCAAGCCTCGTCAGTACCTAGATGGGTGACCGCTTGGGACTACCAGGTGATGCAAGCTTGGAATTGAGAAAGGTGGAATTTTTAATCGAAGAGCCAAGATTCAATTACTGTTGGGTTCGTTCTATTCAATTACGTGCCACTACCCTTTGGAAAAGTATGAATCCACCTCTTCTCCCCCCGGTATGGGTTAATTAGTAAGACTTCTATCACTAAACCATTATTACCTCAAAAATAAACTAAAATTCCATACAAAATATTTCAATTTCGGCATTAAATAACCCACTGAGATTGCTATGCAGCTAAACGAAAACAACAAACAAGTATACTAGCCTAGAGAAAAATCAGTCTGTGGAGTGGCGTAACGGCTGTAGGTAAGGAAAGTTCGAATTGTGACCTATTCTGCTGTGTTCACTTTGGCACAGATATCATTGGGAAAAGCAATAGTCGATCTTTTCCTCCCGCGTCTCCCACGCTTTCAGGGTAGACTGTGTTCACTAGCTTCCAATGGTAGCCAGTCAAAGAAAACTCATAATTCCGGACAGTGAAGACCGCAAAAGAACACGACTCCACAACCTCATGACGTCAGGGTCATTTACAAATGCATGTTTGCATCCGACATGAAGATATACATATATAAAAATCCTTTTATCGTCGATCTGTCGTTCCCAGCGCGTCCAAAAGCGTTGTATTCCCGGTGTCGTTACTTGGCGGTGTTAGTGGTCTATACGGTCATCGCATGTAGACGTCAGCATACCGGGAGATCACCAATTTGATACGGTTGTTTCGCCCACTGGTCGTTTTGATTCTCACTGAAAATTCAGGTGTGGAATTCAATGGACCGTGATAACTTCTTTGTCTCCGCTGAAAACCAATTACAAAGAACAAACTAACCAACTTTGAACAGAGTTTATGAAAAAACATCTTACTTATAAAACGCAGATTGTGTGTGTGTGTGTGTGTGTGTGTGTGTGTGTGTGTGTGTGTGTGTGTGTGTGTGTGTGTGTGTGTGTACGTTTATATATTGGATCGGATTTCCTACATTTTTCAGCCGATTTCAACAAAACTTCACAGGACTGCGTAAAAAAATTGGAAAAACACAATTGTTTTTGCACGAAATCAATTTGAAAACACGATAAAACACGATTCTGTCGCCAGAATGAAAGGGGGACAACTCATATGGAGTTATACTTATTATAAAACCCAGGTTGTGTGTGTGTGTGTGTGTGTGTGTGTGTGTGTGTGTGTGTGTGTGTGTGTGTGTGTTCGTTCGTTTATATATGGGATCGGATTTCCTACATTTTTCAACCGATTTCAACAAAACTTCACATTTTTTTGGCAGGTAGTGTTTCTTATTGTCTTGCACACTTTTTTCTTTATTTTTACATTCAGAATGCTTTAAAAATTCCATTTACAACACAATTGTTTATAATAAAATTCTATTCAATCGATAGACTCAGTCATAACGATTGAAAACAATGTTTTTGTTTGAGTTTGGGTATGACCAATTCGTAAAATAAAAAAAAACTATAAAAAAAACTAATTAAGACATGCGTGTCCGTCAACCTTAAACAATAATCTTTGTCAATTTTATTTTTCAGTCTTTATGATGGTCGATACTTGATCTATCTCTTACTGTTACATCTCCGTGCAACGCCGGGCTCTACTGCTAGTAGAATCTAAAAACGCATAAAGTATAACAAATTATTAGTCATTTCTAGTTTTCGTAGCGAAATAAGTGACCTCCATTCTCACACTGTATTCTTTGCTATTTGAGCTTGTGCCTATGCGTTCGTTAGTGGCAGAAGCTAGACGGAAACGGTCCATGGATAGACCTCGTCATCTTGCCATCCTCTTTGCCCATCTGCCACCCGCTGTGTCCGTCACGTTTATATAAGGAAGTTAGCGTGTCTCTAATATTAATTTTGTGCATATTTTCGATAATATATTCATGTGACATCCTTTTGTTCAGTTACAGATGGCCCTTTTTAGAATGCGGTCAGTCCGAACCACGAGTCTCAATTTTGTCGACGAAATTATCATTTCAGATAGATAATATTTTGTATAAACATATTAAAAATTCTTCTTTCGAATTGTGAAAATTTCAGAAGAAATCTTTTGTCATATTGCCTTGTAAGCAATTGAGTGGGTTGGCGAAGATCTAGTGTAAATCTTAATGTAATTCTAGTTAATTAATTTCAGGTTCGAATCTACCTGGGAGCCTTCTCCGAACTCATTTTATGGCTTTTAATTATTATTTTTAGTCGTTCTTTCTTTCTTTATTCTTCTCGACATTTAATTAACTTTCATGGGTTTTCATTAATTTTTCATTGGTTATTTCCTGCTTGAAATCGTGATCAGGCCTTCTGAAGAAAGAAAGAATGAAAGATGGAAATAAAGCAGAAACAAAAGAAGGGAAAAGAAAACAAAAGGAAAGAAAAAGAAATATAAAAGAAAATAGAAAGAAAACCGAAAGAAAGTAGAAACAAAATAAGGGATAAAGAAAAAGAAATATGAACTAAAATATAACGAACGAACGAACGAACGAAAGAAAGAAAGAAAGAAAGAAAGAAAGAAAGAAAACAGAAACAAAAAAGGGAAGTAGAAATAAAAAAAAGAATAAAAAATAGAATTGGAAAAAAGAACGTAGAAACAAAAGAAGGGAAAAAAGAAAAATTAAAAAGAGAAATATAAAATAAAATAGAAAAAAAGAAAGAAAGAAAGAAAGAAAGAGCTTGAAATAAAATTGATAAACAGATAAGCAAAATGATGTAAACAGTCATTTCTTTTCGGTAGTTTGTTCAATGTTAATTTTGTCGATGGCATCTCGCAAATCTCGTAGGTGATCTCGTACAATCTCGTATTCCACATTTGGCACACAATAAACACTATACTATCGTAATCTAGTTTTACTTTTAATGTCCTTTTGGGCATGCGTTTAAATAAACATGCATCAACGGCTGTTGACTTGATATTAAAAATGGGAAAATGCGTTTTATACGGACAAATGAACTTAAAATAATATTTGTATATAGTCTTCTCTATTAATCGAATACAATCTTTTTAATCACTTTACAGTATTGAAATCATAAGTTAAAAGATATTCCAAATCATTGTGTGCGTGTGTGTGTGTGTGTGAGAGAGAGAGATGTTATGTATTTGTCCGTATTTATGTGTGTGAGCACGTTGATGTGTATTTGGTCGCGAGTTGCAATTAATTAGCAGTTTGTATTTTCTTTTCATGTTATTTTATTAATTGATTTTTATGAAGCCTTTGACGAGAAATCAGGTAACTGTTATATTTTCACCCAGACGCAAACGTGGATATGATGTAAAGAAAAAAAAATCCACACCCAAGACTTCCAGTATTGTCTTATCAGAGAAGAACAAAAAAAAAATGAAAAAAAAAAGAAGCATTTTTACATTAGTCAGGTTAATGTCTTCATCATTGTCATAATTGCAACATTCTGGCCACTCTGCTGTTGTGCCCACTGAGCTCCATCAGCTGCTTGTTGAACCGGATAACATCCAGATAATTTGAACTGATTTAATCTACGGGGGATAGATTATTTTTGTCCCGCTTTCTAAGTCTAGAGGTATCTCCACTTGTTCTCTTTTTTATTATTATTACTAATCAGTTATTGCTCGTTCTATTTCCACTAAGTCCAGGGATTGAATTCACAATTACGAAGTCACCAAATTTACAAGGCAACGTTTTAATCTGGGACATTTCTTTTTTAAGCATTTCAGCCTAAGCAAGGCGGGGGTGCCACTAGCACCCAATGGGTTTACAGAGAATGGGAACAAGAGTAAAGAGGCGTGATAGAGGAAAGGATGAAGAGAAGGACGGGGAATAGATCAAGGCATCTGAAGATGTCGATAGATATTACATTTGAATAATTGAAGATTATAGCTACCAGGGAAGCAAGTAAGAGGAAGGGAGTTCCGGACCATTATTCATTACATCACATTCATATCCAAATTTACAGTACCTGGTATTCCCAAGCAGTCACCCACCTAGGTACAGATTGCGATCGACTTAACTTTGGAGGTCCTGAGGGAACCGAGTTTTCAACGTGATGTGATCGTAAGCCCTGTACGATTATGTAAAACAGCAAATAAGCTTTTCGTCCACGCAATAAATTAACTCCGCCTAATCATAAACATATTATTTTTGCTGTCATTTTTGGTCATTTTTAAGAGGAAAGGGACGTTGTCACTTTCAAATAAAGAGTGAAGCTAACAGAAGGCTGTATACAGATTCGTTCTGTTGTTGTTTTATAATGTTTTGTACTTGCCCTCACGTGGCTGAATTTTTTCTCTACCACTATATTGTTGTCCCAGGACTTTCGTGGTGTTTATAGTGATTTACTAAGCGTAGCTTTAGTTGTGGCACAAGGCCGAAAGCGTGGCGCACCCAGTGAGGTTCGAACTCGCTCGTAATTGATCTAGCGATACAAGCTTGCTAACCATTACACCACTTTGAAGCGCCTCAAATGATTTTCTAAACATAGCTTAGTTGTGGCACAAGGCCAAAAGTGTGGAGCACCCAGTGAGAATCGAACTCATTACTCACTCGTAATTGATCTAGCGATACATGCTTGCTAACCATTACACCATTTTGAAGCGCCTCAAATGATTTCCTAAGCATAGCTTAGTTGTGGCACAAGGCCGAAAATATAGTGCGCCCAGTGAGGATCGAAACCACTATTCAGTCGTAATTGATAAGCGATACAGGCTTGCTAATCATTACACCATGTCCAAATGATTTCTAAGCGTACCTTACGAGTAGCACAAGAACGAAAGTGTAGTTCACCCAGTGAGGATCGAGCTCATTAACTGATATAGCGATACAAACTTGCTCACCATTACACCATGTTGAAGTGCCCGAAATATTCTCTAGGCGTAGCTTAGATGTGGCACAAGGCGATAAGTATGAGCTACCTAGTAAGGATCGAACTCACTATTCTGTCTTAATTGATCTAGCGAGACAAGCTTGCTAACCATTACACTACGTTGCGTGACATTTATATGTATCTATGGGTATTGTTTTTTTTTGGGGGGGGTTGCTGTTGTTTTGTTTTGTTTTTATTGTCAGTTATTAGGCAAGAGACCTTTTTTTAATTCTACCCACAAACAATCTTTATGATGGATCTTCCTTCTGACAGCCATTTACAGATAGGACCAAGTGCGAATGTGCGAATGACAGACATCAACCTTCTTCTCGTCGTGTTTATTATGAACATCGGGTGCTCCAATCATACATCAAAAGTGATTAACGAGTCTATCAATCATAGCAACGTAGGCGGGTATGTCTGTGGGGTTACGAGAGGGGGGAAGATTTGAAAAAGAAAGAGGGCGGAAATAAACAGTTGGTTCATTAGGATGTATTAGGTTGGAACAAAAGTCTGTTTCGCTTTTCAATAGGTGACGTTTCAACACGTGATTTCGTTTCACACGTGACTGAACTTCATAACACTTATTTCTAAAGAACTAATGAATTTAGTTTTAATCCAACATTTTATAAAAACCTTGCTGATCTGTGACTCCTATTTATATGCCGTCTGCTTAGGACGTAGGCAATCGCGGCTCTCCACAATTTCCTATCTCTTGCAGCTATAAATAAATTCTGCCTTTTCGTTATCTCCAAGCCCTGTTCCGTTCATCCATGTTCTGGGTATGGCGATAAACTACATCCGCGTCATGGGTAAGACGATAAACTGTATCTGACTGCAAGGCTTCTGATCAGGTTTTGAGGAGCGTGGAACCACCTCTTAATTCCTGGTGTTTCCAGGTCCGCTCTGATCCGGAGTGGTAGCACCTGTTAGGGTCCCAGCTATGGGCAAATAGTTAACCACAAACTGGGGTCAAAACACCATGAAAGTGTAAAAATAGCTTTTAATACCAGCAATACGTTTTTGGAAAGAATATTACCAGCAATGAAGTTTTCAAGAAAAAAATTATTACCAGCAATACATTTTCGAAAAAAATATTACCAGCAATACATTTTTGAAAAAAATATATTACCAGCAATATATTTTTGAAGAAAAAATATTACCAGTAATGCATTTATGAAAAACAAAATGTTAGCAGCAAAACATTTGCGAACAAAAATATTACCAGCAATAAAAAACTTGTCGGCATTAAATAACCCATTGAGGTTGACATACCGTAAAATAAAACAAACCATTTTCTCAAGCTCGTTATGTTATCTGTTGTTCTATGTCCCTCTTTACCTTCAATCTGTCCTGTGAGTATCGGATTTTCCAAGCCCTCTTTCCTCATTATGTGCCCTAGAAATTTCAACTGTCTCTTTCTGATGATAAATATAAGTGAAACATTTTATCTTAATTTTCACTAAAACTTGCTAGGTAGGTTATGCATAGTTTTCCTCTATCCCTTTTTGCCTTCAATCTGTCCTGTGAGTATAAGATTTTCCAACCCTCTTTCCTCATTATGTGCCCTAGAAACGTTAAGGGTCTCTTCCTGATGTTAAGTATAAGTGTCTTTTTTGTTTCCCTTTTCTCTAAAAATTTGTTGTTGCTCACATCTTCGGCTCATAGTATTTCCAGTATCTTTCTGTAGAACCACAATTCTGTTGCTTCAAGTCTCTTCTTCATCTCTGAAGAGATTGTCCAGCATTCGCTGCTACATAGGAGGATAGATATGACGCAGCAGTTCAGTACTATTTTCTTTGTTTCTAACGAAGATTTTTCTGTCTCTTAATACACTGCCTAGCTTTTGGAATGTATCTGTAGCTATCCTATCCCAATGCGACTTTGGATTTCAGTGTCGCATATTTAGTCCTCTGTTAAATCACTTTCCAAATATTTAAATGTTTGTGTTGATGCCTCATATGAGCGTTACAAAACAGTAGGAAACATTTGCATACGCGGATCATTCTGATGTTTGGCTACCTCACAAATGAATGGTAAGAATCGATGGACTGCATTTCTGTTTGAGATTCTCTGCTCAGATGCAACAAAACGACTCAATTTTGAAAAGAACGCTCGCAGACGATGAAAAATGTATTGTTTACAACAGTGTGGATCGCAGAAGGTAAAGACTACATATGCCAGCGTTAACCACTGCAAAAGCCGTTCAGCATCTGAAGAATGTGATGCTGTCTATCTGGTGTGATTGGATGGCATTGTGTATTACAAGTTCCTTTAAAATCAGACGGCGAATTCAGACAAGTACCGTTCCAGACTGAACCGATTAAAGGCAGCAATTGATGGAAAGCATCTGGAATTTGCCAATTGGAAAGGACGACGCCAGTTATGTCTCTTTGCAGACCCAGCAGAAATTAGTAGATGAGACTAACCTTACGTTATATAATTTTTAATAAAACTATCTGGTTATGGCAATGTTGGTACAGTTATATATTATACTGGGATTACAGATTTTTAATCTTAAAAAATATATATTTGGTATTTAAAATAAATGGGATTTATATATATATATATATATATATATATATATATATATATATATATATATATATAATAAAAAAAAACAGACCACTTTAAGGCTCCATTGTAATAATTTATTTCACCAGAGACCTTTTAAAGGAAGCTGGATCCTCAGACAAAGTGGTCTGTTTTTCTTTAAATTATTAGCTCTGAAGTTACATTTAGCTCTCAGGATTTCATCCTGCTTGGGACTACCCATACGGATTACCAAGTTTTTCGTAACTTATATATATATATATATATATATATATAATAAAAAAACTTAAACACTAATATTCAATGGAATAAATTATGACCATGAATATTAGTGTTTAAACTTTTTTATTATATCCTTACTCTGTCCTAGACATTGAGTTCTACCTGGATTCTTCCTCTTGGAAATTTTTTTTCTGAAAATATACATGTATGGGTATTTTTTATATATATTTTGCATATGTATGTATATTTTCCACTAATATTATATATATATATATATATATATATATATATATATATATATATATATATGTAAAAAATATTTTTATTTTATTCATTATATTTATATATATATATACAATACACAAACACACATACAGACGCACACACACACACACAAACACACACACACACACACACACACACACACACATATATATATATATATATATATATATATATATATGTGTGTGTGTGTGTGTGAGTTTTATATATATCTTTGTGTGTAACGTTCAAGTCTACTCTACTTTTGTATTGAGCACTTTTAAGTGAGTTGATTACTCGTATCGTGGTTTTTTTTCTTTGGGCTTTGGACCTGTATGCTGTATTTTGCTTCCATTTTTTTGGCCTTTTTACATGTGGGTGCGATTATTTTTCGACAGACGTTCATGTTCCTAGCTCTTCCTTTTTTAAAACCTTTTTTCCTTCGAGATTGATTTGACCATTAGCAAATCAATATATAAACAAGAAGGTTTTCAAGACGAGTGTAGTTACATTAAATAAAAATTATAACATAAGTATGTTATAAAATCACTACAAAAATAGCCATTTTGTTTCAACACACTCGGTGTCTTATCAAGTGATGATGTTGAAGATAAAATAAATGGTTTTAAAAATTTCAGATTAATTAACGATCCTACACTAGGGGGAAACATTGTTATAAAAGCTAGAATAACCAATCAAAAACCAAGTATAGAAAGATTCAAAAGCTTGACAACGAAATCATGTTATAATAGCTATTCAGATCTTTAAAATACGTGTAATATTAAAAATAATTTATACTAACCAATAATTATAAAATTATATGATAAAATTTAATATTAAAATTAAAAACTGGCAATTTTAAAATCCAAATTTAATCACTATTAAGTTTAAAAACTACAAAATTACTGAGAAAAGAAAAATATATATATGTTTATTCAATTTATTTCTTCGTTGAAATTACGTTCAACAAGACGCTACAATATATCCGGTCATTTGACAATACATGCATATATATTTTTTATTCTAAAGTGTGTGAATGTGGTCTTAAACTCACGCGCAAAACAACAAAAACACAATCAGATTATAATACATAAGCACCCAGACATATTTAGATATATATATATACACACAAAAAAAAAAAAAAATGGGGGAAAATAAAAGAAAAGTCGACGAGACAGGAACATCACTACAACCCTTTATGAAAAAAGGAAACGGGGAAACCAACACCTATACACACACACACAATTAAATGTTTCCCCCTAGTGTAGGATCGTTAATTAATCTGAAACTTTTAAAACCATTTATTTTATCTTCAACATCATCACTTGATAAGACACCGAGTGTGTTGAAACAAAATGGCTATTTTTGTAGTGATTTTATAACATACTTATGTTATAATTTTTTTTTTATAAATAATAATTATATATATATATATATATAGAGAGAGAGAGAGAGAAAGAGAGAGCGAGAGAGAGAGAGGGTGTCCGCAAAGTAATTTGAGAAATAGAAAAATTTATTATAGTTACAATATAAATTGTATACTGTTGAAGTGTTATCATAATATGAAATAAAGGGAATAGTTTACATACAAATAGTTAATACATTTCTCTATGGGTCCAATTCTTTACATGAAGAACATCTAAGCGATATTCTGTTCTTTAATTGTGGTAATTTTTTGATTGCAGTTTGAAAACATAAAAAGAACTTTAATTGTGGTGTCAGACATTAAAAAATATAACATTACAACTATTAATATCATTAAAAAAAAAAAACTTTAATAACATTAATATATTGGGTTGGTGTATAATTAATATACGTTTTTAAACAATATTCATTATGAAAAAAAAAAAACACCAACAATTCAACAATAACATTTTTAAATAATTCTTCTAGGCCGTATGATTATCGATCGATACGCATTTTTATAACCTGAATATAAAATAATATTTTTATTAAGAGAAGTAAACAAACAACAATTTTTATTAACAAATCACTTGCCTACAAAAACGCCTGATAATTATGCACCAATGAAATACAACAAAAAATTAGTTACTATTTCTAATATTTTTGTAATGACTTTTTGAAATTGTATAATGACTATATATTATATATAATTTATATATATATTCTATAATTGTATAAATATATACATATCAAACATTCATTTAATGTAATGAAAGTAAACTAATGCATGAACAAAAAATATATGAATTTTTTATTTATCGTCTGCTCTACTGATTTCGTATTTCCTTTTTTATAATTTTTTTCCTTCTTCATTTTCTTTTTCTCCTTTTTTCTTTCTTTCGTCCATTCTTTCATATTTATTTTATATTCTCTCTTTGCTAATTCTTTCTTACTTATTCTTCTTCTTTCTTAATTTTAATTTTTTTTCTTCTCTTCTCTTTTCTTTCATCCTTTGCCTTCCCTTTTCGTATTCGCTTTGTGGGCTTCCATTTTTCTTTTCATTCCCCACTTCTGTGTATTTTCTTTTCATTCCCCACTTCTGTGTATTTTCTTTATCCCTTTCTTTCTCTCTTTCTTTCTTTCTTTCTTTCTTTCTTTCTTTCTTTCTTTATTCGTTTCTTTATTTCAAATTAAATCATTTTTCTTCCTTTATTTTTCTTTCGCATTCATTTATAAGTTTCATTATTTTTCCTTTTCATTCATTCATTCATTCTTTCTTTCTTTTTTCTTTCTTTCTTTCTTTCTTTCTTTCTTTGATAATGGCACTATGAATTTATCTAAATGAAAAAAAGCCCTGTCAAACATTTTGAAAAATAACTTTCTTTCTTTCTTTCTTTCTTTCTTTCTTTCTTTCTTTCTTTCCAGTGATCTGGCTTACATTTTTCATTCACTTTCTTTCTACACATCATTGTTTCATTCCAACATCCCCTTCTTCCTTCCTTCCTTCCTTCCTTCCTTTCATCTGTATTTATTTATTTCTATTATTGTTACTCACTTTCCATTTCATTGCTTCCTTGTATTTCCTCTTTTCCTTCCTAACCCTCAATTATTCCCTTCTGTAACCCTTTCTGTTCTTTTCTACTTCTGCATCTCTTTCTTTTTATCCTTGTATTATTTCTTTCTTTCTTTTTGCTTTCTCAGTCCACTTACCCACGCTTTTGTTGTAAACTCATTTACGCTTTTCTTTCGCTTGAAATGTTTGCCATCTGTTGTCTGTCGACTCCACGTGTTCGTCCGCAACGCGTGCCTTAATGACGTAAGAAAAGAGAGAGAAAAAAAAGAAGAAGAAGAATACAGGAAATACGAACCAAGTTATTTTTGTTCTTTTCTTTTTGACACACTTATATGCGCATGTCCACAAAGGCAACGTCACATACACACAAACAAAAGAAAATACAAACACCTACAAAAAAATAAAGGGATTACGCGTATACAATGAAATACACAACAGGCATTTTGTCATAACAAGCACATGGTAGAAGCAGAATAAATCAGCAATTGGCAAACTGACAGTCAAATCAGATTAACATTTTGGGAACTTTTTTAGTCCTTTTTTAGGTGACTGCAAAAATTTTAAAGTCTTTTGTGTAAAAGATCCGACAATGAACAAATAAAAAGTTTAAAAAAGAAGAAAAAACAGTACGAACGAAGATATTTTTTATGGTTTTATGCAATAATCTATCACTCTCTCTCTTTCTCTCCTCCCTCTCTCTCTCTCTCTCTCTCTCTCTCTCTCTATATATATATATATATATATATATATATATATATATATATATATATATGTGTGTGTATATAAATAAAAGAAAGAACAGTAAGATATAAAATCCGGTGTTCTTATAGATATTTTTATTTTTACAAAATAGTGCTCAATGTAATATATATATATATAAATTAAGATTACATTACGTTAATGATCATTTTCACCTTGTAAAGAGAAATAAAATTTACAATTATTTTTAAACCAATCAATGTGCGAATCAGTTTTAATATTCAATATATATATATATATATATATATATATATATATATATATATATATATAATACAATAAAAGGGTAAGTTTAAATTCATTTTTTCATCCTTGGAATGAGGTCTGATGATCCAGAGAAAAAGAAACTCACTGGGGAAATAAATTATAACAATGGAACCTTAAATCTGTCTGGTTTTCTTTAAATTAAATCATATATATATATATATATATATATATATATATATATATATATATATATATAGAGAGAGAGAGAGAGAGAGAGAGATGGGTAAGATAAAAAAAACATACGTATGCGCACATATACTTGCATGTTCACATATTTTTTTTCTCAGGTGTTATAAAAAATAGTGTTCAATGTTATATAACAGAGCTATTAAGTATATATTAGTGAATATACATAATATCTTACGTCGATGGCACGACTCGTCGTTTCATGCAAACACGCAATCTTCAGGTGGAAAATACTCACTGACTTTTCATGAAACTCCGAGTCGTGCTATGAACGTAGAACATTATGTATATTACTAATATATATATATATATATATATATATATAACATTTAAAACTAGACAATACTATTAGTAAATTATTTACCGATAACACCCTACACGCGAAGCGACAACTCCCACAACCTCTATATACTTTTAACATCATATTATATCTGCTACACATCACTTCACTAAGGGAATGTCACCTGTATGCAACAAACCCTGGTTCCTGTTCTGCAAACACATCATCACCCACAATATTTGAATACATCCGCGACATTCACGTGACATTCAAACCGCCGGCTCTAAGCTGTGACAGTTCGAATCCCTTATATTTACTTTTCTGTCATAAATGCGAAAAGGAGAATTTTGTTTGAAGAAACCAGAACAGAGTTCCGTCTACGGTTCAATAACCACACACACACACACAAACATCAGGGACAAAAAAAAATAAAAAGTCTCTATACACTTCAACCAACGTATTCATAGCATCGACGACGTCGGGTGCGTGCTTTTAGCGTTTCGGTTTGGCCGCCGGGAGGACAGACGCAGATCGAAGTTTAAGTATATTCTAAAAATAAATTCCTCCATTGAGAGACTAAACAGGGAATAGGGTTTACTCAGAGAGTACAATTTCCACATGGAAGACCATAATCAGCAACATTACTCCTCGGATGAGTAAGTTCCACACACCACATTTTCCCCTAAATTTTAACAGCCATCACCCCCACCTACTTACTATATTTTATGTTCTACCCCCTATGATTTCCCTCATGACGCACTAGAAGGATTGCCCTGTACACTGAGAGCTACTTTCCAGTCACCCTCTTTATACCTTCATTGTATCTATCACTATGGTTCCTTTACATATAAGCTTATGTAAGTAAAGGAGAAGATTAATGAGGATACATATTAATTTTCTACATGTATTTATAAATATACGTGTATAAAGATGCATATGTTTGCGTGGTAGATTGTCTATATTTACACACAGTTATGTGCACATATGTACGCATGTGCATCTATATATGTACACGCTTTTTTACTCTCAGTTTTTCCTTTATTTTATTAAACCTTTTTTGTTAAAAATAAATTTCCAAAATTTTATTTATATTTTTGTTCCTTCACTTTTTCTTTTTCTTTTCTTTTCTTTAATAATATTTTATTATTATATATTCCATTTTCCCTTCTTTTTTTCTTTCTTTCCCTTTACCTTTCTTCCTTTTCATCACATCATATTCTAACCATAGTCTTGTCTTTCAACACTCGACCACGTGATCTGCCAATTTTTGCTACAACTTGCTACACGCCCCTTCGCCAACCTATAACTCTCTTCATCAAAGTTTGCAATATCACTCCCCCGCGACACACACTAACAACAATAGACCTGCCTAACACTTTTACACCGATCAAAATTTAAAATTTTTTTTTTTTTTCTAATATTACGATTTCCACTGGAAAATATTCCATCTACAAAAACATCTGTCGGTGAGTAATTCCCATTTCTCTGTTCCTTGGACAGTTTATGAAGGAAAATTCCGAACATAAAACCTTTCTCTGAGTGCTTCATTTCTGTCATATGGTTAATAATTAATATTTAATAAAATATATTTTATACACACACACATGCACTCGTGTGCGCGCACACACACAAACAACACACACACACACACACACACACATATATATATATATATATATATATATATATATATATATATATATATATATATATATATATATATATATATATATATATATATTTCTTAAACCGAAACTTTTTTTTTCCAATAGGAATCAATGTATAGAAAAAAAAGTCACATTACAATAAAATTGAAAAGAAAAGCACGCCACAAGACACGAATGTATACAACACGGCGGTCGAATCAAAAATGATTCCGTTTGGGTTAACTCGGTTCTGTAATGTTGTTCGAGATCCGAAATTTTGTTCGTTAACCGAGGCATTTTCATCCCGAATTTTCTGTTCGAAAACAGATTTGTCCGACATATGAGACGTTCGAGAACCGAGGTTCCACTGTGTGTGTGTATATACATATATATATATATATATATATATATATATATGTGTGTGTGTGTGTGTGTGTGTGTGTGTGTGTGTGTGTGTGTGTGTCTGATTGAATAAATTACAAACATTATGTATGCTTATTTTTATCATAATCCTTTCATATTCACGAATATTTTCCCGTAAATTATAACTACAATTTATAATTGTAATATACGGAAAAATATTCCTGAATATAAAAGGATTATGCTAAAAATAAGTAGACATTTTCATCCCGAATTTCCTGTTCGACATGTGAGACGTTCGAGAATCAAGGTTCCACTATGGATATAGATAGATAGATAGATAGATAGATAGATAGATAGATAGAGAGAGAGAGAGAGGATTAATATGAGTAAAAGTTTGTCACTTTGCTGACTGATGTTACCATCAGAATCCCGACTGCAGAATTTCGTAGGCGGACCTGTCCGTCTACTCTTCAGTGGTTATCAGCAATTTACTGATATATATATATATATATATATATATATATATATATATATATATATATATATATATATATATATATATCTGTGTGTGTGTGATAGTTTGAAGGTATTTATGGGTTAAAGTACTCAATATCAGGGATAGAGCGTATGTAAATATAAAAATAGACATTGAAGTCAACACCCACCGGCGACAATATGTTTCATGGCCTGACGATAAACGTTTAAGTCTTATATATTTTGTACATTCACAGATACGCATTACCTAAGGTTTAAAATTAATTTTGAAAAAATGAAAACTTTTTCTTGAAGATTTTATTTTAGCTTTAACTTTAAGCTAATAAATACTTTTCTCTATTTCAAAAATTACTTATTTCTAGTTTAAAATATTGTAGAAATGTAGAGGTAACACACAAGTAAGTAGATGTTTTATTAGGTGCTGACTGCTCTATTGATAGCCGAAAATTTAACTATTTTTTCTACGGGGGACATATCTGTAAGAATTACATGTGAAATATAACGTGAGCGCCTTTTTTATATATATTTTTAACTACCCAGTAAGTTTAAAAAATAGGAAAATATTCTCCG
>CAHIKZ030003443.1:2857500-2925000 GCA_903632075.3 Acanthosepion pharaonis
GTAGTAAAGGAACAAGAAAAAGGTCAGATTTATAAAGAATGAGAAATGTACAATGAGAATAAAGAATGATAAACCAATGGTTTATTGTAAAAGAAAAGAAGAAAAAAAAAATCAAGGACGAAAGATAGATATCTAATAGTAAGTCTATGTAAGAATGATTTACACAAGAATGTTTCCCAACGCCCCGCGAGATAAGCGCTCCCCGTCTTGGCGAAGCAATAAAAGAAACATTTGCAATACTGCCATTACTACTCTTCCTAATATTCCCCTAAATGTGCGCATGCGCGTGCCAGGTGTGTTTCGCCAGCAGCCAACAAACGGAGGCACGTTGGCAGCTTCTCGATTTTACATTCGCCACGAAATTCCACTGGATTATCTGAATTTACACGTGTAGGAGTACACGGACATACTTTTTGAATAATCCTTCCTGAGACTCTTGTGGTATTTATCAGAAATCTCCAAATGAAGATTGGTTCCTAAAAGAATTAGTCTAAAACAGCCACTTCTTAAATTTCTCGTCTATGATTACATAGACGAGTCAATGTCTCGATACACTAACATATAAATATATTTTATTGTTTCATAGTGAGTTTTATCTCAGTTGACCTTGTACCGATTAAATAAGGCGAAACTATGAATATACTAGTTCTTGTTAATGAGCGGGAATCTTCTTCTTCTTCTCCTGCTTCTTCTTCTTCTTCTTCTTCTTCTTCTTCTATGTCACTTCAGGACATGGGCGATGATGGGTCGCTGCAACCTCCTATCTACTGCAGTCCTTAGCAACACTTGCCCATCCCTTCCACCACCACCCCGTTTATATTAGCTCGTAAAGTTGGTGGCCCGCTGCCTTTCCATTGTATCTTTTACCTTCAATATGTACTGTCAGTGTCAAATTCTCCAACCCTTCCTTCCTCATTATTCGTCCAAGAGATTTCACATGCCAGCGAGAATCTACATTTTGGAAAATCCTTCATGGTAATGTTCCCATTGGCAGTATTTCCAACTTTTTTTTTTGTCTCAGACATTGTAACTTCAAGAAAATATTTCTGGGTATAATATTATTTCTTCATTTTTCAAAGAGAACGAATAGACGCTGGAGTTCTGCGTCAAGCGAATCTACGTTTAGTCAATAAGAAAAGCCATTTACTAAAACGCGAAAGTTAACGTGCTTGTATTGAGAACCAATTCGCTTTGTACCTGCTCCTTGATTGTTGATCTTTTGTCAGACAGTTACCATGCCTATCTTAGATATTTGTTCGACTACCTTTCTCAACATGGTTATAATTATAGAGCACTCCTTAAGAAATCCAGCATTAGGAGAGAAAGGAATTAAATATTCCTCTATAACAAGTATCTATATCAGGGTACTCTATGTTTGCGGCTGGTAGCAAACACCTGACGCATTATTGGGTCATCGGCGACTAGCCCCCCCACAACACACACCTGGTGGACAGAGTAGCTCCACACATTATTAAAACAAGACCTATCAAAGGGCGGATGAACCTTCTTAACAGTGTAAATGATCATCTAGCACAATGGAGTAGACTGGTCGCCACAACTATACATACAGTCAGTGCGTTGATGTCATGGCATCACGAGGTGCAGGGCTTCCCAGACTGAAGTCAACGGCTATTGGAGGGTCCCCAGGATGGAATCAACGGCTACATCTAGGTGACCAAAGGGAGCATTCAAGATACTGGATATCAGCTGTAGTTTGACCTGGGAGGGGACAGTTTGGTTGGTTCATTTTTTATGGCTTATCAACACTTTACAGGTTATTTCAGACCAGAAAATATTTTATAGATTGTAGGAATATTTTAATTTAATAATGCTTTAGTGATACAAATCTTACCATAAAAGAAGAGGTGGATACTTTTCCCAAGGATATTTGCGCGTCCGTGAATATAACGAGCTCAACGGGAATTGGAACTCGGCTCTTCAATTAAGAATTCAGAGTCATTATCCATTACACCACATGCACATCCAAGCTTACAGTACCTTGTATTTCCAAGCGGTCACTCATTTAGGTACTGACCAGGCTCAACGTTGCTTAACTTCGGTGATCGTACAGGAACCAGTGTTTTAACGTGATCTAGCCGTAAGAAGAGATGGGCTTACCCAATCCATATCTTGCTACGCATGAATGAATACCTCACTGGCTTTCAACCCAGATATGTTGAATGGACTGGTCACGTGCTCTGTTACGCAGTGACCCTACGATCACATTTGGTCATGGGACTAATGATGATGATGAAAACAGCTATTAATGGTGGAACGTGGGAATTCAAACTCAATGTCGTGTCACTTATGTTCGTCATCGAGTATGAAACAAAGGCTCATTATGATTCTCCCTTCCTTTTCGCTGTCAGGCTACATTGGCATATATTGGGGGTTCTTATATCGAATTTTTGCCAAATAAAGCGATTAATTATTAACCTGAATGCACCCAGGAAATATTTAATTGCTGTTAAAATTTATCTCTGATGGCCGACATTTAACTACCTCTCTAAAGGGGTAGAATAAGATGCGATTAAGTAAACGTGATGGGGGTCCACATGGGTACGTGTGGGCAAGGATAAAAATTGTTTACTTTCTGCAACCAGTGTCAGAAAATAGTCAGAATAGTTCGACACCATTTTTCTGGAATGGGAAGGTGCTGCTTCAAAATCGGTATCCCCAGAGTCAGGTATGCCTCGTTATTTTATTTATTTTTTTGCAGCCTGCTACCTGACCATGACCACACAGCTGTAGAAGAGAAACAGATACTACACTGGGTATTTAACTATCTCCACTCACGATAGTAAGAAGTAACTCGTTGCCAGTTTCGTATAGGGTGCCGATTAACACAAAAATGGGTCATGGACAAAAATCGCTCCATCTCCGCAACCATTGCCAGGCTGGCTTCGAAATCCTCCGACCTGCCATTGTTAGTGCGATGGAGGAAATTCTACTGCAGGTTTGAAATTCCTGGGATACGGCTCACCACCTCACATGTCGTGAACTGTTCAAAGGTAGAACAATGGCGTTAATATCCCGCATCGTAATACCTAAACATTTTAGAGGAAGTACATCAGATACTACGCTTTGATCCGCTATTTACCCACCTCCGCACGGTGGTAAGATGTGATGCAATGTCATTTTAAATGTGGAATTCCCATACCTGTACACATAGGGACCAAGACAAAAAATGGCCCAGTCCCCGTGACCACTGTCAC
The DNA here is from genome assembly GCA_903632075.3 of Acanthosepion pharaonis. Classification (NCBI taxonomy): domain Eukaryota; kingdom Metazoa; phylum Mollusca; class Cephalopoda; order Sepiida; family Sepiidae; genus Acanthosepion; species Acanthosepion pharaonis. Next base: position 2,860,716 of record CAHIKZ030003443.1, read on the forward strand.
GCTGGCGTAAATATCCATCAGCTATCCTACTTTATTGCAATGAGGGAGGTGCTACGGCGGGGTTAGAATCACAGGGATTAGTCTTCCCTCATAATTAGAAAAAGAAAAGGGGTAACATATATTACACTTTGATCACACCCTAAAAGCCGAGTAAGGGTGAACAGTTTCTCGTAAATACAAAGTGAAACAAATTTAACGGAAGCGGGGGAAAAAGAGAAATACAAAGGAAGGCAGGAACAAAGGACTAATCACAAGTGGACAGAAATGAGAGAATATCTCGAATAGTCTCAGTAAATGAAGGGAAAGATTCTTCGAAGGACGACGTCCCATTGTGGTGATTATATGCCCGCTATTATGATAGGATACACATGTTCAAATGAACTAATCGACACACAACGCAACAAGCAGTAGTATTTGATTATATTTAATACCCAGATAGAAAAAGAGAAATAAGAAAAAAAGTGGTTGCAGACAATGTGCGTCTGCGGACTTAGCGTAGGAGACATGCGTCCGTTTAACTTGTCAACAGTCCTTCTTGAAAGAGAATTTCTTTCAGTCCTGGGTTAGTTATTTATGTAGTAGTAATTTCTTTTGGTGTTACTGAACACATTCCTCCGTAACCTGATTCCATCGAATGGGCTTCGTGCTGTGTGAATAACGGTTCTGGAAGCAAAATATGATGTATCTTATAAAGCCAGGGGTGATTGGTCCTTTCTTTAGTCATTCGGCGTCCTCGGTTCATCCCGCGCTTAATTAGTCTTAGTTTTTTGAGTGAATATTGTAAATTTCAATATCAGTTACAAAATTGAAGGTGCGTTGTTTTATAACCTCAGCTTAAAGCATAAAGCAATTGTTTTTTTTTAAGTGTTAATACTTGTAAATCATTTAAAAATCAATCCAGATTTATGTGAAGAAGAAGAAGAAGAAGAAGAAGAAGAAGAAGAAGAAGAAGAAGAAGAAGAAGAAGAAGAAGAAGAAGAAGAAGAAATAAATAAAACTGATACAGGAAAAGGAACGAATGAAGCAATGTGAAAGAGTAGAGTCAGTAGCCTGCAGTGGGGTGGGAAAAGGGTGTAATAACCCCGGGTACCCATATCGAAAGGGCATCCAATCAGAGTGAAATAAAAATTTGGTTCATGTTTAATCTGAATAATGTGCTTATTTCATGTTTCATCTGCTTTTTCATATTTAAAATTTCTTCCTTTCTCACATTTCTCAGTACTTGAGTATTAGGGGCATACAATCAAGGAGTTGACCCTGGGCATCACCAAATATACCAAAACTCTCCACGTCACTGAACAAAGTGCTGAAAATTTCTTCGCCCGACCTACTTCTCTAAATCTTGCTAAATGAAAAATTTAGCTAAATAAATACCATATATATATAGTCTTTTTAATGCGTCAGAAAAAATTTTATGAAAAAGTAGACAACCAAAATGAAACCAAACAAAGTTATGTATGGAATAAAGGCAATGGAAAATTTCTATTTGCCATTGCCGCCATCTCTTTTCTCTTCTTTGACATTAAATACCCAACGTGAACTTGAATAACTGGTAAGAAACATCGTTAATGGACCAACTGATAAATAAATAAAAGTCAACAGCAGGAATGTCAGGCCGATCTACACAGGCGGATGTATCTAGGCGGCAAATATTTGTACGACTTGTACTGCTTTAATGTAAACAAGTGTTTAAATTGATGGTATATGAGCAGATATGTATTTACACGTTGCTGTTATTAAATGTATAAACGCCTTAAACTCCATCGTGGCGGTTGTAGCCTCGTTCTGAAGTTGGCCTCTTTAAAATGTCTCTAAACTTCCTTTCACTCGCTTATTCACTATTAGCTGGATCAGAATGACATTCAAAAAGCTTATTAACTGTTGTCTGGTTATTTTAAGCAATTCTCATCCATTTTTTATTTTATTTTTTTTATTATCTTACCGCAAATCTTCGGAGAGGGAGCCGGATACACTCAGCGGCCCTAACAACTCTTGAAAGATAATAACTCTTCTTTAAATTACAGACGGCATCTATTTGATTTATTCAACAAGCAGGATACGATAAGAAAGGTACAGACGATTAACAGATTTCATGGCAGAAGCTTTAGAAGAGATTAAAAACCTACACTGTGTGGAACAGTTCATTTTCTCAGGAAAGTATAATCAATGTAAAAGAAATAATATAACATCTGATTTTTTTTGCAAAGAAAATGGATATACATAGGAATTTTCTTACCTTGCTCTTGGTAAAGGATTATACTAAGCCGGAAGTTAAATAATAATAATAATAATAATAATAAAAATAAATGCCCTGACGCTGCACCAGTGCTGGCTTTCATGGCTTCTGATGTTAAACGATTGGAATTGTTAACAGGTTGTCTTAGTGAATTAAGACTGGCTACAGTAAACCATCGTTCGTTAGCATAAATCTGTTTGTCAGTTGCCTGACCATAAACAGTTGGTCATGTTCTCTTGGGGTTGATGCACTGTTCATCTTTGTATATGAGAGGTAGTAATGGAGGAGCATGTTGAACGTGCGTCGATATTTTCTTTAAAGTGTGAAGGATGAGGTAGCCAAGTCAACTTGGGCGTCACATCCAGATACTTGGGATTACCCTCACTTGGAAACAATTAGAACGAATTAGGTTACCCGATATGAAGATATTTCTAAATGGGCCTCACTCCCGGTAAGGTTATGCGCTTTTTTTCATCAACACCAGCCAGAATATCACGCATACTTGACTAGGGGGCTTGTGCCTGGCATACCTTTATCAGAGTGGATATCATGATAGCTATATTGAGCAACATATATTGTATACCCCAGCCTCATTTTATTGGCATACCGAACTCTGTTTAAATACTATTATTACTACTACTACTAATAATAATAATAATAATAATAATACAATTATAATAATGGGAAAAGCGACACTGAAAAACCGAAAGTGCATTGGAATAAGGAAAGATGTCTTCCAAAAGCTAAGCAAAGTATTAAGAAACAGAAAAAAATCATTCGAAACAAAGAAATGAGAACTAAACTGTTAGGTAATATCTTCTTAATATCCTTCTGTATAGCCGTGAATGCTGGACAATCTTCTCGCAGATGAAGAAGAAACTTGAAGCAACAGAAATGCAATCCTACAGAAGGATGCTGAGAATAGCATGGACACAACATGTGAGCAACGACGAGGTTTTAGAGAAAATGGAAACAAAAAGGATACTTATACTTAACACCAGGAAGAGACAGTCGACATTTGTAGGGCATATAATGAGGAAAGAAGGCTTGAAAAACTTAATGCCCACAGGGAAGATTGAGGCAAGATAGACAGGGGAAAACAACGCATAATCAACCTCGAAAGTTTGAATAAATGGGTGGCGGAACAAGGTTTAGATGAGACAAAGAAAAGACAAAATTTATTAGGAAATTGTGTAGAACCATGATCACTGGCGTCCGGAAAGGACTCGACAAATAGAAGAAGAAATAATCAAGTGGATGTGCTGTTCTAATGAGAACACAGGCTAATGACCAACGCGACTTAAATCTTTCGTTATATAGCACTAGCAGGCTTCGCCCGCTCGCTATCGCTTCGCAAAGATATAGTCACTACTTCAAATCTTTGAAACAAAAATTTTAAATGAACATTTCATTCGTTAATTGGCTTGTTATAGTTAAGGAAAGTTTTACAAATAGATGCCAACTTGTTGAAAGCCAAGTAAGATGCAAATTTCAAACACTTTTCTGTACTATATAAGACAATATTCCTAAACAGAATAATTTTTTTTATATAACAATCAAAACAATCCTCAAATAAATAAACAGTAATGAAGGACATTTAATTAATAAAATAAACTTTTTTGAAGATTAATATGCAAATTAGTTAAACGTGAAGAGTGATATTGCCTAGAAGTAGATAATATATAATACAGGTATTGAGCTTTTAACGTTTATTTATCATTTCTCAGGTGCGCCTCTGTCTTTGGGCAGAGTGCAACAGAGGAAAATTATTTTGCCCAGCCCTGAGGGACAGCTGCGCGAGGCCGCGCTCGCTCATTACACTAGAGAGAAAGATCGGTGCACACACCAAGACCAGCGCGACCGACATTTGCGGGAACTGCGAGCAATTTTTGTTCCTAGCCCGTGTGTATGCGCTAGGGCTCACCACATTAAACCGACCTTGTGTCATAACCTGATCTCGTAGGTGGGTGAGTAAATACAAATCTGTCAGTCGCGTCTCTGTCTTTGAGCAGAGTGCACTCAGAGACGACTTTGTCAAAGGACAGAGTCGCAACTGAGGAAAATTATAGAAAGGTGCCCGGCCCTGGGGAATAACTGTCCGTGGCCGCGCCCTCTCATTGCACCAGAGAAAGGGATTGGCTCTCACAAAAAGACAGAAAAGAGTAGCTCGAGAATTTTTTGTTCCTAGCCCGGGTGTACGCGCTCGGGTCACCAGCTTAAGAATAGAGTAAATGCCGTGTATAAATTATTATAAAGTAGAGCTGGGGCTTTTTAATGTCAGAACTGAGCTCCAATTTCGCATTTATTCATATAGATTCCATAATCTTAGTTTTACTTAATTAGCTATTATGTTTCTCTAACTTTTCAAATTTGAATGTATTAATAATTCTATTTGCCCATTTTTACACTATATTAATTTTATCTAATAAATTGTCCCCTGTTCTGTCACCCATGAAATAAAAATAATTGTTTGTACGGAAAATAAGGATCTACGTACGTCAAATCGTGTTTAAATTAAGTGGCAGCAGAAGAATTATCGTTGAACTTTTAAAAGGTAAGCTTAAACATCAATTCAATACTTAAATGCAGCGATCAATTTTGAGTTCTGTAGTTTATTGGTGCCTATCGCATCTATTCCTCTCTAGAATGCCGCACATTTTAAGCACATTTTAAGCATTTTAGACAAATTTTAAGCTAGCTTAAAATTTATTCCAGCTGCAATTTTGGATACAAAGAAGTTACGCCCCTTGAATCATGAAAGCAACGATAATAGCTAGTATAATGTATTAGTATATAGCTTTAACCTCGCATAATCTGGCAACCTTGAATCTGAGCTCAACGAAAATCGTTCCCTGCACCTAACTTGTCTAGTGCTTTTGAGTGAGCTATGAATCATTGAAATCGGATAAGTGAGAGCGAAGGAGTTGCTTGGACGCACACACATGCACAAACACACATATACCGTACTTTATATATAAGATTACATTTGATTTTAATCTAATACTTCGCCAGTAACATTCGGCCAGTGTATGATGCACGGTCTCATACCCTGGTGTACGGCATCTGTGAGACTGCCCAACTCCTCTCTCTGGAGCGGCTGCTTATACCAAAAAGCAGATGCAGTTGTAATGGAACGTGCTTCTGCTAGACTTTGCTTCTTTGATTGTCTTATCACGGGGTTTTGGCTGTTTCAACCAGAATAATGTGAATTCTAAAGGCCCTCCTTGCTTACTCAGCTCTATTCCAAATTTTAATCTATAAAAATTAATTATTTCGACCATTTCTACTGTCTCCTAATTACCTAGTTCCAATGGGTACAGCTTCTGCCTTAGATCAGGTTTCACCATCAGTAAATAAAAATCTGATCTAATTTCGCTGTTCAAATCCACCCCAATGTCACTAAAAAATATACGCGTGTGTGTGTGTGTGTTCCTCAGACTCTCTCTGTCACAAGAATACAAATAATAATAATAATAATAATAACAATGTAAGAATACAAATAATAATAATAATAATAATGACAATGTGATAATAATAATAATAATAATAATAATAATAATAATCAAGGCCAACAGCCCAGATATTGTTATTAAAGACCATAAACAAAAACGGTGCCTCCTTATTGATATGGCAGTCCCTGCCGACTGCAATGTATCTTTGAAGATATTCAAAAAGTTGTCAAAGTACAAGGACCTTGAAATAGAAATCGCGAAAATGTGGCATATGGGAACATCAACAATCCCTGTTGTAGTTGGAGCCCTAGGACTGGTTGGAAAAGATTGCAGTAGACTAATTGAAGGGATTCCTGGAAGTCCATGCCTCAAGGAGATACAGAAAATTGTTCTAACAAGTACAGCCCACACCTTACGAAGGGCTTTATCTATGTAATCTTTTTTTTTTTTTTTTTTTTTTTTTTTTGTGGAAAGTGTCATGACGCCATTTCTAACCTTAGGTCCCTGGGCGGGACCCGGAAAGAAATGTAAACGCCAGAAATCAAAGAAAATAATAATAATAATAATAATAATAATAATAATAATAATAATAAAGACTAATGAGTGGAGTCCTGGAATATTGGGGAAACTTGCTGTCACTTGATCTTCAGTGAAATCTACCAGTTGTTGTTAATGCGAAACCCAAGTGAAAATAAAATGCGTGATGATGATGCTGTTGGAAACAACAACAACAACAACAGCAATAATAATAATAATAATAAACAGAGAAAAAAAACAACATGAAAGCATGCGTAAGACTCCAGCAGATTCTTGATGAAATATACGTAACCTGGAGGACGTAAGTTTCACCTCAACGAAACTTACTTTCAGGAAGGTGAAGGTGAAGGTGAAGATAAGATATTCATTAATAACTTGAATTATTCATTGAGTCTTATTTCTTCGCCTGGTGGGGGGAGGGAAGCCTTGAGACTTTTGCATTCTACCTCTTTATCACTTCTCACCTCGAACATACAAAAGTGAATTCCATTTTCAAAGCCAAATACACGTCGCATTTTGTTATTGCCAATTTCCAGTTTGGCGCGAACAGAAAAAAAAACTCGTCTGCATTTATCATCGTAAAATATTTCGCTCAGTTTCATTTTCATAAGTATCATCAACATCGTCATCATCATCATCATCATCATTATCCTTTTAATAAAAGAATTATAATAATAATAATATTTATTTATTTATTTATTATTATTATTATTATTATTATTATTATTATTTGAATCTGCTTGTTTGTTTTACAATCTGCCTCCAAGTTTCAACCAGAAACATCAAGAGGCTGCAAGTAAAAAGATGATGAGTGTAGGTAGAATTGGTTCGATATGTAGTTGACATTCACGGCATCATTTTTTAATTGTTTGATACCACTAAAAAGTACTTTTAAAATTTTCATTAAATTGTGTATGTGCATGTATAGATAAAACTTACATTATTATTATTATTATTATTATTATTATTATTTGTGTATGTTATGTTTCCTGCTTTGCATTATGTAGAGTTGGGTCCAAACTATAGTCCTTAGTCCCTATAGGAGAATTGTCATTTAATTGATAGCATTTTTCTTAGTATATGGGATCCTCCTAGTAGGACAATTTTCTGGGCAACTTATATGTTGATGTTAGCTGGGACACTGTTAGCAAAATTGTCCATTCCTTTTCTCATGAGACCCAGAGCTCTGATTACTATTGGTACAGTCTCAGTCTTCATTCCCCACATCCTGTTAATCTCGATTTCTAGGTCCTTGTATTTGGATAATTTTTCAGTAATTTTCACGGAAGTGTTTCTCTCAAATGGTACTGCTATGTCAATAAACATGCACTTCCTGAATTTCTTATCTTTTATGATAATATCAGATCTGTTGACTTTTATTTCCCTGTCAGTTTGAATTGGCATGTCCCAGAGGATAGTTACATCATTATTTTGGGTAACTGTGCCTGGTTACTGTTCATACCATCTCTCAGTGGTTTCGATTTTGTGCTTATTATTATTATTTTTATTATTATTATTATTATTATTATTATTATTATTATTATTATGACAAGGATATACAAGGCACATGCATCGTATTCAATGTGCACGATATGGTTACAAGTTATTATCATTGTTATTATTATTAAGGATGAGAACAGCACAGCAACAAAGTTACGCTGGTGTGGAAATAAACGAATCCCAATATATCAATCACGACAGCCAGTCTGATAAGGATATACCGAGCACATACATCACAGCCAAATGTGAACGATACGGTTATAGATCTTTATTATTATTATTATTATTATTATTATTATTATCTTTCGCATCGAGATCTTACTTTATACGTGGGCACCAATTAATTAAGAAATAAAAAAAATGTTACTAAAGGAAGAAAGAAATACTTAGAAGAAAGAAAGAAAGATTTAAAAAGAGTAGGGAAAAGGAAGAAACAAAGAAAGGGTTGGGAAATATCAAGAAAGAAAAAGAAAGAAAAATGAGTATGGAAATAGAAAGAAAGAAAGATGAGTATAGAATATGAAGAAAAAAAAAAAAGAAAGAAAGAAACAAACAAACAAACAAACAAAGGAAAACAAAAAAAAAAAAAAAGGAAAAAATATTGGAAAAAAAGAAAAGAAAGTAAAAATATTAAGAATGGAAAAAAACAAAAAACAAACAAAGGGAATATTAAAAAAAAAAAAGAAAAGAAAAAATAGTATGGAAAAAGAAAAAAAAATTAAGAAAGAAAAAAAAAGAAATAGTGGAAATATAAAGAAAAATAATTAATGGAGATATAATAAATAAATTAATTAAATAAATAAATAAATAAATAAAGAAAGAAAGAAAGAAAGAAAGGGAAATATTAAGAAAGAAAAAAGAAAGATTAAAGAAACATTTAGAAAGAAAGAAACAAACAAACAGTGAGCAATTATTAAGAAATAAACCAATCGCGGAGAGATAGAAAAACCACCGAGTCATTTTGGCGACAGGATTATTCCGTGGTGTCGGTTGTACAACGGTTATCGTGTTCACTACCGTTTACGATATATAGACAGTCGCATATATAAACAAACAGTATAGCATAGTAATTAATTCTTCTTCATAATAATAATAATAATAATAAATGGTGTTGGTGGTGATGGTGTTGACAGTGGTGCTTATTGTACTTATAGTTACTAATAGTTATAACCATAAAGATTAATCTGGCGAAACTATCATTAGGAGGCTGAACTCATACGACCCTAGCTTCCTCTAATTTTTTCTTCCTCTAAGAAGTTTGGACGTTGACTTATTTTCGTAATACGTGTTAGAATTACTTACATGTTCTTATTTACGTAGCTGTTAAGTGGAAGGTCAATTGGATTCAACATTCTTGGCAACCGACCTTTCTGAAACAAATCCTGGGTTTTCACCAATCACACCAACAGCCGCTTTCAACTGTTTTTGCATTATTTCGTTATTTTTTCTTCTTATTTTTTTAAATAAACATTTTTTAAAATAGAAACTTTTTTCTACAATATTTAGTCAAAAAATGACGACCATATTTAATTAATTTTGGAATTGCATTGTTTAAATTTTCAGCATGTATAATTTTTTTTTAAATCAAATACAATTAACTCTGTTGTGACATGAAAGAAATAATTTCACTTTTTAAATCATTAAAAGTAAAGTAACCTCGTCAGTTTTTATTCTCACCACTGTAACAAAACAAAATCGGGAATGGTTATAGGTTTATATTTAAGCTCACTAAGAATTTGCAGCCCACAATGTTTACCCAAAGAAGAAATATACATAGAAAACGCGTTAAAGAACTTCCTATATACTTATTATTTCATACACAGTGCTAAGAGAAAAAACATACAGAATACATGACCACAAAAAGATAACATTATTAATAACAATAAACTTGAAAAGAAAAAACAAGTAGATAAATTACATAATAACTGCACTATCCAAAACAATCTATCTAATCTAAACAACATCGAAATAATACAGTTCACTTATGTGCCATTGCATAGACAATCATGTATCTTTCGATACATGACTGACGAGGCAGATTTTTTCCCCGCAGTAGGTTGCCATTTCTTTCTGCAGTAGACCAAAGCAATAGAACCCGGTCTCTCCTGCTATTTACCTATAGCTGGAGGTGGAGAGAGTAGATGAGGATTCATACCTTTCCTAAGGGTATTAGCACGTCAGTCAGTTATGTGCTATGCGTGATACACGCTTTAGATCATGTATCTGTTGTTAAGAAGGTAGATGTTCGCTTATTGGTGTCGAAAAATGCCCCCTGTTTACATAACAAAATAATATTACCTGACTTCAAATAGGGAAGATCAGGATGCGTAAACGATAAATATATAATTTCATATTATGTTTATTATTTTAGAACAAACATTTGCAATCTTCTTTTATTTTGTTTTTATTATTAAAAATTAAATTTCGTCATTAAATGACTTATAAGGAGTTGATATACTGCCAAAAAAGAAACAAACAAGCAATGTCACTCAATAACCCTCTACTTTGAGTGACCCTTGGGCCTTGCATTGAGCGAACTATCAGTAATTTTTTTTAAAAAAACTATCGATCACACGTAGCAGTTAAGAATAAATTTGGAGTGTATTAACATGACTTAGTTTTTACACAACAGTAGCATCTGTATCTTATATATAAAATACGGTGTATGTGTATGTGTTTTTGCGTGTGTGTGTCTAAGCAACTCCTTCGCTCCCACTGGTACGATTTCAATGATTCATAGCTCATTCAAAAGCCCTAGAAAAGTTAGGCACAGGGAACGATTTTCGTTGAGCTCTGATCACAGGTTGCCGGATTATGCGAGGTTAAAAATATATATTAATACCTTATACTAGCTAATATCGTTTCTTTCATGGTCCAAGAGGTGTAACTTTTATTTTCCTTTTGTATCCAAAATTACAGTGCACGTATTATCAAAAACTAGCTTAAAATGCTCCCTATCGGGCGGCATTAACTTAGCTCCTATAAAGGACTCTTCGTTTGGCCATCATCACAATAGTTAGGAAGGAGTAGATGAGATAGGCATTAATAAACTATAGAAGAACTCAAAATTGATCGCTGCATTTAAGTATTGAATTAAGTTTAAGCTTACCTTTTAAAAGTTCAACGATAATTCTTCTGCTGCCACTTAATTTAAACACGGTTTGATGTACGTAGATCCTTATTTTCCGTACAAACAATTATTTTTATTTCATTGGTGATAGAACAAGGGACAATTTATAAGATAAAATTAATATAGTATAAAGATGGGAAAATGGAAATCAGAATTAGTTATACATTCAACATTTGAACAGTTAAAAAACATAATAACTAATTAAGTATACCGACATTATGGAATCTATATGAATAAATACGAAATTGGAGCTAAATTCTCCCTCGAATTCTGAGATTAAAAAGCCCCAGCTCTATTTTATAGTAATTTGGTATTTACTCGACCCCCAACGAAGTCGCGTTGTGACACAAGATCGGTTTAATGTGGAGAGCCCGAGCGCGTACAACCGGGCTACTAACAAAATTCTCCGTCGGTTGCGCTAGCCTCGATATGAGCACTGATACCTTTCTCTGGTGCAATGAGGGGGCGCGGCCTCGGGCAGCTGTTCCTCATGGCTGGGCACCTCTCAGTATAATTTTCTTCAGTTGCGACTCTGTTCTTCGACAGAGTGTACTCTGCCCGAAGACAGAGACGCAACAGAGGGATGATAAAGAAAACGTGCTACAAACTACTTTACAGTAATTTTTGCATATTGATTTAAAAAAAAAAAGGAGTTTATTTCATTAATTAACTTTCCTTCATTACTGTTCTTTTATTCGAGAATTGTTTTGATTTTCATATCAAAAATAATTCTCTTTAGGAAAATCGTCTTATATAGTGCAGAAAAGTGTTTGAAATTTGCATTTTACTTGGCCTTCAACAAGTTGGCATCTATTTGTAAAACTTTCCTTAACTATAACAAGCCAATTTATGAATGAAATGTTCATTTAAAATTTTTGTTTCAAATATTTCAAATAGTGAATATATCTTACTTTGCGAAGCGATAGCGAGCGGACGAAGCCTGCTAGTGTCTAATATAGTGGCCAACAGTAAAGAATTCTGTCGGACGTCGAATTCTCTTGTGATTGCTTCACTTACATTTAAAGTGCAAGTTACATACTGCACGCACGTAGAAAGGTGGTTAAAAGGCGTTAGGAGATAAATCAAAACGCCAAATAAACAGAGAACATTATTCAGAGTCTAGCCACGAATAAATATATGTATATATAGAGGGAAACGCAAAGAATCCATTGAATAAATCAAAATCCTCTTTACAAGTTGTCGAATATGCTAACATTAGTAACAACGCGCAGTTTCTTACGGTCTTTTTACTTTGTCTCCCATTAAATTTAATGTCATTATATGAGATACGACAGAGACACAGTCAGGATCTGAAGGCTGTACTCGGTGTAGTTTCGCCCAATACCGCAAATTGCTACAAAACCAAAAGATTAACCTAAAATCTAGAGTCATGTTCTTAAATAGCCTCATCAGATCGAGTCTCTCATATAAATGTTATGAATAGCAACAAACGCATTTAGAAATGTCTAATCAGCCATATGGTGATCATCGGAGTCGTCACCCTCTCTCTTTATTCTGTTTCTCTCCCCCTGGTGACGGTGGCGAAGATGGCCGTAAACCAAAGATAGTTTGACTAGGCGATTCGCGCAAATTTGGTTTTGGTGGACAACCCTGCGCGACGGGGAAGATTACACACTTGACCAGAAGCGCCTCCCTCGCGCCTCAAAGGGGATTGAGACAGGCTGGTTGCATCGGGCTGTCGAGTGCTCGGTCTGTAAAGGTCCGCCTTGGTTACACCAGCCCGACTGGCGCTGCCCTCTTCCGCCGGTTAGGTTGTTGAGATCGTGTAGATCTTTACCTATTCCGCCGGTAGGGTCTTCAGGGGTTGGACGCGTTCAGTCTGGTCCTTCCTCTTTGACCTTACCGCCACGGGTGGCCCTACAGGAGTTGGAACTCCAGGCGGATTCGCTCTTGGGATTACTGACCAGGCTTGATGTTGCTTAACTCTGTTGATCATATGGAAACCAGTGTTTCATTGTGATGTGGCTGTAAACAAAAATGTACTAAGTTCAGTGTTCCTTACATTTGTGGATAAGCTTCGTAAAAAAAAAAACAGCTCATGATCGATCAATGGTTATAAAGTAATCTCACAGACTGCAATGAGTGCTCTACACTTGAAGACTTATGTCAGACTAAGTTAGAATTATTAAATACCTATATGATTTCCACATGATTTTTTGAAATTTTATTTTGATTTCACTTCAGTTTTTATAAAAATGGCTTGAAGTGAATGAACATTGTAGGTATTAGTGAGGACCATCCTTATTCAAACCTTGTGGATTGGTGCTACAGAATCACAAACAAAGAACTGCACCAAATAACAGAAACCATATCACCTAAGGACTTTCAACAGCAGCAAGAACTAAAATGAATATCACATGTAACTCAAAGAGAAAATAATACCATAATGAAAATGTTGATATTCCACATGACATCAAACAAAAAGTTAGGAAGGAAATCCCCATCACTACTAGAAAGATTGAGAAACCTATTTTCATGAAACATTTTTTTAATAGAAAGATTTCCATATAAAATGGCCTTACAGAAGTTGGAACTCCAGAAGGCCTCACTCTTGGGATTACTGGGACAAGTAAGCCCTATACGATGACAAGGAACGACTATATATATTTACACTTTATGTTGTAGTGAACAGTTTCTTATCAAATGTACCACTTTTGCTTATTATTACTTTAATGACAGTAATAGAAATGAATGCAACCACTTTCTCAGATCAATGGTTAAAAAATGGCTTTGAGTTAATGAAATATCTAGGTAAGAGAGGACGCCCTTATTCGAACCTTGTGGATTGGTGCTACAGAATCACAGACAAAGAACTGTATCAAATAACAGAAACCACATCCTTTGTGAAATTTCAACAGCAGCAACAACTAAAATGGATATCCCATGTAACTCAAAGAAAAAATAATTACATAATCAAGATGTTGACATTCCACACAACTTCAAACAAAAAGTTAGGAAGGAAACTCCTATCAATACTAGAAAGAGCGTTAACACCTACTGGACTTGAGGAAACCATTTTCCTGGATAATTGCTTTTTTGAGAAAGATTTGGTAGATTTCACCCGATAGTAGTACTGGTTGCTCGGTCATTCAGTGCCAGATATTTCCTTATAAAGGAAACGGCTAATATTAATATTACCATATATATATATATATATATATATATATATATATATATATATATATATATATATATAAGCACTTTTGGTACATCAATAAGTTCGTGGCTGAATGATGGAGAAAGCTTATTTTGTCCTTTTCTTTCATTTTTTTTCTTTTCTTTCTATTCTTTACGCCACTGAACTTTTCTTTATTAGTTGCCTTTCTTTTTTTTCTTTATCCTTTTCTCTTTGTTCGTCTGTAGATTTTTCTTTCTAAATCTCTTTTCGTTTTCCTTCTTTCTGATTTTTAAACCACTACATATTCTTGGATTCTAGGGAAGGAAGCATGTTGGTGTTAGCGAAGATCATCCTTATTCGAACCTCGTGAGCTGGTGCTACAGAATCACAAACAAAGAACTGTATCAAATAACAGAAACCACATCCCTTGTGGACTTTCAACAGCAGCAACAACTAAAATGGATAGCACACTTAACTCGAAGAGAAAATAATTACATAATCAAGATATTGACATTGCCCATCACTTCAGATAAAAGCAGTCCTGGGCATGACAATAAAGTACATCCGGCAGCAAGGCCTCTGATCGGGAGATAGGAGGGCTTGACAAAAGCGTAGAACCACATCTTAATTACAGTTATCCCCAGGTCCACTTGACTCGGAGTAGCACCTGTTACGGTCCCAGCTATAAACAACTAGTTTTTATAGTATAAATACCAGCAATACATTTTTATATAAAAAAATTACCAACAATACCTATTTGTAGTGAAATTACCGACAATACCTCTTTATAGCAAAGTTACCAAAAATACATTTTATCCGTAGTTGAAGTTGTACAGTTGCGTCAAAATATTTAGATTTCGGCATTAAATAACCCATATCGGTTGATATGCCGCTAAACAAATTCAACCAAACCAACCAAACAACCTATTTTCCTGAAAAATTGCTTTAATAGAAACATTTTATAAATTTCAATCGACAATCACGTTGACTGCTCGGTCAATGAACGCTGAATGTTTCCTTATAAGGAAACGGCTAATATTACCATTACCCTTCGTTTACTTGAATAATAAATCAGTTTATTTATTGCAAAGGATTGGTAAAAATCGATAAGGGTGTCTTTGATATTTTAACTGCCTAACTCAAAAACGGACGTATGTGTGTTCTTATGGTTAGAGGCTTCGAACGATAAATCGACGATTCAAGTTTGAGATTGTTACATTCAATTTCGCACAAACACCCTTTGGAAAGATATGAATCCCACCCAGTTATAAGAAATAACAGGCCAAACTGGTATCTTTAGCCGTGGTTGTCAACCAGTATATGAAAAGGTTAACTCTGAATTAAAAACTATATGTAGCCCATACTTGAACTGTAACTTAGGTCTGCTCAGTGCAGTTGCATTATAAAACCACAGGTCGTCTCTGTGGATGTTGAAGAAACAAGAAAGGGTCCGTGCAGATGCGCATGCTTGGAAACAAGCAGTCATACTGAAGATGAGAAATCACATTGATTCGAAACAGCTTTGATGCTGATCTTAAAAATGGAAATTTTCATGGAATACATTGGAATATTTTCGGATAGTGGCTGAATCTATGATAGTTTCTATAAAAAAAGATTTTGCAAAGCTCGTAAAACAATAAAACCCTAATATTATCCATAGTCATTGAGAGAGATTCCCGCATCAAAAATCATTATTAGTGAAATGAAAAATAGTAATAGACGAAGACTTAAGGCAACATAAATGTGGTTCTAGAGGAGGATGCTGAGAATGACATGGATTGATGCGAGGAACGTCGAAGTTTTAGAGAAAATCGAAACAAGAAACACTTATACTTTAAATCAAAAAGAGACAGTTAAAATTTCTCTGGCGCATAATGAGGAAAGAAGGCTTGGAAAATCCAGTACTCACAGGATATATTGAAGGCAAGAAGGACAGAGGGAAACAGTGCATGACAAAGCGCTACAAAGGAAAGGAAATTGTGGAGAACCATAATCATTCACGACCTGAAGGAACACGGCACATAGAAAAATAGAAGCTGTTAAAATGGTTAATTATAATTATGAGAGGGGCGCTAAAAAACTAAAAAAAAACTCTCGATGCAACCTAGAAGACCTTCCAAACAATTCTAATTTTGATCAGATTTTAGGTGTGTCAGGCCGAAAAATTTTCACCAACCCCCTTCACAACACAAGCAATACTATGAAAAACTGATTTCGCCAAATTTCCGAGTGCAAGTGCTTAAATTTGCATGCAGAAGTCAGAGAACGATCAAAACGTAAATTGCTCTGTCGTGTACCGAAACTTCAGAAAGAGTTATCTGCTGTTCTTAAACAAAACCCCGAAATGTTTGTTCTTTTCTGTCTGCCATCTGCATGGCTGGTGCTAAACTCCACAACACACTACGCCTTCTTGGCCTCTGGTTTTGCACTGATATGAGGTGCAGGGACGATATGGAGTCAACTGCTTCGTCTACTTGCAAGAAAAGTTGGTTCACATCGTGCCAGAACATTTTTCTCGTCAGATTCTATCTTGCACATTTACAAATCTAACATTCGTTCGTACATTGAATACTGTTGCCATATCTGGTCTGATGCTCCGACTGTACACCTCGAGATTCTTGAGAAAATTCAAAGAAGAATCTGTAATGTAATCGATCCCGACCAGGCCTCTCGACTTTAGTCACTTTCTCACCGACGTATCGTGGCTTCCCTCTGACTTTTCTACAAATATTTCCCTGATAACTCCTCAGACGAACTTTTTCACCTGGTATCCCGACTACATGAATTTAAGACTGGCAACTGGGTCCTACCGTTTTAATGTTGAACTAGCTAAATACAACCGCTATTTCTACTCCAACAGTTTCTTTTCTCGCACCTCCCACCTGTGGAAATCCTTTCCGTTTTCTTGCTTCCCTGATAACTACAATCTTTAAAAATTTAAATGTAACGTCAATCGCTATCTTTTGTCTTCTTGAGCTGCGTTCATTTTTTTTAATCTTTTCTTCAATTTTCCATATTCCCACTCTTTTCTTTCTCTATCACTTTCACTCCCTGTCAACCCCTGACTACTAGTGGTATTACCGCCTTGCTTGGGGTGAAATGATTAAAAAAAAAAGAATATTTTCGATGCGAATTTGGCATGTCTGTTGGGTTAAGTCGTAAAAATAAACCCCGTTCTTGTTTACCAACTTTTTTCTTTAAAAAAATAAATTACAAATACATTTTATTCAATTATATATTCACCTTTATTTGCACTGACATGTTGTTAATTATCAGGTCGCTCTTCCATATATTTTGAAAAACATTTCGCAGGTTTTGATGTGGAGAATCTTTTGATATGCTCTTGAATCTGGTTTTTCATAAAAAGTCCCCCCCCCCCACCTCCATCAAAGTGTTTTGCAGCAATCGAGAAAGGTAATAATCTGTGTAAGTACGAGTTTGGTAGAAGAGACCAACTGAGTTTCAAAATCTTTTCCAGGTTTATTCTTGCTGTCAGCTGTCTTGCGTTGCAGTAGGAGCGGGAACATTTTTCCAACTGGTGAGCTCAGGGCGCGTTTTGACTTAATATTTATGAATACCTTGCAGCTACAGGACATATGAAAGCGTGTTTAGTGTTTCGTTGCTTTTTTAGAAGTGTGAATGAATAATACACAAATGGACCATTATACTAGCAAAACAACCTTTATTCTATGGAGCTCAGCAGTGAGGAACGGTTATGGAGACTCATCCTTGTCTTGCCTTTTGTCTTGCACACTGTTGTATATTAGTGTACTACAAACTTATTCTTCAATACCAAGTATGATTAGTACTAGGATGATACATTCCTCATTGCAACTGGTTCCCTAAAATGGGAATTACTAATGACGCAACCTAAATATATATATATATATATATATATATATATATATATATATATATATTTATTTAAAATTTATTTAGCGTTGGAATCATATTTTTAAATAAATAATTATATTTATGCTCTACTTTTGTATCGAGCACTATTTTTTTAAAATAATAACAAAAATACTAAAGAACTTTGGATTATTTACCTAACGAGTTATTTCCTATTTTCTATATATTTTACACACACACACACACACACACACACACACACACACATATATATATATATATATATATATATATATATATATATTATGAGATGGACATATACTTTTCTTTCTACAGTTGCATATTTCACTGTTAACGATGTTATGCTGCACGTTACTGGCATTTTGTCTTTTTTATTATGGTTTCTTAATTTCTAGTACAGCTGTAGCTTAATTCGCGTATATATATATATATATATATATATATATATATATATATATATATATAATCCCTCGTTTCATTTACTATGGTTAAGCACAAGAATGACTTACCGCACTAATCGAGTATTATGTAGGCACTAATCGAAATTTAGTACATAAAAATTTTACCGCACTAATCGAAATTAGTCGAGTGATGCCTTTATATATATATATATATATATATATATATATATATATATATATATGAGGAAGAAATGTATGACAACGTGGAAAAAATCTCATGTCAAGCGTTTCGTCCTTTAGAAATTCATCGGTCTGTATCATACATTTTTCCCCAATATTGTTCTTCATATATAAAGATTTATATATCGTTATCTCAGGTATATATATATATATATATATATATATATATATATATATATATATATATATATATATATATGAAATCTGGAAAGTTTTTTGTGACGCATTTCATCAGTTAGGGTTTCATCGGACTGAGCTTTAATGATGTTACCACGTCTACACATGCGCACGAAACGAGAGACGCTGGTAGTTTCAAAATTTTTTTTAAATAATACTTTTTGAAAGAATTTTTTTTCAATCTAGCCGAATTCATCTGTATTTATTTTCTTTTTCTTTATCTCGCCACCATCTTTATTCCTGATTTCCCTACACTTTTTAACTTTGAAACAACATTGATATAGCTGCACTGAGAAGTAAGCATCAGTCGACTACATGAAACGAGAAAGCAAAATAAGACATCTAACAGTGTTTCTGATGCACTTGGATACAATACATTCTCCTGTACTGTTTTGTGGTCTTTTGTCCAATTCTCGAACCGGTCTTAAAAGTCATGCCCGTCATAGGCATGCAGATAATGAGTTCGTGGTCGTCGGAACCTCATACGTCAAACTCGACGAGAGAGACCATCATATCATATCATATCATATCATATATATATATATATATATATATATATATATATATATATATGTATATATATATATATATAGCTGCACATTTCAAACAACCGCATTATAGCATTGATAACGTTAGATGCTTACTTTTAACGTCTTCATCCATATGCCAACAAGAATGCCAAAAGTTCGGATGGAAATACATTTTTAAAATAGATTCACACATTCCAGGATTAAGTATATTCAAAGAATACAGTTTCCACAGAAAGCTTTCTAAAAATCTTTTACAAACCTAAACCTGGCAAACAAATAGCCCCAAACTATTAGATCGTTCCCCCGGAAAATCCCACTTCATTTTTCATTTTATTTATTTCTTGTCTCGTTGTGATTTGTCTTACTATTAATATTGTTATTTTGTTGTTTGTTTTTATTTTTTATTTTCTTCGAATTTCTTTTCCCGGCCTATCATATTTACATAATAGAACCATACGTGAATAATCTTCCTTTACTTTCTTTACTGTCATTTAAATATATTCAGGCAGCATATTTTCATTCAAACATCTATGGTTAAATAATTTAGACGGATTATGTTGGTGACTGTAGAAAATTGATCAAGAAAAATACCCAAATTTTCTTTCAAATAATTTTTATTTTCCCAAGTACTTTCTCATCCTGGGTAAGACGTTAAACTACATCCGTGTCCTAGGTAAGACGTTAAACTACGTCCAGCAGCAAGGCCTCAGATCAGGAGGTTGTGAGAAGCGTGGAACCATCTCTTAATTGCTGGTGTTCCCAGGTCCACCCTAACCCACCTGTTAGGGTTCCAGCTATGGGCAAATAGTTAACTATTACCAGCAATACTTTTTTGAAAAAAATTATTACCAGCAATAACATTTTGAAGGAAATATATTACCAGAAACAGATTTTTGACAAAACAAAATATTACCAGCAATAAAAAAATCTTGTCGGCATTAAATAACCCATTGGGGTTGATATTCCGTAAAACAAAATAAACCAAACCAATCTAAACCAAAGAATACATATTCTATTCATACGAATCTATACTAAAAATGTTGTCGGCATTAAATAACCCATTGAGGTTGATATACCGTAAAATAAAATAAACCAAACCAAACCAACTACTTTCAATCTCATCTGGGACCATCTTCGGGTTGGGGGGGGTTCAAATATTTGTGGATGTGTATACAGTAACTCAGTAAATTCAAAATATTTTTTCACTGTTCGTTTAAGGCATTTCAAATTCGAAATTTCTTGCATAACTAGATTATGCTTTCAGTATGCCTAAATTACTGTTACATCCTGAAATTTAAGCATACTCAAAGAATAGTTTCCACAGAAAGTCTTTGACAAACCTACTACAATACGAATTATTCTAAACAAATAGCCCAAAACCTATCAGATCTCTTATAACACACGCGGAAAAAAATAGAAATTCTCCGAAAAAGAAAGTCTCACTTCATTAATTTTATTTCTAGTCTAATTGAAAAAGGACACAGGCGTGTTCGAAAATTCCGATTTTTAAAATTTTTCCCGTCATGCTTCCATTTGGTCAAAAGGCCGACGAATATACAATTAATTTCATTAGACATATTATCGGTATTATTATTTTTATTGTTTTTTACCTCTTGAATTTCTTTCATCCGCCTATTATATCTACATATTATAAGAAGCATATGTGGACAATCTTTCTTTACTGTCACACACGCACACACACACACACACACACACACACACACACATATATACATACATATATATATATATATATATATATATATATATATATATATATATATTCATTTCTGTAGTTCACTCCCAACAGCCAGCAGAAATATTTATCCTCCCGATGATGGCCATTTCGGTCGAAACTAGTCGAGGAATCTAAATGGAATAATAATAATAAAAAACGAAAGAATATTAATCTACAACCCAGTGTGTCTAATGATTTTAATTTTTTATTTTCTTTTTGTTCAAAATATATATATATATATATATATATATATATATATATATATATATTTACCTCTTCAGGCGATGGTGAGTGACTGAAGAATCACAACATAGTGCATAAACACGAAAAGTTATATATATATATATATATATATATATATGAAGAAATATACTCTTAAGGTGTGCTGTATTTATGGGATAGAGTGCACATTGAAGTCAACACCTAGAGGCGACAGTGAATATTGAAGTCAATATATATATATATATATATATATATATATATATATATATATATATATATATATATATATAGTTTCATTCTCAAGCGATGTTTTATTCTAAACATAAAACTGTGCTCTAAATTTTCAGTTTAATTTTGAAATTAAACTTTAGGGTTTGAGATTCAGTTTCTAAACATTAATTTCTGTGTTGCGATGGAATCATATTTTTAAAAAGAATAATTATAATTGAAGTTCGACTTCTGTATTGAGCACTGTTTTTTATTGTTTTTTTGTTTTTTTAAATAAAAACAAACACTAAAGAACTTTGGATTATTACTCTAACTATTCTTTCCTATTTTCAACACACACACACACACACACACACACACACACACACACACACACATATATATATATATATATATATATATATATATATATATATATATATGAAGGATGATGAGGTCATAGAAAAATAATAAAAGAATGTGAATTTCGTATCATTATTCCTTTGAGGATAAATTACGTTAAGCCGACATCTGCACGTTTACTTGGAAAATTCGTTGCCCAACGTTCTACCTGAGAGTTATACCTGCAAGTGTGGGTGAGTCGTGACGTTGACCATTTGCGTTTTTTTCTGAAGGTTACGAGTGTGGGTAAATTCTCGATACGAGCCCCAGAAAAGGCGCGGCAATGATATATTCGGAAGGTCGGCAGTTTTTTTATAAATAGAATCCAGATATTTTTTATTTTTATTTTTTTATTACTGCTTTTGTTGTAGTTGTTGTTTCTGAAGGAGGGCATCCTGCGATCACCAACGCTTGGTGGAAAAGGCAAAACATTGCCAAGGTGAAAATGAAGGACGTCTTTGTAAAGTTCCCATTTTATTTTGGCTTCTTTGGCGTCGTCTGCAACAATCGCTCCATTCCTCTTTTTTCCTTTTTCTTTTTTTCCTTTTTTTTTTTTTCACATAAGCCTAACGACTGATTTCGATTTCTCTTTCTCTTTCTTTCTCTACCGATTTCTTTCTTTCCCTGTCATTCATTCTTTCTTTCTCTCACGTTTTTTTTTCTTTTCTTTCTTTCTCATTCTTTCTTTTTGTGTATTCTTGCTGCCTCTGAGGCTTTTTATCACTTTTCCTTTTTTTTTCTTTCTTTCTCTGTCGCTTTTTTCTTTTTCTTGTGTTCTTTTTTTTTCTTTCTCTCCCTTTCTCTCTCTCTGGCATTCTTTCTCTCTTGCTATTTGTTTGATTGTTTCTTCGTTTCTTCGTTTCTTTCTTTATCTCTTGTTTTTTTTTCTTTTGCTTTCTTTCTTTCTTTCTTCCTTGTTTTTTCTTTTTCTTTCTTTCTTTCTTTCCTTCTTTCTTTCTTTTTTTCTTACTTTCTTGTTTTTTCTTTTTCTTTCTTTCTTTCTTTCTTTCTTTCTTTCTTGTTTTTTCTTTTTCTTTCTTTCTTTCTTTCTTTCTTGTTCTTTCTTTGTTATCTCACATTTTTCCTTTTTCCCTTCTTTTCATCTCTTTCCTTCTTACTTTCCTTTCTTTCCATATTTTTCTTTCATTTCTTTTTTGTTGGGTTGTTTTTTTCTTTTCTTTCTTTCTTTCTTTCTTTCTTTCTCCCTTGTTTTTTCTTTCGCTTTCTTTCTTCATTGTTTTTCTTCATTGTTTTTCTTTCGCTTGCTTTCTTTCTTTCTTTCTTTCTTCCTTGTTTTTTTCTTTTTCTTTCTTTCTTTCTTTCTTTCTTTCTTGGTTTTCTTTCGCTTTCTTTCTTTCTCGTTCTTTCTTTTGTTATCTCACATTTTTCTTTTTCTTTCTTCTTTTCATCTCTTTCCTTCCTACTTTCCTTTCTTTCTATATTTTTCTTTCATTTCTTTTTTTGTTGGCTTCTTTCTTTCTTTCTTTCTTTCTTTCTTTCTCGAACGCTTTCTTTATTGTTTGCTTTCTAATTCTTTCTTTATCGTTTTCTTTCTCTTTTTCTTTCGTTCCTTTCCATTCTTTTTCTTCTTCCCCACTTTCATATATGTGTATATAGGTGGACAGCGGATAAAGGGTAAAACTTCAAACTAATAACCCATATATTCTTTTCTGCCCTGTACAAATCGTAGTTGAGCGGCAGTCTGGCAAAATTGCGTTTGTCTTAAAAGTGATCAAAATTAACTAAATAAATATAGAAAAATATTGAAAAATAGCAAATTTGTAAAGATTTCTAACATGTTCCTTCTGCAATCAGTGGGATTTAATCTATATTTTCAAATCATACATTGGAATATAATATTATCTATTTCTTCTTGGTACCGGGTCCCTTCAGGACGTGGGAAATCATGGATCTCCACGATTTCCTGTCGTTTGTAGCTTTTAGTAGCGTTTCTCGTTTTCTCTCCCAATCTCTATTCTGCTCGTTAGGGAGAGGTTATTCGCTGCTTTCCTCTGTCCTTCTTGTATTCGACATGTCCTGTAAGTGTCAAACTTTCCAAGCCCTCTTTCCTCATGATGTGATGATTTCAATTCTCTCTTACTCGAAGTATAAGTATCTTTTTTGTTCCATTTTCTTTAAAACTTTGTCGTTGCTCACATGTTTAGTCCATGGTATTCTCAGCATCCTTCTGTAGAGGCACATTTCTGTTGCCTTAAGTCTCTTCTTCATCTGGGAAGAGATTGTCTAGCACTCACTACCATACAGGAGGACTGGTATTACATAACAGTCGAGTCATCCTTTTTTTTTTGGTTTCTCTTTTCTTTTTATTATACTCTTTCTCTCTCTTTTTTCAATGTTACACTTTCCCTTTCTGTCTTTCTTTTTTATTTCTTTTTCTATCCCCCATCTCCCCCCTCTCTCTCTCTCTCTCTCTCTTTCTCTTTCTCTCTCATCTTTTAATTTCCTTCATCTCAAATGTCAACCTTTTTCACAGTTCCCCATATCTTCTGTCTATTCACGTTTGAATCTATCACAGTTTATATCTCTCTATCATACTCTGTTTCTATTTATCTCTCTCTCAACTCTCTCGCTCTTTCCATTTCTCTCACTCTTTCTCTCATGCTGTCTTTCCTATTTGCTTTATTTCTCTCACTATCTATCTATCTATCTATCTATCTATCTATCTATAACAGTTTATATCTCTTTATCATACTCTGTTTCTATCTATTTATATATCTATCTCTCAACTCTCTCTCTTTCCATTTCCTTCCTCTTTCTCTTATTCTCTTATTCTGTCGTTCCTAATGCTTCTATTTCTATCTATCTATCTATCTATATATATATATATATATATATATATATATATATATATAGATAGATAGATAGATAGATAGATAGATATCTTTACATTTCTCTCATTCTCTCTCTTATTCTGTGTTTCCTATTTCCACTATTTCTCTCTCTCTCTCTCTCTCTCTCTCTCTGTCTATCTATCTAGCTATCAAGTCTCTCTCTCTTTCCATTTCTCTCTCTCTTTCCATTTCTCTCTCTCTTTCCATTTCTCTCACTCTTTCTCTTATTCTCTCTTTCCTATTTCCTCTATTTCTCTCTTTCTCTCTATCTATCTATCTATCTATCTTATCTATCTATCAAGTCTCTCTCTCTTTCCATTTCTCTCACGCTTTCTCTTATTCTGTCTTCCCTATTTCCTCTCTCTCTCTCTCTCTCTCTCTCTCTATCTATCTATCTATCTATCAAGTCTCTCTCTCTCTTTCCATTTCTCTCTCTCTCTTTCTCTCTCTCTTATTCTGTCTTTCCTATTTCATCTATCTATCTATCTATCTATCTATCTATCTATCTATCTATCTATCTATCTTACCAACCCACTCAATTCCTTCTCGTCAGTCACCTTCCCGTCTGTTTCTGTAGCTTTCTCCGATTTTAAACTTTTTGGTCGTTGCGCGGGTCGTCACGTGTGGTCACATCTTTCTTCTTTTCACAAACACGCGCGCGCGCACACACACACGCACATAAACACACAATCAAACTGCTGATTTTCTTACTCATACGTATACCCCCGCCATATTCATTCGTTGTATCAAAGGAGTGCTCCCGCCTTCTCTCTGCCCAACAAGAGAGGCTGCTTACGAAAATGGGAGTGGATAAGTGATGGCGACCTTACAACTGCGAGAGAATTGGCATTAAAGTGGGTCTTGGAATGCGGCTTCTTGCATATTTAGAAAAACAAAAACGTTTTTACACGTCGCGAAGTCGAAAAGACGGGAAGACAAAGAAAATATTCAAAACAATTTACGGTAACAGATGAGTTTTACAAATAAAGATATATACAGCTTAATATGCACCAAGAATTATACACACATATTATTATGCGTT
Organism: Acanthosepion pharaonis; assembly: GCA_903632075.3. Taxonomy (NCBI): domain Eukaryota; kingdom Metazoa; phylum Mollusca; class Cephalopoda; order Sepiida; family Sepiidae; genus Acanthosepion; species Acanthosepion pharaonis. The sequence continues at coordinate 2,886,394 of CAHIKZ030003443.1, forward strand.
CACAGAAAGAGATTGGGGAGAGGAGAAAGAGAGAGGAAAAAAGGGGAGGAGAGAAAGAGAGCGAGAAAGGAAAGTTGGAGGGGAGAAAGAGAGGAGAGAAGGGGATGAGTGGAGTGAGAGAGAGAGGGGTAAGAAAAATAAAAAAGAGAGAGGGCAATAGAGTGGAAAGAGAGAGATAGGAAAGGAAAGAAAGAAGACAGAGAAAAGAGAGAGATGTAAAAAGGTAAACGGAGGAGAGAGAAAAAAAGAGAAAGAGAGAAAGGGACTTCAGGCTTAATAAGGTTTTTTTGTTGATGGTAATAGCCGTTGCCTTATAAGGAAACATTCTGTCTTCATTGACCGTGCAACCTGGGCTGCTGGCGGTTGAAATTTGATGGATGGCAGAACTGTATTTAAGAGAGATAACAAAAAGATTAAATTTACTAAGAGCTACAAAGGACAGGAAATGGTGAGCCATGATCGCCATCGTCCTGAAGGGACACGACACATAGGAACGGAAGAAATGAAAGATGGTCGGATGTGTGTCATGTTACGCGACATGCATCATATATTAGCATTTTCATCTTTTTTTTCTTTCAGATGCTCAGGGATCATTAAGATTGCATATTCCAATTTGACTTAGTGAGCATTAAATTGGCCATTCGACCAAAGGCTAAAAAGGATGGTTCTTCGCATAGCCCACGCAGGTACCTACAATTATGCACGCCAACTTCACGATGTCACCGATGGTCTTGGAGGTCGTGAGCAACGTGGGACAAGTCATGTCACGCCAATTTTCATCGCCGAGCTTTAGGCTTAAAACTACCGACGACATCGTGTTGCTAGACGCGGTGGTCATGCCCCAATTGAGGAGTTGATTATACCAGCCGTAAACTGGACTATGCACCCTCCAACATTGCCCACATGATTCGGGAGTATTTGACCGGGATGTTAACAACAAAATGTAGACTCCTTTCACTAACAGTAACCCTTTCCAAACATGTGTATCCTCAAAAAATAACGTTTAGAGTAGCGCACACACACACACACACACACACACACATATATATATATATATATATATATATATATGGTACAGGTAATCGATCCGTTGCTATATAATCCGGGTGTATCCTAGTAATACTAATTAACTGATCCACAGAAAGTTCAATATATTTATTATAACAGAATATATGAATATACATATATATATATATATATATATATATATATATATATATATATATATATATATATATATATATATATATATATATATATATATAGAAGTAAAAAAATTACTTGTGACGCGTTTCGTCCTTCAGGACTTCAGTGGGCAAAATTTGTTATGTTGGTACGACTAAACGCATACGAACGAGGGATATATATATATATATATATATATATATATATATATATATATATATATATATATATAGCCGAATTCATTTACAGTCTTTTTATTTTTCTCTCCATCACTTTTGTAAGTCGGTATCCCACACTGTGGTATTAGAAGATCTGTCAGGAATGGTGAAACGTTCTAAGAGCCAGTGCGCAGTTCGGTTAGATATATATATATAAACATGTGATGAAGTTTTATTTATTAATCCGACAAATTTTATTATGTAGACGTTATTTTTAGTGGATACCCATATTTGTGTCAACGCTCCGTTTATTCATTAAACAATATATTTATTTATTTTTGTCAACCTACCTGAATGCTCGAGAGGTCTTATTAAAGAAAAAGTATGTGCGCGTTCCAGAGGGGTCTATATAGCTAGGTATCTCAGTTTGTTCCTATCTCTCCCCCCTCTCCCTCTCTCTCTCTCTCTCTCTCTCTCTCTCTCTCTCTCTATCTATCTAACTCAGTCTGTTCCTATCTATCTATCTATCTATCTATCTCAGTCTGTTCCTATCTATCTATCTATCTGTCTCAGTCTGTTCCTATGTCTCTCTCTCATTCTCTCTCTCTATATCTGTCTATCTCACTCTGTTCCTATCTATATATCTGTCTATCTATCTATCTCAGTCTTTTTCTATCTATCTATCTATCTATCTATCTATCTATCTATCTATCTATCTATCGATCGATCGATCGATCTATCGATCTATTTCACTCTGTTCCTATCTATCTATCTATCTATCTATCTATCTATCTCAGTCTGTTCTTATCTATCTTCGTTTTTTTTCTTTTAATTTATCAACCTTTTTCTATTTTTTCTTTGTTTTCTTATTTCTTTCTTAAATTTTAGATATTACATGTTTTTTTCTATCTTTATTTCAATAATCTCTTTCTTATCTTTCCACAAATTGATCTCCACCATTTTTTTTCCTTTCCTTTCTTATCTATAATTTTCCTCTTTTTCTGTTGTATTTGTATTTATTTCTCCCTTTCTTCTTTCATTCTTTTCTTTCCATCCTTACCTACCCATTTCTTCTTCCTCGGTCATATCACGTTCAAACAACGGTTCTCGTAAGATCACCAAAGTTAAGCAACATCGAATTTGGTCAGGGTGACCGCTTGATAATGCCAAGTGCTCTAAGCTCGTATAGTGTAATGCATAGCGGCTCGGAATCGAAAATCGGATGAGTCGAGTTCCAATTCTGGTCGGGTTCCTTGGATTCAGACGTGCAAAAACCTTTGGGGGAGCTATGAATCCAGATATGGGTTAGTTAGTAGAATTTGTGTCAGTAAATCATTATTCACTTTAATAAATTTTTACAACCTAAAAATTGTTTTCTGGCTTCAACTAATCTGTAAAAGATTGATAAGCCCTAAAAAAAATAAAAATAAATCGGATCTCTTTTTATTTTCTTTCGTCTAGGTTTTCTGTTAACATAATTGTTTGTTTGTTTCTTCTTTTCAACTTTTGCAATCTTTTCCCTTTTGTCTATACGTTTGTTTCATTACTATCGATATTTGCTATCGCTTATTTATTCGCTCTTCGTCGTTTCGGGCCATTATACGAGTGAATTCAACAAAGTGCACATGCACGGAATTCCAGAACCCCTACTCGTTTACCCGGCCCTTTCTTTCTTTCTTTCTTTCTTTCTTTCTTTCTTTCTTTCTTTCTCTTTAATCGATATATATTTTTAATACAAGGTTTTTTCTGTTTTTTCTTATTTTTTTTCCTTAAATTTATTTTTTCTTTATTAAGTGCACATGCTTATATGCCATTTTCTTTCTTTCTTTCTTTCTTTCTTTCTTTCTTTCTTTCTTGTAAATAGTTATTTATTTATTTGTTTATTTATTTTATACAAACCTCTCACTGTTTTCTTCCTAAACGTCTTACTTTCTTTTTTCCCTAAATTCTTTCTTTCTTAAATTCTTTCATTCTTTCTTAAATTCTTTCTTAAATTCTTTCTATCTTAAATTCTTTATTTCTTTTTTAAATTATTTCTTTCTTTCTTAAATTCTTTCTTTCTTTTTTCTTAAATTCTTTCTTTCTTTCTTAAATTCTTTCTTAAATTCTTTCTATCTTAAATTCTTTCTTTCTTTTTTAAATTCTTTCTTTCTTTTTTAAATTCTTTCATAAATTCTTTCTTTCTGAATTTTTTCTTTCTTTCTTTCTTTTAAATAGTTATTTATTTATTTGTTTATTTTATACAAACCTCTCACTGTTTTTTTCTTAAATGTCTCTTTCTTTTTTCATTAAATATTTTATTTCGTTCTTTCTTTCTTTCTTTCTTTCTTATCATCTATATAAGTTTCCGCAGCCCCCTCGCCCTCTCTAGGGAGGCCTGGTGGCATGACAAGATGCCACAACTGAAAAAGATGCTATGCACGGGTGTAGATACGGGTTGGTGAAAGGCGAAGAATTAGGGCCGGGTGGAGTTGGGAGCCGATATACACACGTGGCATGAGAATGCCATTCGGGCGTCTGAACCTGGGCAAACGCTTCATTTGTAAGTGCAGCCGGGAAGAATCGGGTTGAATATAATCCGGGACGCAGAAATACGTACACAAAAATTGATGTGGCTTCGTCAATGTGTGTGTGTGTGTGTAAAGATGCTTGCGTAAATGCGAAAACAATAGTAAGTGCGTAAACAATAGTGTCACGAAGAAGGAGGAAGAACCAGAAAAGGACCAAGATGTATAAAGAATAAGTGGAACAGGGAACAGTGAAGAAGAAGAAGAAAAAGAAGAAGAAGAAAAGAAGAAGAAGAAGAAGAAGAAGAAGAAGAAGAAGAAGAAGAAAGAAAAAGAAGAAGAAGAAGAAGAAGAAGAAGAAGAAGAAGAAGAAGATGGAAGAGGGTGGAAACACTGTAAAAAGAGGAGGAGATTGTCGTAAGAAAGAAATTGTATAGAAAAGGAAAAGGCGGGGGAATAAATGATAGAAGTTTGAAAATGTAAGCAGGAAAAAAGAAAGAAACTGGACCAGAGGTTCATTTGAGAAAGAAAGAAAGAAAGAAAGAAAGAAAGAAAGAAAGAAAGAAAGAAAAAGAAAGAAAGAAAGAAAATAGCAAAGAGGCAAAAGAGGTTAAGTGCATTTGAGAAAGAAAGAAAGTGGATCAAAGGTTAAGTTCATTTAATAAAGAAAAAAGAAAGAGAACGTCATAGATGCTAAGTGCATTTAAGAAAGAAAGAAAGAAAGAAAAAGAAAGAAAGAAACTAGAGCAGCGGCTAACTTAATTTAAGAAAGAAAGAAAAACGGAAAGAAAGAAAAACGGAAAGAAAGAAAGAAAGGAAGAAAGAAAATGGCGTAGAAGCATTTGAAAAGGAAAGAAAGAAAAAATTGCGTCGAGGCATTTGAGAAATAAAGAAAGATAGATAGAAACAAAACAGCGTAGATACTAAGTGCATTTAAGAAATAAAGAAAGAAACTAAAGCAGCGGATAACTCAATTTAAGAAAGAAAGAAAGAAAGAAAGGAAGAAAGAAAGAAAGAAAGAAAGAAAGAAAGAAAGACAAGAAAAAGAATTGGAAAGTGGGATTAGGGCAAAGAGAGTAGTTGCTAAGACAAAGAAACTTGTTTCACTTGTCTGCATGTGAGAGATAGAGAGAGAAGTCAGTGTAGAGAGAGCGAGAAAAAAGGCGGCGGAGACAGAGAAACATATCCTGTGTCTGCTGCCCGAGAGATAAGAACAAGAGAAATGCCGGAACAACAATGTTTAGTGAGGGTGCTGTTAAGTGGTGGAGGTAGAGAAGGAAGTAAAAAGAAAATGGCAAAGAAGAAGAAGAAGAAAAAGAAAGTCTGTCAAGCAAAAAAGAACAAAATGGAAACGATTACGTTACAGCACGATCGTTCATGAAGTGACACGATTATTTGGACACACAGCAGACCCCGCGTTTTTTTTCCCTTTCTACTCAGCAGAATATATAGAAGACACTTTTTAGCTAGACCCCTGACTTTTTTTCCACACCAAGGTTTTACGAATTAGAACATTATATATTGTATAGTTTGCGCCTGCCATAAATAATACATATTTTGTTACGTCCTTGCTATTGTTATATTAAACAAACACCTCTTTAAAAACTCACCTACATTTTTTTTTTTAGATTTAAACCTTTTTCTCAAAAATAGCGTCATCTGAATAAATCTTCTAGGTCCTATAGAAGATAGTTCTTCATCAGATCTTATAGACTGATTCTATAGAATCATTAAAAAAAAAAAACACATCGCTAGAAGACATCCAACAGCAGCAACAACTTAAATGGATCGCACATGTAACTAGAACGGAAAAAAATAATATAATCATGATGTTGACTTTCTATACTACCTTAAACAAAAGTGTCGTATCTTATGCAAATTAGATAGACAAGTATAAATAGAGAACAACTGATGAACATAGGGTGGTTATGCCTAGCAAACCCGATTGCTATTCAGGACACGGAGAACTGTACTACGACTACTACTACGCAGAGAGGGTGCAAAACATAGCAAAAAATTTAGGAAGGAAAGTCCTACCAACACGAGAAAGAGCGATAAAAACGGCCTTGGGAAGCCTATTTTCCTGAAAAATTGCTTTAAGAGAATATACTTTAACCGGAAGTAACACAAACCGTACGTCGAATGACTGATTGATTTCGGGTTTTTTTGGGGTTTTTTTTCGGCTTTTTACACCTTTGTGGATTATTTAAAACTAAAACAAAATTTGCATTTAGAAGAATAAATCTTTGCTGCGAGTGAACATTGCATTAAGAATTTTTCTTTTTTTTTTTTTAGTATAACAATGATTTTTCCAGATACAAGTCCTACTATTTAACCCATAGCTTCGGGTAACGAGATGAATTTATACATCTCCAAGAGATATTTGCGCATAAATTAATATTTCGGCCAATGAATGCCTGTTTCCTGCTCGGAAACAATCTTACCATTACCCCTTCTGTAGTTCCTGTTTTGAAGAATTCTGGAGAACCGTTTGATCTTCTAACTATCGGACTGTTAGTCTTCGAACTCTTTTTGGTCAAACTTTAGACTTCGTAGGGTCTTCTATCAGACAAACAATATGACCTTCGTTTCTCGAGGTCAACTGTTGGGGTGTCAAAGGTTATTATTGAAAGAGTTTTTCAAGCGTTAGATAAGAACGGCGAAGCTCGGGCTGTTACTTTGCATATCTCAAAGGCGGTTAACAGGGTTGGCATGCTCGTCGTCTTCACAAGCTGAAGGATTATGGTACTTCTGGTAGGATTTTTGATTTGATTCAATCTTTCTTATCAAATCACAAAATGAAAGTTATTTTAAGCGGCCAACCTTCTCAATCTTTTTTCATTAATGCAGGTGCCATCCAGGGTTTTATCCTTGGACCTACTTTGTTTTTAATTTTTATCAATGACCTTCCCTGATGTCATCAGTTCTTGACTTAGTATCTGTGCTGATGACACATTTTTTTTTTTTACTCCTGTCTAATGGTAAGTCTGATGGATTCTATATCTTGAAATTGGCAGCTGATCTCAAAAATAAATTTCACAGTACTTCATTTTACCTGATCTGGACTTTGTACAGTTAATGCATATCAGGAGTATTTAGGTAATTGCAGGAATGATACTGGCAACTGATCATTTTTCCAGTTTATTTAGCAATGGATTCTATATACGGGATGTAACAGCAAAATTGTCCAATTGTTAGATTAAGCTTTGAAGCGTTATAACTTAGAAATGATTAAAGATATCTTACTGGAATTCTCCGAGGGTTCTATCACACTATTAGACTCTACTTTGAACAATAACAATGTATTTAGCTCTAAGTTGAAATGATGATCACTGTTGCTGTTGTGACCTCCTGATCCAGTTTTCCTCTCTACTGTTTCATTTTTTAACTTATTCACCGTTCTCTTGATGGTTCTTGAATGGACTTTGAAGATGGAAGCCATGAATGTTGGTACCATTATTGAAGGCCTGGTTGATTTTTTCCTCTCGCCATTGCTCAGTTGGAAAGATATAGCAGGGCTGACAAAAAACGATTTTAACCTGTTCTGTTTCTACCTGAATAACTCAAAGAGTTTTTCAGTGTCTCTTACGACAAATGTCAAGATGGCTAAACGTCTTATCTGAAAACCTGGGAAAAAGAAACTCAGTTTAGTGGGTTTTTTTTTTTTTTTAGTTTTTAAACATTTTGTGGGTGAACAATTATCTCATGCTGTTACACAATTTGAACAATTTTGCTGTTACCCCCGGTGTATGTTCCTCTTGAGGGTTAGGGTGAGCGTGTTCCAAAGTGCCTTCTTGAGAAGGAACCCGTCCATTGCCACAAACCTAAATTCAGGGGTTGATCGGTGATGATTTTCACCACGGTATTAAAATAGTTTGGTTCGGTTTGTTTTTTTAATGGCATATCAACTCCTTATGGATCATTTAATGCCTAAATCTTATTCTCTTGTGAGCTTTGGTAAAAAAAAAAATTTTCCAAAAATGTATTGCTAGTATTTTTTTTTACTATGAAAATGCATTGCTGGCAATTTTTTCTGATGTATTTTTTATATTTTCATGTTTTGACCCCAGTTTGGGGGTTCACTATTTACCCATAGCTGGGACCCTAAGAAGTACTACAAAGATGAATCTGAGAACAACAGCAATTGAGACGTGGTTCCACGTTCCTCAAAACCTACCGATCAGAGGCCTTGCTACCAGATGAAGTTTATTGTTATATCCAGGACGACATTTTAAAGGCATTTGACGGCAATTTCAAAGCAAACACGTTAGATTAGATTACACATATTTAAAAGAACGCCCGCCCGGTCCGAATGCAAGTAATGCTTTTTTTAAAACGTTGGTTCCCATACGTACGCAGAACCAGAATCCCAAAATAGTCCAGTTTGGCTTGTTTCAGATGCTAAAGAAGAGACGTCTGTGCATATTATTAACTATATTAGAATGTATGAATTTTAACAAGTACATAGTCAATCACGTGAACATATTATTGTAAAATGTATTGCAAGTAACCAACTGTGCTGGAAAATGTAAATTGCATCTCGGAAAAAAATCATTTAGAGGTTATACATTTTTTTTTTTAAATTTTTTGTAAAAGATTCGTTTTCTGAGTTTGTGTAAAAATTCTGTTCGTCTGCGGACTTCTGGAACTCGTCTTGTTGCAAAAAATATAATCATTTGGAAAAACGGGAATTAGAAATAAAATCTTTACCATACATGTTCAGGATAGGAGACAAAGTAAAAAAAAAAAAAAAAAAAAAGAAGCAAACAAACAAAGCTCTACACTGACATATCTACACGCATTTCAAAACACTACGTACACATGCATACATACAAAATCAACACCCGATCATCCGCGAGACGCACAACTCACGTACCACGCATGCGCAGATACGTTGAATACCTGACATTTAAACACCGTAAGCACTGGCTCATCACACTCCCCTTCCGGTATATTCCATACGCACACACAACACACATACACGCACATACACACGGGAAAAAAGTACAAAGACTCTCACATACACATGCCAAGTACAAAGAAACGTGACTAACAGAAATTCACACTTATGAACGCACATTACAGTTTATTTGATCAGCCTTAAATAGTAACTTACACGCGCTTTCTGGCGATAATTTTGTTTCAAAGACATTTTAAGAGAAGGACGTATTGTCTGAATTGCAGAGATAGCAGCTCGTGAGATGGGTCCGAACAAGTCTTTATATATTCTTTAAAATATGGATATGCGTATACCAGCTTATAGAAGGCTACGTGCTATTCCTCGACGATTTACATGTAGGCTTTTGATATCAATCAAAGCCCAATAGGCATTTGGATATCAAAACCCAGTATGAGAATAATATCAGTTTAGTAAATATCAGGATGAAGATAACAAAATTTATGTCGTTTTCTAATCAATTCTTTAGTCTACAATTAACTATCAATGCTATATCGGTTACAATAAAGAACACACCAGCTGCATCCCTGTGCAGAGGAATAAACACCCTCCCCACAAAAAAAGGCCATCTACGTTTAATTTTTTGACACTTGTGCAAACCAAATCTTCGTCTACCTTTTTAAAAATCGTGCAAAGCTAACCTGTGTAATCCATTTTTTGTCGCTCATACAAGCAAAACCTATGTCTACCGTTTTATCTCTCATTTAAACCAAACGTATTTCTACCTTTTTAGCTCTCAAACTCAACCTAGCTGTATCTTTTTGCCACTCGCGCAAATCAAACCTATGTTTACCATTTAAATTGCCGTATAAACCAAACGAATGTCTACCTTTTTCATTCTCATGTGAGACAATTTTACTAACAGCCCCATGTAACATCAATTTATATGTTGCCCAGAAGGTCACCCTACTAAGAATATGCCATATACTAAGGAAAGTCCTATCAATTAAATTACAATTCTCCTATAGGTTCTAAGGACCATAGTTTGGAATCGACTCTACAGGTTACAAAGCAGGAAACATAACATATACAAATGATAATAATAAAAAAACTGTAAAAAAAAACTGTCAAATTATAAGGACCTGCAAATCGAAGTAACAAAAATATGAAAGATTAAAACTATGATTATCAACAATCAACAAGCCATAATTGCGTTGTAAACGATGCTTTTGACATGGAGTTATTTCTCGTATATTTTGCAATTACATATTTCAAAATTTTATTAATTTATTTGTTTGCATTCTCACGATCTTCCGTTTTTCATCAGCCGTCCATTAAAGATGGACGCCCGGAAGTTGTACATTCCACAAGCGATGCACAATGGTAATTATGGCGTAATTTCCTGTCGAGGTTGTTAATTATCAATACAATAAAGTTTGCAGCAACCGACCGTAACTGACGACACCGGAAAACGCCGTCATTTTTTTTTATATGAGAGAATATATGTGTGCATATGCTTGCGTGTACTCGAGTAACTCTGTATACAACGGGACATGCAAATAAGTGATTTAGTAATTATATATTAAAATTTTTATAAAGTGCAGGCAACGAATGATTAAAAATATATTCACAAATGTTCGGGAGCTGGTTAAATAACTTTGTGCTTAATTTGAATTCATGTAAGTACAACGAACTAGTAGGTTCATCATAATACCAACAGCAAACACTGTACAAGTTTCCAGAGTTACTGATGAAGATGCGAACAAACAACGAAATATTTTATAAAGCAACATTACTTCGTTGTTTTTTTTAATCAATTATTAATTACAAATATACTTTTTCTTTGTAAATTATTCGCTTATGTGCCATACGTGATACACCCTTAGGCGATCATGTATCTTTCGATATATGACTGCAGATTTTTTCCCGAAGTAGGTTGCCATAGCATCCAAGGCTATAGAACCCGGTCTGTTATGCTTCTTACCCATAGCTGGGGGAGATGAAGAGGATTCATACCCTTCGCAATGGTATTAGCATGTAAGTGAATTCGACTGGAACTCGAACTCGGCTCTCCGATTCCTCAATCCGAGCCGTATACTTTATTATTACCTGAAGCTTTTTTTTTAAATAGAATTCACCCAATAAACGGCTTGAGAGTACCTCAAGGTAGAGGGCTACTGTTAAAATAGTTTATGAATGGGGCATGTATGAATGAAAGTGTATTTGGTAAGGAAGTAAATAATATGGGTATAAGGGTGATAGATATCGACTGACCCTTGACTTGAAGAGGTTAAAATGTTACTTTTCAGGGAAGAATCTATTCGGCAGTCTGATTCCAAAAAAGTAACAGTTACTGCGGAATAAAAGCTGTTTAAATTGAACTTCTTACATTTGAAATATTGGGGAAATGAGGGTGATTCAAATCTTTGGAAATAACATGATGTGTTGCTAAGGATGAACCAAAGAACAGGAATCATGTAAACATTTGCGAAGTGACAGACTTGCAGCACTGCGTCTGTGGCAAACAATTTTGTATTCTATCAAGGCTGGAATGTGAGGGTTGAGCAACTCCAGCCCAGGTAGGGCAGCATTACTCCATTTTTGGACAAATATATTCGCTCCAATATCCATTTACAAATTGTTCTATCCAAGGTGCATTCCAGATGTTTTGAACCTTTTTCAGGAGAGACATTTATTAATTTCAAAGAAGTAAGCCAGTTATATGCCATGCGTGATACACGCTTAGGCAATCATGTATCTTTCGATACCTGACTGACGAGGCAGATTTTTTTTCCGGCTGTAGGTTGCCATTTCTTTCTGCGGTAGACCAGTTGCCATCTAAGGCTATAGAACCCGCCCAGTCCTGCTATTTACCTATAGCTGGGGGGCGGGGAGAAGAAGAGGATTCATACCATTCCCAGAGGTATTAGCATGTAAGTGAATGTAAGTGAATTTCAATCAGTTATGTGCCATGCGTGATACACACTTAGTCGATCATGTATCTTTCGATACATGACTGACAAGGAAGATTTTTTTTTCCAGCAGTAGGTTGCCATTTCTTTCTGCGGTAGAACAGTTGCCATCCAAGGCTATAGAACTCGGCCTGTCCTGCTATTTATCAATAGCTGGGGTGGGGGGAGAAGAAGAGGATTCATACCATACCCAATGGTATTAGCACGTACGTGAATTTCAGTCAGTTATGTGCCATGCGTGATACACACTTAGTCGATCATGTATCTTTCGATACATGACTGACAAGGAAGATTTTTTTCCAGCAGTAGGTTGCCATTTCTTTCTGCGGTAGACCAGTTGCCATCCAAGGCTATAGAACTCGGCCTGTCCTGCTATTTATCAATAGCTGGGGTGGGGGGAGAAGAAGAGGATTCATACCATACCCAATGGTATTAGCACGTACGTGAATTTCAGTCAGTTATGTGCCATGCGTGATACACACTTAGTCGATCATGTATCTTTCGATACATGACTGACAAGGAAGATTTTTTCCAGCAGTAGGTTGCCATTTCTTTCTGTGATAGACCAGTTGCCAGCCAAGGCTATAGAACCCAGTCTGTTCTGCTATTTACCCATAGCTGAAGAAGAGGATTCATACCTTTCCCAAGGTTATTAGCACGTAAGTGAATGTAATGAATTCGACAGGAATTCGAACTCAATTCAAATAAGTAAAAAAAACTTTAACCTTTTAACAAAAATAGTGCTCAATGTAAATTTACAGTGCATTAATATTCGCTTGAGGATGAAATGGAACTAATGTCTTTAATTTAATTACAAAATTAAATTCGTAGCTTTTAGCTTCCATTTTTGAAACATGGTTAGATCTGTGTAGCGAAAAAAGACATATTTTAAATAAATCAATTTATAATATATATATATATATATATATATATATATATATATATATATTATTATTATTATTATTATGATTTTTAATGAAAATATATGAAGATTAGAACGGCTCATGATCAAAGATAATAGGCATTCATTGTATGTTATATTTAACAATATATGTTTGAATAATCATCTACTGCCCCAATACACTATATCTATGTATATATATGTGTAGGTGTGCGTGTGTGTGTTTGCGTTTGTGCGTGTGTGTGTGTGTGTGTGTGTGTGTGTGTGTGTGTGTGTGTGCGCGTTTGTGTGCATGCGTGTAGGGTTAATACAAATATAAAATTTTGAAAGCAAAGTAGGATCTTCTGACTGCTTGTGGCGCTTCAACCACTTCGTGAGGGCCCCATGGAAGTCAGCCGAAGTGTATGTATCCAGGACCTTTGTCCAACCTGCCTTCTTCTCAATGCCTTCTAAAGGTTCTCCTTCAGCTTGTGAAACAACCAAAAGTCAGAGGGAACGAGGCCTGAACTGTAGAGAAGGTGAGGGGCAGTTTTAATACACATCTCTGTCAACACAAAACTTCATTGCATAACTAGCTTCCACATTGTCTTCCTGTCCCAAATACATTCTGCAAAGTAGTCAGCTTTGACAAGCAGCGATTAGCAGGTTATGTTCAACTGTTACAGCCGTCTCCTTTAATTCGGAATAAAAATGATGACAGGTCAGCTTATTAGATGTACAATAATGATATACTAAAATTACAATAATCCAAGACTGTTATAACTGCCTCTGCTAAAGAACACCTCAAAACTTATGGAATGTAGTTCTCGTATGTGTTCGAGGTTGTAAACATTTATTCACATATGTGCATCCGCCTTCCTTATTCTGTCACGCTCTCTCATTTCATATCTGCATATATATATATATATATATATATATATATATATGTTACAATGAATCATTCATACAAAAAGTAGGTTAGTAAAGTTAATGATATAAAATGGCGAAATCCTTTCGCAAACAAAATTTTAAAGGTGGATTAACTTACAAATACGAATATCCACTAAAAATAACGAAGTAATATATATAATCGATTCTCCCGTCGAGTTCCCAGCCAGCACATGAGATTTGATTAGAGTGGTGAAGGTTTCGTGTAAGACCAGCCACACTTTCTGAAGAATCGAATTCAGAGACCTGGTACACTAAGTGCCACAAGGTCCCCAAACGACCCTCCGCAGGTTTTGAATTCAGAATTCCCAATCTCCTAGAGTAGCCATCCAAGGCTATAGAACCCAGTCTGTCCTGCTATTTACCCATAGCTGGAGGGAGAAGAGGATTCACGCCTTTCCCAAGGGTATTAGCACGTAAGTGAATGTAATGGATTCGACTGGAATTCGAACTCGGCTCTGCGATTCCTCAATCCAAGCCGCTATCCATTACTCCACCGTGCCTCCTATATATATAATGCGACAGTATTTAAATTATTTTAATTTGGGATTAATTCATGTGTTATGTATTCGAAATGTTATCAGGTTATGAATTTAACCATTTTCTTTTAAATTTTTTTAATATTTTTATAGTCATGTATGCTGGTTTGGGAACATAGAGAGAAAGAAAGAGAGAGAAAGAGAGAGGAAAAAAGAGAGAGAGAAAGAGAGAGGGAAAAAGAGAGAGAGGGAAAAAGAGAGAGAGAATGAGAAAGCGAAAGAAAGAGAGAGAGAGAGAAAGAGAGAATGAGAAAGCGAAAGAAAGAGAGAGAGAAAGAGAGAATGAGAAAGAGAGAGAAAGAGAGAGGGAAAAAGAGAGAGAAAGAAAGAGAAAGAGAGAGGGGAAAAGAGAGAAAAAGTGAAAGAAAGAGAGAAGGAAAAGAGAGAGAAAGAGAAAGCGATTATGATGTGCGGATTGTGTTACAGTTATCGACACGGAAATCGAAGTTGTAGAGCCGTGTTCAATTCCGGGCTCGTCTCTTTCGTTCACATCACGCTAATGTCCTCGGAAAGGGCATGGAACCATCTTCCTTCTCTAAAACACTTCATATAACAGGGTGGACTGGTCTCTGGGTAGCAGCCAGTCTAGAAACAGAAAAACCTGGGAAAATAGAAACTACAAGAAAACTGATACTAACAATCAGAAAGTGACAACTGAATTCTTAGGACAAACAACGAGGAAAGAGGGCCTGGAAAATCTAACACTCACAAGACATAATGAAGGCAAGGGAAAACAGTGAATAATCTGCTTAACGAGTTAGGTAATAGATCAAAAGTTACTTAAAACAATATAAGACAGGAAGTTGTAGAGAGCCATGATCACCTATGTCCTGATATGGCATGGCACAAAAGATTTGTCAACGTGTCTCCTTATAGGCATATACATAGAATTAAGAAAAACGAACAGACGACCGCTCGTATTTTGTTTTGGTCAATTCATCAAGTGCCCAAAGTGAAAAAAAAGAAAAAAAATGTTAATCGGGAAACGAGATAGAGAAGGGGAGGAAAGGAAATAGAGAGGGAGAGAAAAGAGAGAAAGAGAGAGAAAGAAAGAGTAATACAGGGAATGTTCTAGGGATACTAAAATTGTCTGTGCGTCCGTCCATCCATCCGTCCCTACGTCTCTCCGTCCGTACGTCTTGCATTCCACACTCGGAAGTCCTCAGCCATCGACTTAAAGCTCATGGAACGCAAGACACGTGACAGTCGCGGCAGTGCAAGTTTTTTTTTCCGTTGTTTGTTTATCTTGGGGACTTCTCCACACTCCTCACCTATACACGCGCTTCAAGAAAAAAAAAGAAAGAAATAAGAAAGAAAAAACGTTAAAGATGAAAAGAAAGACGACTTTTTTGTGCGTCATACAAAAAAGTTACTAAAAACAACTTGCAAGAGAAAGCAGAGAAGCATTTTACACTAATTATTATTATTATTATTATTATTATTCCGTGTTAAGTGAGAAAATATGTTAAACAACACGCGGCAGCGTTGGTTGTGGTAAACGGCGGTGGTGCCGGCTGTGGTCAAAGTTTATGCGCTAGCAATGCTGCGTTGGTAATGGTAGACACGTTCGTGATGAAAATGTGGATAGAAAAAAAAAAGGTAGATTATAGCAACATGGCGGTTTGGGGAGAAACAAAATGACCAAATAATAAACAGCTTCAGATTTGTGATAATGGCAGCGTGTTCTACTAACTTCAAAGAAGATTAAATATTTTAATCTCCTCAGTCGACAGTCAATACATCTTCTTATCCATTGTTTAATTTTAACCGTGCTAATCTATCACACACACACACACACACACACACACACACACACACACACACATATATATATATATATATATATATATATATATATATATATATGGGATTAATACAAATATTTTACAAAATCAACGAATCAGTCCATGTCAAGGAATATCTTTTTTTTTCTTTTTTTAGTATTGAGCAGTTATTGTTCAGTCATTTTGAACTAAGTCTGAGTATGTACTACCCAGTGCAGGGATTGAACTCCCAATTACTGTGTCACCAAATTCATAAACCAATGATTTAATCTCCTTAGTCTGACCGTAAACAATGTAAATAATGATAACTATTCATCCCAGAATTTCAAGCAGAAATGATTATATATATATATATATATATATATATATATATATATATATATATATATATATATATATATATATATATATATATATATATATATATATATATAAAGAAAGAACAGTAAGATATATAATCTGGTGTTCTTATAGATATTTTATTTTTACAAAATAGTGCTCAATGTAAATTTACAGTGCATTAATATTCGCTTGAGGATGAAATGGAACTAATGTCTTTAATTTAATTACAAAATTAAATTCGTAGCTTTTAGCTTCCATTTTTGAAACATGGTTAGAACTGTGTAAAAAAAACCATATTTTAAATAAATCAATTTATAATATATATATATATATATATATATATATATATATATATATATATATTATTATTATTATTATGATTATTAATGAAAATATATGAAGATTAGAACGGCTCATGATCAAAGATAATAGGCATTCATTTTATGTTATATTTAACAATATATGTTTGAATAATCATCTACTGCCCCAATACACTATATCTATGTATATATATGTGTGTGTGTGTGTGTGTGTGTGTGTGTTTGCGTTTGTGTGTGTGTGTGTGTGTGTGTGTGTGTGTTTTCGATGGTAGTGCCTACATTTTGGGGAATTGGAGACTTTGTATGCACGTTTTCATTCTCAACACCAGAAAATGAGAATAGAAAGTTCACAAGTTCAAAAATGTAGGCATCACCACAGACAAACAAAAACACAAAATTCATCATCCTACCCCACAAAACTCTACAACAATTTGAACACACACACACACACACACACACACACACACACATACATACATATATATATATATATATATATATATATATATATATATTTCGATTAGAGGTGCAGTTCAATTTATAATCACATGAATCATTCATACAAAAAACAGATATAGAAGTTAATGATTTCATGGCGAGAATACATCTTCGCAAACAATTTCAATAAGGTACACTAACCCCGAACCTGTATATGAATGATATAATCCCTGTTTATAAATTCCAGTTTCATAAGGTTTTTTTTTAGTTTTTACAAGCTTTCGTCTGTTCCTACAGACATCCTCAGGTATGGAAATAGATTTGTTCTTGTTTTTTACTTCTCGATAATAAGAGCACAACGAAAATAGAGATGTAATCCGAAAAAAAAATGCTATGAGAAATGTGTTATTGTTTTGGAACGTGCGGTCGCAATGCTGAGTTTGAATTTTAAATTTTAAGGTTGTGCGTTTTTGTACAAATATAGTAATAAGAGAATTCTTTTGTGCTGGTAGTTTTTCCGTCAATGCGGCATGATCCATATTGTTCAATAATTACAGGAATGTCACACTTATTATTCGAAAGTTGCACGTTGGATCAGTCATTTTAATTTCGATTATAGGTGCAGTTTAATTTATAATTACATAAATCATTCATACAAAAAACAAATACCGAGAAGTTAATTAATTGTAATTATTGAACAATATAGTTCATGCCACATTGACGGAAAACCTACCAGTACAAAAGAATTCTCTTATTACTATATTTGTACAAAACAATATAAAATATATATATATATATATATATATATATATATATATATATATGGTCGGTGGCGTCTTTATCTCGTATCCAAGAATTGAATTACTTCTTTTATGATGATGGTTAAATTCGCCACCAACGTGCAGGTTCGGTAGTTGAAGCTCCTGCCATCCATTCCCTATTGTCGTTTGGTTTTGCAAGTCTGAGATTATTATTCTTGGTCGACAGTGCGGTGTTCGAGACCTTCCAGTGTTGACAAGACTGGCAGCTTGTTGCTAATGTGTCGACTTCACTGCATACGGTGTAAATCTACTTTTATTGTTTCTCGTCGGTGCCACATTATATCGAAAGGACGAATGAAAATGAATTATTTGCAAACAAAACAACAAAAAAGAATTATTTAAAAAAGGATATGTTTGTTTATTGTCATTTTTTTTTTTAAATATAAGCAGGTGATATCCGTCCATAGATTTCAATGGCGTAGGGCTAGCGTTTTTTGTTTCAAGATGATTGACGTATCATCAAAGACATCTGAGAAAACACGACTATGACAGCGGAGGAGAACGAAGAGTCCTTTTAATGAATGCGCTTTGATATGTTGTAGAAAAAAAGAAAGAAAGAAAGAAAGAAAGAAAGAAAGAAAGAAAGAAAGAAATGGATCTCTTAAAAAGTGGGTGATACTAGCAGAAAGAAAGAAAGAAAGAAAGAAAGAAAGAAAGAAAGAAAGAAAGAAAGAAAGAAAGAAAGAAATGGATCTCTTAAAAAGTGGAGGATACTAAAAGAAAGAAAGAAAGAAAGAGATCTCTTAAAAAGTGGGGGATGGTAAAAGAAAGAAAGAAAGAAAAAGAAAGAAAGAAAGAAAGAAAGAAAGAAAGAAAGAAAGGAAGAAAAAGAAAGAAAGAAATAGATCTCTTAAAAAGTGGGGGCTACTAATAGAAAGAAAGACCGTGAGAGAGGGGGGATTAAGCTTACATTACATATAACATAAGGAAAGCATCAACAAAATTTTGATATAAAAAACTTACAAAAAAACAACATTCGATTTTCAGATGATGCATGGTGATATATTAATTTTTTATTAGTACTGTTTTTCAGCTTGTTTTCTGTTGCTTTTGCATCAAATATTTATAATAGGAACACAAAACAAAACAACTACCTGAAAAATTGCACAATATTACAGGATCTATAGATCCTTTGAACAGAGGCGATTACGTAAAAAAGCAATTATATATATTCAGGGTGCGATGGATAATTTGTCGTCGAAATTACGCAAAATTGAAATTAACACTGATATCATATTTTAACAGGTATATTTACCAAAATTACACAAAAATATCTTAAAATAACAAAGAGTAAATTTATTCAATAAAATCGCCATTGGCTTTAACCACGGCTTCCAGACGACTTCGGAATCTCCTGCAACTCTTCTGGGCGGTCTTCTTGTTTAAGTGATGCCGCTAGGACACAGAAGATTAGACGGAGTGAAACTAGAAAGAGAAGATTTTAGTGAGGGGGAGTGAGAAGAAGACATTTGAATTTTGTAAAGATTTTACGTGGCATGGAAGCGAGAAATCGAAAGGGGAGAAGTGCGTGAAAAGAAACTGTTAGAGTAGAACTGGCGGTTGCATCTTGATAGTGCAGCAGTAAAACGGTGAGACCTAATTGCCAATCTAGTAGCACGCTTAAATTCATGCAGTCGAGGCATAAGGAGAAGAGCTCATCCGAACAGTTGCTGTGAAAATATTTGTAGAAAAGACAGAGGGAAGCCACATCACGACGATGAGAAAGTAACTGAAGTCAAGATCAATTACATTACAAACCTCTCTTTGAATTTTGTCAAGAATCTCAAGATATATAGTGGAAGCATCGGACCAGACATGGCAGCAATATTCAACGCACAGACGAACGGAAGATTTATAAATGTGCAAGATGAATTCTGAGAAGAAAAATTGCCCGGCGTGACACAGTGAACCAACTTTCCTAGCAGTCGACCTATCAATTGATTCAATAAATAAGAAATTACTTTTGCTACATGATTTTATAACAGCTATTTTATATCTGTGATTCCCCCTTTTTTTTCTTCATTCGTTGAGAGATTGTCCAGCATCCACTGCCATATAAGAGCATCGATATCACATAGAAATCCAGCGTTCTTTGGTTCTAAAGAATTTTTTTCCGTTTCTCAGCCCCTTGCTTAACTTTTGGAATACTTCTTTCGCTAGTCCAATGAGTATTCAAATGTCGATGTCGTATTTTCCATCCTTTGAATAAAATCGATGTTTTTAGACGATGCTTGTAAAATAATTGTTAAATCCTGATTGAAAAATAAATAAAATGTTCTTTTTCTTCCCAATTTTTCTTTGAAGACGAGAATTTTATCGAAGTAAATATGGCAGAAAAAAAAGCACTCAAAAGAAATTATAACAGACAGGAATTTAAATGTTACGATTAAGCGAACTTTAAACGTTGTCTTTTCCAGTACAACGTTCTAACCCCGATGTTATTACTAGGCACGTCTCCTGAGTGCTTTCATCAATAATAGCCAAACCCCAACTGCCCATTTCTTAATAGGAGCCGGCTGCCATTGGATCGCAGGCGTCGCGACCTTAAATCCATCACGAAAGCCTTTCCTCCCTGCCGACGAGTCCCAATATCTTTTTCCTCCAGATAGCGACAAGAGGAACTCCACCCGCCAGCCAACCATTGCCCCAGTCCCGTGCCAAACAGTGCCTGCCTGTAGCATAATGGCCTCGTTTCCATATCATATTTCAGCAAAACAAAGCAGATCACTCTTTGTTGCTGACACACGACACACGGCACACGCCAACAAAATAAGATGGCTGACGGGGGAAAAAAAAGAAAAAAGGAAAGAAAATACGAAATACAGAATGGATCAGAGAAGAGACTGTGTTAGAGAGTGACAAATATACATATAAGTACAAAATAGGAAAGAAATAAACAAACTCTTATAGATATATACATACGAATTGCGACGAAACAAGGCGATACATATAACCTTTGGGAGTACGCTTTGGCATGAGAAGATACATACGAAAGTGCAAGGCATCATTGTGAAGCAATTGCTCGCAAACTAGGGCCATGGATTATTACTAGCACAATGAATTCAATACTATGTAAACACCTCCCAATGATGGCCTTATGCCAAACTAAGTTGAATTTAGCAAATACTTATTTTGGCGTCTCACCATGAAGCAAAGAATTAGTAGAACATATGTACTAAATCAAGTATGAGTTTGCCCCACCCTGGGAGCCATTTAGTTTCGCCTTAAGCCAGACTAAACAAAGTTGGGGTAAGGAAATACTGACAGGGTTAAATAGATAGATAGATAGATAGATAGATAGATAGATAGATAGATAGATATATGAACAGACTGTGATCGACAGTCTTGCTTGGGGTGAACCTTTAAAAAAAGAAAAATAAATAGATAGAAACAGTATCATAGATAGATAGATAGATAGATAGATAGATATAAACAGACTGTGATCGACAGCCTTGCTTGGGGTGAACCTTTAAAAAAGAAAACATAAATAGAAACAGTGTCACAGATAGATAGATAGATAGATAGATAGATAGATAGATATGATCAAAACAAACACACACACACCCAAACACATACACACACACACCCAAACACATACACACACACACATATATTGTCCATATCTATCTAGATATCAGTGTATTTATTATCTATCAAAGTATCTAACTTGCTAGTTCCTTGTTCACATCTATTTTTTTACTTTGTTTCGTATATTCATATCTATCTAAATTTCTGTATTAATCAAAGTTGGCTGGAAGCCATGGAGTCGGAAGAGATTTCCAACAAGCCTTGAACCTTACCGCCAAGCCTAAGTACCATAGCGAAGTGTTCATCCGAACAATTACCATGAAAGTTATATAAAAAAGTCACAGAGAAAATCCATTACGGTGGTTAGAAAGTGACTGAAGCCGAGGTGCCAGGTCAGAACCAATAATATTGCTGATTCTTGCTTGGATTTTATCAAGAATCTCTAAATATACAACAGGAGCAACGGACCATACGTGGCAGCAATATTCAATGCATGGATGAATGGCGCACTTAAAAGATATGTAAAATAGATTCAGGAGATGAAAATTACCTAGCACGATACAGTGAACCTACTTTCTTCCCAGCAGAACTATGGAGTATTGCTGCCATATATGGTCTGGAGCCCCTTCTGTTTGCCTCGGGGTTCTTGATAGGCTCCAAGGACGGATATGCAATGTAATTGGCCCTGATCTGGCATCTCGTCTGCAGTCGCTCTCTCACAAACGCGCCGTCGCCTCTCTCTGTCTTTTTTTACAAATACTTTCATGGAAATTGCTCTGATGAGCTGCTTTCGCTGGTTCCCAGACTTCATGAATTTAAGCGTTCTACGAGGCTGGCATCCCGCTCTCACACTTTCACTGTTGAAACTGTTAAATGTAGCCGTCTCTTCTACTCCAATAGCTTCATATCTCGCACCTCTCGCCTGTAAAACTCCCTTTCCTATTCCTGTTTCCCTGAGAGCTATAATCTCCAAATATTCAAATGTAATGTCAATCGAGATCTCCAGTTGCCTTGTTCTATCCACTAACCTTCTCCTCATCCTTTCCTCTATCACTCCTATCTGATCTTGCTCCAAATCTTCTGTAACCCCTTGCGTCCTAGTGGCTTCCCGCCTTGCTTTGGGTGAATCGATTTAAAAAAAAAACAAAAAAAACTAGCAATGGATTCAGTATAATTTTTCCACTATATGTCAATTGAGAATGTATGTCAGAGAAGTCGCGAAGAATCACTATCATGGAGGTTAGTCTTAGCCATGCTGATCAGAGGCGAGAAGAGGTCTTTCGTGTAAATGATAGACAGAAGTTTCGTTTTGTAGGCGTTGAAATTAACAAGCCATTCCTTGCTCAAGTAGGTCATTTTTGAGATCAGCTACCAATTTGACCTTATCGAACTAATCAGACTTAGTAATAGGCATTTAAGAATATTTGATATATATATATATATATATATATATATATATATATATATATATATATATATATATATATATGGATGGTATATCAAACTACTTTGACACCAAAACAAGGTAAAATGTTTATATGAACATGTAACCAAAAGACTTTTCGTTTTACCTCAATACACCAACTCATAATAAAAGTTCAAAATATTCTCCGCTTGCTTCTACACACGCTTGCTTCCATCGAATCATTGACTGACGGACCCTTTCAAATACTTCTACACGGTGTCGAGTGGTTTCGTAGGCCCCCATGACACGATGGTGAAGAGTCTCTGCATTATTATTCTCTGCTGCATAAATCAATTTCTTTAGATGACTCCACAGATAAAAATCCAAATTTTTGAGGTCAAAGGAACATGCAGGTCATGGAACCAGTTCTCCCCTACCTATCCATCTTTCATGGTAGATGTCAGCCAGTGCATAGCGAACAATGGGACTAAAATATGCCGCAGCCCCATCATGCATGAACTATATGCGTTTACGTATTAGCAGTGGTATCTGTCTATATTTCTGAGATGAGGTATTATGTATACTATTTACATTATTCGGACTATTGTCCTCATCTTCGTTGCCATATTTATCCGGTCCTTCAGTATCTGTCTATACTTCTGAGATGAGGTATTATGTACACTATTTACATTATTCGGACTATTGTCCTCATCTTTGTCGCCATATTTATTACAACGTTTCGGCCCTTCAGTATCTGTCTATATTTCTGAGATGAGGTATTATGTACACTATTTACATTATTCGGACTATTGTCCTCATCTTTGTCGCCATATTTATTACAACGTTTCGGCCATTGTACGCTCCGGCCTTCTTCAGGTGGTTGGAATGTCGAACTGAATCCTTTATTTCGCTCACTGAGGTAGACTGTTCTAGTTCCACGTGCCATGTTTAATGGATGTCAGTTATCAGTTATCTCCTGTTAATTCCCCTCTCCAAGTTCTCCACTGCCTTAACTAGGTATTGAACTCACACTCTTTGAGT
Source organism: Acanthosepion pharaonis (assembly GCA_903632075.3). NCBI lineage: Eukaryota > Metazoa > Mollusca > Cephalopoda > Sepiida > Sepiidae > Acanthosepion > Acanthosepion pharaonis. Next base: position 2,910,159 of record CAHIKZ030003443.1, read on the forward strand.
CCTGTTACTGTAACTAACGCCTTTATCCACTGTGCCATAGTGTAGCAGGGGTACATCCTCCAGCAGGTTTGGAGGTGTGTTCGAAATAAAGTCCATATAGACAGCTCCTGTAAGACGTGCTGGGAGAGCATATGGACCTACCAGGCAGTCACTTACAATTCCAATCCACGTATTAATAGTAAACTGACGCTGCTGTCTAGATTGTATTGTGCCACGGTGATTCTGATCCGCCCACAAATGTTGGTTGTGTAAATGAGATGTTCGACATGCTAGGGTCACTTGACATGTGCTGATACCTGGATTGTCTCCGACAGCCTTGTAGAATGTGTTCTTCATGGTCAAGAGCACGAGAAGATCTCGGTCTTCCTCGATCCATAGTTTGTGGTGCCACGGATCCTGTCTCAGCAACGCGATGATAAACAGCAGCAAAGGTTGAATGACTTGACTGCCTTCGGTCGGGAAAAGCAATCTGAAACAGCCGCGCGGCTTCCCACCAGTTACCGTTCGCGCGGTCGTTTGTAAAAATCATATCTGCCTGCTCATATGAATATCGTGACATTGTTAAATGGAACACTTCCCAGTTAACTCACCACTCGTTAAAAGTTGAAGACAGACTAGCCACAAATATACACGAATGGCAAATGTAACCTAGTCTACATGACAACACAGCGCCATCTACTGTAAACTTTCTTTAAACTCAATAACTCAGAAACGAAGGATTTGTGGACATATGTTTATATGGACTTTTGTCTTTGTTTTAGCGTGAGGAACCCGCTTCAAAGTATGTAAAAGTATTTTTGATAAACTCTGTACACACACATATATATATATATGTGTGTGTGTATTCTTTCAATTCTGTCCCCGTTGCTTAAATTTCCCAAACAGCAGGTTATCAATAAATCACTCAACACGTCAAAAAACAACGCCTGCTTTTCTGCTATATTTTAAACTAAAAGTAATATTTTTTACTTCAGACTAATAAAACATTAAATCATATTTTTCTCAAATTTTATTTTTGAAAGACATTTTTTTAAAGAAGATAATTAATTTGTTGACAGATTTGTCAATATGGAGGTCCAGTATTTACATTAGTCGGACTATTGTCCTCATCTTTGTCGCCATATTTGTCACAACGTTTCAGCCGTTGTACGCTCCGGCCTTCTTCAGGTGGTTGGAATTTCGAACTGAACCCTTTATTTCGATCACTGGGGTAGACTGTTCTAGTTCCACGTGTCATGTTTTGATGGATGCCAATTTTCCCTCTGAAAGTTCTCCACTGCCTTAACCAGGTATTGAACTCACCTTCTTTGGGTCTGTCACTGGATCTAACGAACGCCTTTATCCACTGTGCCATGTGTCCTTGAGGACAATAGTCCGACTAATGTAAATACTGTACATAATACCTCATCTCAGAAATATAGACAGACTCCAATATGGAGGTGTTTATAGATTTTGTTGCATAGCCCCCCACACACACACACACCTGGTGGAGTGGTCTTGCGCGACAGCGTCGGTTCACTCATATGTTGTATCCCCCACTCTCTCTCTCTCTCTCTCTCTCTCTCTCTCTCTCACTCACTCACTCTCTCTCGTTTTCTCCTGACCGGTTGGCGAAAAGGTTTTGGGTCCAGAGACAAAAAGACATCGACAAAGAAAATTTTAAACTTAAGTATTTTATTAACGTTGAGGTATATATTTCTAACTATGCAGTCGGGTCGCTTTCCATCTTCTGGAAAGCCGTTTCCAGACATGAAAGAAACAGGTCTACATTGTTTGACTCGACTCGACTCACTGAAAACCTTTTTCTATCTATCGTTTTCACTCGACTTCCATTGTTTTGTCTTGTATCTGATCTCAAAGATCAACCTCAGGAAATCGGAGCAGCGATACACTTCTCTAAAACATAATGGTCTGCTAAACTATTATTTAACAATTTTAGTGATAAGGAGAAAAAAAAATTTAATCAATTTAAATTTTCTTTGAAATACAGCATTTCGTTTTTTGGGGAAAATTAAATTCAAATCTATTAACCTGGAATTAAACTAAAATTAAATCGCCAAGAAAGATTTTTCATCTTTTTAAAAGACATTTTAAACTTAGGTATTGCTATTTTCTGGCTATAACAATATATATAATTACCGTAGCGTTTCGCTATATTCACTTACGTGCAAATAGCTTGGTAAATATATGAATCCACATCTTTTACATCCAGCAATGGGTTAATTAGTAATACTTGTATCATTAAACCATTATTATCTCCAAAAAAAAATTCTTACCATCTCAAAATATTTTCTGGCTTTAAATAACATGCAAGAAGTCGACAAGCCGTAGAAAACGAATCGATCACTCAAACAAATATTGATTAGCTGCAGAAACAGGTATTTTAGATTTATTAACATTCTCGGGAATATAAATGTATAGAAATTACCGTGACCATAAAATGAAAAATCAGTTTCTATACTGATTGTATTATAGAATTGATCCTCTATTTTAAATCCACATTATAATTTCGGGATTGTTTATCAAATTCTGATTAGGTATGAATCCACCTATTCTCCCCCAGCTATGGGTTAATTAGTAAGACTTGTATCACTAAATTATTATTATCTAAAAAAAAAATCTTACCATCTAAAAATATTTTCTGGCTTTAAATAGCCTGCAAAGGGTTGATAAACCGTAGAAAACGAATCAATCAATGTAAAACCATCATTCAGTAACTTACATTTTTTTTACATTTTTCTTTGAAAAAAAAAACAAAACCTACGCCAATTTTATTTGCTTTTACACTTGTTATTTTTATTTTTATCTCCTGACCCGTAGGATCGTAGGGGTACCATGTGTACCGTAGCCGCAGTAGAAGTGGTGTTTCTAGGGCAAGATAGCCTGACGGAGCCCAAATCTCTTCAGGCCGGTTTTGAATACAGAGTTTTTCCTTCTCCTAGATTGGTTGCCACCAAGGCAATAAATGTCCTACTATTTCCTGCTAAGAAGAGTGTCCATACATAAGTGAATGTAATGGATCCAACTGGAATTCGAACTCGGCTCTCCGATCCCTCTATCGGAACTGATATCCTCCGTGCCTCCCCTCACACTTGTTATATGAGACTTAATTAAACCAGCAAAGAGTGTTGTTTTGTCCTCGTCCTAATACGATAGTTCGTCAAATAAGATAAACAAGAAAGAATCTTCTGGAATTGTATTTTGCTTTCCCATTAACGAGATGTTAACATGTTAACAAACACGACCCCACTCAAACCGGCCCGTCCTATCCTCTTAATATCTCCTTTTGTTACAACTCTTAGACCTCCTGACTCCCCCGCACCCGTTGGTTCCCTTTGCTTGAGAAACAAAAAACAGACAGAGATTTAGTTTGCATGAAATTTAAAATGGTAAACATAAGTTTGTTTCGCACGAGAATAAAAAAAAAAGACATCGGTTTTGTTTGCACCAGAGTAACAAAGGTTGACTGAGGTTTAGTTTGCACGAAAATCAAAAACTTAGACATATATTTGATCTGCACGATGATAAAAAAAAAAAAGTTAGGCATAGGTTTCGTTTGTACCAGAGCATCATTTTTTGTTCTCTCTCCTCCACTTGTGGGAGTTCATGGGTTCGCCTATCGTCCGGTTCACTCTCCTCGCTGGTCTTTTGAACAGGAGTAGAGGTCTAGCCCTTGTTTCCTGTTTAGGACTGGGTTTCCGATTCCTCCTCCTTAAGTCAGCTTCAGATCTGTACTCCTAACGTCTTTGCGCCTGAAGTTTATTCACGAATTGTTCATTTTATTTTTTCTCCGCTCCACCAGTAGGAGTAGATTGGTTCACCAATCGTCCGGTTTGCACTCCTCCCTGGTTTTTGGAACAGTAGTAGACGTTTATCTATCTATTTCCTGTTTGGGACTGGGTTTCCGGTTTCTTCTAAAGTCTGCTTCAGCTATGTCCGCCTAACACTTGCCCTTTCTTACGCTAATACAACCCTACACAGTAACCCTCTACCTTGAGTGGCTCTTGGGCTTTGTATTTGGGTGAAATGACTGGGGTTTAATTTGCACGAAAGTCAAAAAGGCAGACATGTTTGATCTGCACGAGAGTACAAAAGGGAAGCATAGGTTTTAGTTTGCATCGGAATAACAAAGGTCGACTGAGGTTTAGTTTGCACGTAAGTCAAAAAGGTAGACAAAAATACAGTAAACATGCGCTACTTGTTTGGGGGCGGATTACCATTCTTCACTCGAATATAATGCTGTTGAGTTGAGTTTTATCATTTGACTAAAATACCGCCATTATTTTTAAAAATAAATTAAAAAAAACTCCATCTTTTTTTATTTACATTTTTTAAAACATTACTTTAATTCCAGAAACTAAGTGCTAACAAAACACGAAAAATATGCATCTAAAATTTTTAAAAAAGTCTACAATTAGATAATATATCAAAATTCATATTTATTTATATGTGAGAATCATAAAAACAAAATCAAGAATCTTTAAAACTTATCATCTGTCTTAACGCGCTATTTTTAGCATATGACTTAGCCCCTTCTATATAACATCTAATTTAGACAATTTTGTTTCTGTTACTCTGTTTGCATAGACGTAATTTCCTGCTTCATGATTTCCGCATTTATGATATTGTAACAATCTGAATTAATTGTAATAAAATATTAGCCGTTTCCTTACAAGCAAACATTCGATATTTCTTGACCGAGCAGCCAATACTACTGTTGGTCAAAATATATAAAATCTTTCTATTAAAACAATTTTTCAGGAAAGAAATTCACAAATATTCAAGGCGTCTCAAGTATTTAGCTGGGAAAAATAATAGAAAAAATTCAGTGAGTGCATTCAAACATGATACGTCGCAGCAGCAGCAGTACTGATCAGGAAGCTTAGGTTTAAGGCTCCAAGTTTTCCACGGAGAATTGTCCTTTGTGACAATAGCTTATTATGTTAAAGCGTTGGATCATGAATTTAGGGATATAGTAATTATGAATTTGACTACCTGTGCTGGGCAGTTTGTACTTGGACAGTGGAAACAAGGCGAGCAATAACTGAACATTTCGGTTAATGAATACCGAATGTTTCTTCATAAGGAAACAGCTCATATTACCATGATTATTGTTTACTTTTTGAAATTTCCAACCTTGTGATGTATTATATATATATATATATATATATATATATATATATATATATATATATAAGGCTTAAACACTAATATTTCATAGTGTATTTGGGTTTGAGCCTTTTGTATTATATTCTAGCTCTGTCCTGTACATTGAGCTCTACCTGGATTCTATCCTCTTGGAAGTATATATATATTGACCACTAATATTATCAATATATATATATTGACCACTAATATTATCAATACACACACACACACACACACACACACATATATATATATATATTTATATAGAATAGAGCTCAATGTCCAGGACAGGGCAAGAATATCAAGGCTCAAACACTAATATACTATGGAATATTAGTGTTTGAGCCTTTATATATCATATTCTTGCTCTGTCCTGACATTGAGCTCTACCTGGATTCTATCCTCTTGTAAATTTACATATATATATATATATATATATATATATATATATATATATATATATATAAATCTATTAAATGGTTCAATATAATTAATATTATAAAGAAGTAGTCATACAAAGAATAAATCAGTAAAGTTAATGTAATTAACGACGAATTCACTTCGCTAACAGATTAAATAAAACTAATCACTCGTTGAATGACGCGATCTTTGTTTTTTAAAAATGATGAAATGGATTGATTAGATGTTCAGTAGATTTTCAAGTACCTTTGACGAATACTTTCCCCACCTTCAGGCATCTTTCGACCTCTATTACATTTATTTTTGTCCCGAAAGTTACTTGAAATTACCTGAAATTGGAAAAATAATATCCATGCCTGAACCTGATGAAAGTATTATGAAAAAATTAACTTGTATAACAAAATGTCCATTTCAATTATCCCCGCTACAGATACTATTACAATACCCTTGCTTTTTTCTTCTTCTTCTTCTTCTTCTTCTTCTTCTTCTTCTTCTTCTTCTTCTTCTTCTTCTTCTTCTTCTTCTTCTCATCCTCCTCCTCCCTTTCTATTACATCCAACGTCTTGCGTTTGTCTTTTTTTTTTTTTTTTTTTTTTTTAAATAATATGGCGTTCATTACTTTAAAAAAAAATAAAACGTTAAGAGGTCGATTGATAAAAAATCGCCTGAAGATGCCGTAACTGATCACCAAATTTTTAAAGTATATACACACACACACACACACGCACATATATTCGACACATTTTTATTCTCAATCCGTTACGTCGAGATTGTCAAACTTTTTTTTTTGCTGACATGCTTCAACAGTTAACGCCACGAGCCAAGCGCTATTAATAAAGGCCTCTGAATTCACACAAACAAACCTGTGCACTCCCACATAAACAAAACACGACCACTTGCACATGCTTTCACCACTCAGAGCCACACCTATCAAAACTCGCACACTGGTTGATACCCAAGTAATTTAAACAGGGTTCGCACGAACTGTATGTTACACTGCCTTTTACCTTCCTGCAATAAAGAAAATGTTGGAAAAACCGCTGGGATCGCTGCATATAAGGGGACTACTTCGAATGAAACGAGGGAAAGTAGTTGTTAGATTAAGTAGTTCTTAATGTCTAAAACTTGGGAGATTTTTGATACCATGTACAATAAATAGAGTTAAAATGAAAGCTGGATATGGCTTTAATTCCAGATAAGTCGCAATCTGAATATATATGCAACATCTGTGGCAGGATCTCAAAACAGGACTCGTTAGTCATCTAAAATCTCATGGTGATAAAAAAAAATCCCAAGCAGATTATATTGACAGCCATAGAAAATGACATACAGGAAAATTATTTCAGTTTTGTGATTACGTATGTGGGCCAACAGCAGGTTTGAAGAGTGACCTCAGAGGACACAAGGACCTGATAAACTCTAAAACAATACATAAGACTATTTTGCCATCTCTCCACTAATGCAAAAAAATTCCCGGCTTTCTTCTACTATAAAGTGGCAATTCTCTCTATCTCTATCTCTCTCTATCTCTCTCTCTCTCTCTCTCTCTATCTCTATCTCTCTCTCTCTCTCTCTATATATATATATATATATATATATATATATATATATATATATAGAGAGAGAGAGAGATGTCTCTCTCTCTCTCTCTCTATATATATATATATATATATATATATATATATATATATATATATATATATATATATATATATATATATATAGAGAGAGAGAGAGAGAGAGAGAGAGACAGACAACAGGAGACAGAATTCTCTCTCTCTATATATATATATATATATATATATATATATATATATATATATATATAGAGAGAGAGAGAGAGAGAGAGAGAGAGAGATGTGTTAATATGAGATATGGCAACCTAATCATCAGGTGACCCTGAGAGAGAGGACTATCTCTCTGGATAGCCTGATAATTGGGTTGCCATATCTCATATTCAAGAGACCAAACATTAATATATATATATATATATATATATGTGTGTGTGTGTGTGTGTGTGTGTGTGTGTGTGTGTGTGTTTGTATAAGAAAAGGATGCTGAAATGTCCCGGGCCTTAACAGAGGACGGAAAGTGCGACACCGACACCCGAAGGCGTATTGAGATAGCGAAAGATGTATTCTAAAAACTAAGCAGAGTATTAAAAAAGTGGAAAATTTAATTAGAAGTCAAGAGATAAAAAAAAAAGTTAAAGTTAAAATTTATTGAAAGCTACAAAGGACAGGAAATTGTGGAGAACCACGATTACCAACATCCTGAAAGTGTCATAGAAGAGGAGGAGGAAGAGGATGAATCTTTATTTTGTTAGCTGCATATTTGCCTGTGCCCGCTTTGTACAGTACAAGCCCCACATGTTTAAACAGGATCACAGTATGAACACGTATTGTTAGGGTCGAACTCACTGATAAATGATGGCTTGAGAATGTAACGACAGACGTCCTTGCTTACCTGTTCATAAGCTTTACTCTGCTAGGCTTCTTTTTTTTTCTTTTTTTAGGAGATCGTGGGTGTTACCTGGAGACTGTCGCCAGGGTTAAAGAGATAGGGTTGGGAGGGTCACCATTAGGCCCAGAGGCCGGTTTTCTTTATTTCACTCCTCTTATAATCCCTTTCCCTCCTCCTCCTCCTCCTCCTTTTCTTCTTCCTCTTCCTCCCCCTTCCATCTTCCTCCTCCTCCTACTCCTAAGCGGCGTGCTGTCATGTTGACAGCTGTTCTAACTGATTAAGAAGAAAAAAAAAATCCTGGGACTTATTCTTCCTTTTCCATTCAACATTGAAAACCCACTTCTATTCATCCATCTTACTGCTAAGACGAATGGGTTTTCTTTCTTTCTTTTTTTACTTCTTTTACATACATACACACAATCTTTTATTATAAGCGCACATTGGCCCGTGTAAAGGTTTACAATAGGCGTAACAGCTTCACTGCTATTAACCTGGAAAGGCATGTTGGTTATGGGAGCAGTGGTTTGAGCAGGTGCTTACTCGCACATCCAACTCTGACATAGTCGTATCTTCATACCGTATAAAACATAAATCAATCACTTCTTTTACATTCAGTTATTTTCTAACATTCGTGGTTCTTGTGCCTTATACTGGGTAAACGTTAGTATAAAAATACTTTTTTAAAGATATGGCTGTGCATATTCGGGGAGGGAGATTATGTCCATCGTGTATAAGCGAGCTTTAGTTGGGCTGGTACGATATATCAAAACTTGTTTTGTTATTTAATATCGAAATCAGTTTTTTTTTCTTCTTTTTTTATACTTGAGGCTATATGTAAATATTGTTTATCTTTTATACTTGAGTCTACAAGCATCCATCCGATTGGTGGGATCTTTGAGGATAGGACAGGTTATCTATCTTACCTTCCTTCAGGGGATTAAATCGGCGTATTCTATAACCCGCCGTTGCTTGAATGTTAAGTAGGAAAAGGTACGCTGAACTATACTTGAATCGTACTGGACTATATTGTTTCCTATTAACCCTTTCCCCGCCAATTATTTACTTAAAAACGTTTCATTTTCAGAAGATTTTTTTCTATTTGTTTGGGAAGATTAAAAAAGTGAGGCGCCTTGAAGTACCTGAGAGGTGGCTAACAGCTCTACCCGACGGATGAGTTGACAATTCGACTAGTTTCAAACTCAAAAATTGACATATAAATCGTATAGACACGTCTGTAGCTGGTTTTTGAACGTTTTATTTTGGATTTGATTATTCGTCCGTATCTGAAAAAGTCACTTTCGTTAAGAAAAAACAAAAAAAAACAAGTAGTAAATACACATCTACACCGGGAAAGGGGTTAACATAATTATATCCGATTGATTTGGTTACATAAAACATAACGGCTGACTTCCACTGTGTGTCATTCACAACGATTTTGACTTGATTATTTCAATTGAATGCTTCATAACGTATGCTGTTCTACTGTGTCAATCAAGCACTGCTAAATAGATTAATGTCTCCTCTCTCCTGACGTCACTAGACAGTCGTACATTTATACACTTTGGCCCTCAGCCAAACAGAAGTGGTAGGAGGTGATATCACAGCACTAATAAAATAATAGTCTACGTACAATTATCCAGTGATAGATTATTTTGTCGTGGTACCGGACTATAAAATTGAGTGTAGGGAGAACGGGATCCATGCCTTTCCTAAGAACATTAATGCAAAGTGACCAATATGTAACTCAGTCAGAATTCAAAATCAGTTTGTAGATTTCGATTTCCGTTCAGTTAACTGTATGTATGTATGTATGTATGTATGTATGTATGTATGTATCTATCTATCTATCTATCTATCTATCTCAGTCTGTTCGCATCTATCTATCTCAATCTGTTCATCTCTATATATATATCGATCTATCTCAGGCTGCTCGAACCTATCTTCTGTCTCTTTGTCTAAGTACTTAGTTGTTATATATATATATAAGTTCGTCAATAAGTCTGTAGTTTAATGGTAAAGTATTTTAACATAATCTCCTTATTTGTCAATACATACATATACATACAATGGGAATGTATATATGTGTGTGTAAATGATATATATATATATATATATATATATATATATATATATATATAAGATAAGATAATATTTTATTTTTTCTTCATTCACATTGTCCATTTACTGATATATTCTATCTGAAATATATATGTACCGGATTTTCAGCACTAATCAACTGAAGACAAGTGATTTGTCCTCAAACTGTATTTCTCTATTGTATCGAGGGCCGGGATAACCGATTGCATTCTTGACGAACCATTTTTGTCGTGTGCCTTATTGGATCGGTATAGGATTTCGAATTTTACTAAATGACCATTTGTCACACTCTGGCGTTGTGTTGCTTAATAAAAAACAAAACAAAAAAACACACACACAAACACGCATACACGCACACAAACACGCATACACGCACACACACACACACATAGTAAGTTTAACTTCTACTCAGATGCACGTGAACGAGGTGGGTCGAATTATAGAGGTCATAGACTCACTAAAAAATAAAATATTTATCTGTTGTTATGTATGTAAAGGCAACTGCTCGTCAGTTATCAATGTGTGTGTAATACGGTGTAACGTTCAAAATGAAAACGCGAGACTTTACGAGAAAGGCAGTCAGCCAATAGAATGCAGATAAATAAAAGTAATCAGTGACAGGTGTTCTCGTTTTTGCGTGCTTCTCTGAATACCTGAGTGTGTTTACAAATGCGTATAGGTCGGTTTTGTAAGGATGACAGTGTTCGGTGTCTGGAGACGTTACGTAGGTAGGGATAGTGATAGCACCTGTAGTAGTGGTAGTGGCATTGTGGTTGCTGTTGTTGCTGGCGGCAGTCGTGGTAGGGGTGTAAAGAGCAATTTCGAGAGGAGGACGATGTAAATTTTTGTTTCAATTACAAACACCTGTCGCATGGACATTATTTGAATGCGACTTTTCTGCTTTACCTTTATTCTATTTCTATTTATATATATATATATATATATATATATATATATATATATATATATATATATATATATATATGGACCCTTTATTTCCCTTCTCACTCTCATTTTCTCTCGATATATATATATATATATATATATATATATATATATATATATATATATATATATATATATATGAAAAAAAGATATATCAAAATGATGTTTATATATATGGGCATGTACACATACGCATACAATGAGTTTTGTGTGTGTTTTCATGTGGGTATTAATATTAATACCGATGTTTACGAATCTAAACTTACACAGACATATGAACACACACACACACACTCACAGACACACACACGCATATATATATATATATATATATATATATATATATATATGCATGTATATATATTGACCCTTTATTTCCCTACTCATTTTCTCATTTTCTCTATATATATATATATATATATATATATATATATATATATATATATATATATATACTGAAAAAGATATATCAAAATGATGTTTTTATATATATGGGCATGTACACATACGCATACAATGAGTTTGTGTGTGTGTTTTCATGTGGTATTAATATTAATACCGATGTTTACGAATCTAAACTTACACAGACATATGAACACACACACACACTCACACAGACACACACACGCATATATATATATATATATATATATATATATATATATATATATATATTTTTAAACACAATTTTTAAACACTTAGTATCCAGAAAAGAAAACACTTATACGAACACAAGAAAAAATTAAAAAACAGCTTAGCTTAACTGCAGTCTAGTTGCTGCCACAAAACACAATATCTGTCTATCTATCTATATTAGATAGATAGATAGATAGATGTGTATTTATTAATATATACTCTATAGCTCTACTTAACTATATCTGTATTTTTACACCTTAAATTAAATAAATATCTCTTTGCTCATCTATACGAATATCTACGTTATCAAACACATATATATAGTTGTCAATATTTCGTTATTTAGCTTCTGTTCACACTTATAACTATATAGACATATAGATGCGCGCGTGTGTTTTCAGAAACATAATCATCCTCTCTCTCTCTTTATATATATCTATGTGTGTGTGTGTACGCGTGCGCCCAGAAACAATATGTATCTCTTATAATATACTTAACGCTCTATTTTTAATATTCACTATTTACATTGTTCGGACTATCATCCACATCTTCGTTGCCATATTTATCACAACGTTTCGGCCGTTGTACGCCCCGGCCTTCTTCAGGTGTTTGCTATATATATATATATATATATATATATATATATATATATATATATATAACACATGTTTGTGTTTCTTTAGTTGGTTGGTATTTGTGTTATATATATATATATATATATATATATATATCCACAACAAAAGTGGCGATGATGAGACAAAATGGAAACGCATATAAACGACGCGTTTCGTCGACGTGTGTTATCTTCGGCTTTTCAGGTCGGAATAAAAGACAAACACACAATTATCGATAATATACCTAAGATCTTGGCGATACATAATATCGCCGATCATCACAAAACCAATAATAGCACATATCAGTATACAACCTAATAGATAAAACCCCCAGAGATCTACTTGAAGTAGACTGATTTAAAATGTAATAAATACCAACGCTCTCTCTCTCTCTCTCTCTCTCTCTCTATATATATATATATATATATATATATATATATATATATATATATATATATATATATATATATTTATTTATTTATTTATTTATTCTAAAGAAAAAACAGACCACTTTAAGGTTCCATTATAATAATTTATTTCACCAGAGCCCTTTTAAAGAACTCCGGATCCTCATATAGCACTTCCAAAAATGAAACGAAAAATGAAATGAAAATTGAGGGGTAGTGTAAGTTTTTGTAATTTAGCAGAGAGTGAAATAAGGAGTGGTTAGAGAGACATGGTAGAGTTTAGGGAGGGTTTAATTTAATATCTCTCTCAATCATACTTAGTATTGGGGGAGTAGGAGTGACCAGACCTTGACCTATCTAAACGGTTAGCTTAACGGAAGTGATATATTGAAATGGTGGGGGGGGAAGAAAAAGGAAAAAGAAAGAAGAGGGAGAGGGAAATCACTTTAAACGTTATTTTTAGTGGATACACATATTTGTTATACATTATATCTATTTAGCTTCGTCTATCGGCCTGAATGAGGACGGTAACTTTCTGATGTTATTATTCTCGGGGAGGTGATCCACTTTTGGAAAGTGTCTGATGACGATTCCAGGGGTTGACCCAAGCGGTCTGAGTGAAAGTGAGCAGATTGAACAAATTGTTTAGCCGTCGATGGTTGCGCTAGAACAAAGTCACAAGACATTGTGACCGAGTGTTTGAGCGTATTGACCTTGTTCAGATTGGTGATCACGATAATACACTCCCTGTTCGGGTGCGCTCAGTTGTAGAATAAACCATAGTCTAAACCATAGAATAAACTGTGGATATACCTGAGCAGGCATACGTGAATGGTTAGCCTACCTCGTAGCTATCATATATATATATATATATATATATATATATATATATATATATATATATATATATATAATTATTTATTTATTTAAAATTATAACATAAATATGTTATAAAATCACTACAAAAATAACCATTTTGTTTCAACACCTCTGGTGTCTTATCAAGTGATGATGTAGATTGTAGAATAAAGGTTTTAAAAGGTTCAAATTAATTAGCCATCTTTCGTAAGGGGAAACGCTGTCACATGAGCTGAAATGACCAATCAAAATACAAGTATACGAGAATTAAAAAAAACTTGACAACGATGTAAGGTTATAATAAATATTAAATGCTTTAAAGTTAGGTTTATACTAAATTAGAATTTATTCTAACTAATAAGTATTAAATTGTACGATAAAATTTGAAATTAATATTAAAAACTACCCAATTCAAAAATGTAAATCTAATCTATATTAAGTTTAAAATTTTTAAATTATTGAGGAAAAAAGGAAAAATTGTATTGAGCACTCTTTTAAGAATAGTAATTGTTGGTTATTGGAATTTATTCCGTATACACCAATCATATACTTGGAGATAGATAGATAGATAGATAGATAGATAGATAGATTTCATAAAATTGGAATTAAGATACCATTAGTGAATGATCATTTTTACCCGCGAATTTTAAATGTAAAATTCACAGGATTTTTCAAACTGTTTATGGTTTCAATTTGTTGAAGAGAACTGGCGAGCTGGAGAAAGAAAGAAAGAGTAGAAAATACGGGAAAAAAACGGGGATGTAGTAAGGAAGACATAAATTAGGGTAAAATTAGTGTTGGTCAGAGGGGACAGATAGAGGAAAGGACGAAGATGGCATAGTCACAGGAAGTAATGTGGGGTATGATATCGTGGAGGTTAGGAGTAGGCGGGGAGATTGAGAGCTCTTAGTGAATCAGTTTTAACATTTAATATTTAATATTCAAAATTTATATTGTGTTAATAGGAATCGCTTGGATTATACCAACGGATTACTACACACACACACACACACACACACACACACACACACACACATATATATATATATATATATATATATATATATATATATATATATGTCCTTCCCCAGATGCCTGTCTTAACAAAGACTGAGGGTGGCATCTCTCCCAGTGGTTTATCCGCGCACCCAGACACCAACCTGGGTACTTCTACGTCAACTTGACAATGGTCATCAAAACGTGGGCCGGCCTTTGCTTAGGTACAGAGACAAGCTGAAAAGTAACCTCTTAGCT